>JAPKLY010000341.1:244443-275011 GCA_026898435.1 Prunella vulgaris | reverse complement strand
TCTATAAAAAAAATCTTAATGATATTTAAATTTAAATAAAATAAAATTATTTATGTAATGTTAATAATTTAAAATAATTAACCAACTAACCACATACACTGCAACGTTCCACATTTTCAAACATTTTTATTTTTCATTTTAAAAAAAGAAATTATTTGTGTAACATTAATAATTTAAAATAATAATCATGACAAATTTTTATAAAATTATTTTTGTAATGCTATTTGATCGTGTAATCGTGTAGTTGTGTAATTATTTGTTATTTTTTTAAAATTAAAGTTTATAATTTAATTCTAAAATCGTGTAGTTGAAAATGTCAGGATACAAGTTATTTAAGCCTAAAAATACTCCATTAATTAGATCATGGGTAAAGTATTATATGAACCATTTTTATGATATAAACCACTTTGTGATACAAGGTTTATATTTATAAATTTATCTTTTTTGCCTTGTTAAAAAATGGTTCATTTCACACAATACCTACTCTAGATCGTGTAATGTTCCATTCCATTTTACATAATTGTGTAATATAAAAATAGAAAATTTTGTTATTTATATGGTATATAGGATAACAAAGCTATGACATTTGTTTTTGGTATTGCATATTAATTTGTAAAATTTAATAATTATAATAAAAAAGAGGTTTGACATATGTATAAAACATCATTTGTGTTAAAAAGTTATATGGTTGCAAGGTTTATAGAAAGATTAACTCTTCTTTGGAGTTTGTAACATTTTAGATTGATTATTAAAAGATTGTAGAAGATTTCAAAGAACTTCTCCAAACTATTTAATTAAATTGATCTCCAACATTCAATCAAAGAAGAACATGTATATATAGTAACTGACAGCGGTTCGTTGTATTAAGCCATCTCGAATTTGATATATTCTGAAATAGATAGTAGGGGATAATAATCATGATATTTAAAATTCTTGATATTTATAATTATTTATTTTTTTAAATCATAGATATTATTTGGTGAGTTTCAATTTTATTATCCATGATATTTAAACAATTACTAACTAACATCACGCTTATTCCTAGTAACTAACTAATTTATTAAAAAAAAATTAAAAAAACTTTGACCAGATTCAAATCCAAACATCAATTATAAAAATTAATAAGTAAAATATAGATATATGTGTCAAATAAATTCCAGGTTCGTTGTATTAAGCCACATCGAATTTGATATATTCTGAAATAGATAGCACTTCGAAGAAACACTTTTTTTTCTGGATTTTCGAGAGAATTGTCCAGCAGCACAAAACTTTGACTCTAACTCTCCATGTTTCTTTATCAGGAGCAATTAAATCCAAAGAGGAGGATTGAGATGTCATAATCAAATCAATGTATGATGAATGAATCCGGAACCTTGTAGGCACATATTTTTGTCAACTAAATGTACAGATGCCAACTGCTTACAAATCTTGAATAGAATATCTAAGTGGTTAAGGGGTAAAGTTGTGGAACCGTAAATAACTGATGAGTGTGTGAGACTAATATAATCCAAAAAAAAAAAAATTGTCCATGATTAAATGTAATAACTGATGTTTTAATTAAAAGAAACTACTTATTCTCCTGTGCGATGCACAAACTGAATATTATAAATTTTAAATGTATGATAGTATAGTGACATAACCTATAATAAAAATTAAAAAATATTAAATTTGTTTAATTCACCTAGCAATTGATTTAATTAACTTATGCTACTATTATTTTTTATTAATATGAAAATATTGTATCGTAAATATATGGATGTATTATATTTTTTTAATTTATTCATATAATTCTTACTTTTTTACTCAATTTCATAAAATAATTTTAAAATTTAACAAAATAATAATTGAAAGGCATTTTTTTATATAATAATTAATAAATACTTTTAAATGTTAATAAATAAACACTTTAAAATAATAAAAGAAATATTTTTAATTTGAATTTTATTTTCAAATGTGCAATATATATGTTGAATTAGAAATAATAATTCAAAGACAACTAATTTGATATATAATGTGTTAAATATAGATTTTAGAATTAAAAATTTAAAAAATTGAAATATTTAATGCAAAGTGAAAATTAAAATTAATTCATTTTCTTTATTCGAAAGTGAATTTTACTATTGCACCACAAAGCAAGTGCATTACACTTACTTTCTCTCTCTTCACTTCTACTTTTATATATGTATAGATTTCCTCTGACCCAGAATGTTCTACACGTTAAATTACACACACAATTTAAGATCAATGTCTTTTTTGAGTAAAATAATGATTTATAGGTAAATATGTGTATATTCTTATGAGTATGCATATAAATTAATTTGTTTTAGTGTACGAAAAAAAATTGGAACAGACAAAAAAATAATTGTGCAAATAATCATTCGGGGACGAAGTGAGTAATATATTTTATAACTATTTTGCTATTTTTATTTTCTATATTTTTATTTACTAATAAATATTTCAAATATTGTTTCACTAAATTCAATTTCTAACATGAATACAACTTGTTATATTTTTTATATTTTGAAAGGACAACTTGATATATATTATATGATTATAATTAAATTAAATTAAAATTACAGTATTATAGTACACTAACTCCGTCTCATTATATGTTGTTCGTTACTTTTTGGCACAAATGTTAAAAAGAATATAAAATATTAATATAATATAGGTGATGTGATAGAGAAAAGAGAAAATATAATGAGAATAGTTTAAGAGGTAACGAAAATAACAATAAAAAAATGAATAATAATTTCTAAAAAATGTAAAGGATAATCATATAGTGAACCGGACCTAAAAGACAAAATGAAAAATATATAATGGGGCGGATGGAGTAATTTTAAAAAAATGCATAGAATGCAAGTAATTTTGAGATAGAATGAGTATTACTTAAATTATTAGTCTATATATAAAATTAAATGTTTTGCAATATATTATTTTTACTTTATATATAAATACATATTAATATGATTATATTTAAAATACATTAAGTTACAGGAATATAATATAAAAAGAATTGGACTGCTGCTTTTGTTGCACACATTTGCAAATATAAATTAGTCATTCCAATCATTATCAATTAAATTCAAGAAAAAAAAAAGATCAATTACAGCCACTCCCACGCGCACGGGAAAGTTGATAGGCACGCACTTTGCTATTATTATATATATATATAGATATGACAAACACTTATATAGAAATTTCTACGGTTCTAAGATCCGTAGAAATATCCAGACCCATGCCCATTAACCCACAAATTCGTTACCCGTGACCCATGACTTTAATTGACTAATACTGATTTCAAATTCTCATTTCACACTACGTCATTCTCTCTCCTCCTTCTCTCTTCTCGTTCTGTCTCCTGCTCCTCGGTTCCCGCGACTTTCTCAGACAGTTTTCTTCAGTTTTTCCAGCGGTTGCAAGCGGTTTCCATTGCTTTTAAGGTGTGTAACTCTTATTTCATCCTTTCGTCTCGCTTTTGTGTTGATATTGCTGTGTTTTCTTCTTCGCTACATGGTTAGTGAAAACCTAGGTTTTTCTGGTTTTTTTATGGTTTTATGTTGATTATTGTAGTCGCTTTTGTGATTTTTACTTATTTTGAACTTGTTTTTCCGTTTTGTTCATCGTAGGGTTTAGTTTTTATTGATTTTTTGTTTTTCAGTTTCGCATTATTGTTTCTGTTCTCCAGATTTTGTTTCATGTTAATGTTCTGGTTTATTTTTATTTTTGTTAAGCTTGATGATCCTTTGGTTGTGCTGTTCATGTTTGTAATATCAAAGTTTCTGGTAGTAACATAGATAGTTACTGTATTGTAACATATATGTACGTATTTTGTAACACAGTTTCTTTGCATGTTATATTTATTTTATTATGAAGTTTTGTTAAATCTGTAACACAATGTTCATATTTTTGTAACATATTTTCTATTTTTGGTCTTATTAGTTGTTATTTACATATTTTTTCTTCTGTTTCATTTTAAGTTTTGTATTATCATGTTTATATTCTGTAGTAATGTGCATATATTATTGCTTATTAACATCTATTGATTAGTAACACAGTTTGGATGGATTGTAACATGAATTATATTGTTTAGTAACATCTATTTTGTTTAATTGTAACACAACTTATTATGATTTCAGAAGTGTTATCCTTTTTATTTACTAATAAACATTTTTATAATTACTGAGTAGTAACACATTTTACTGTTTTAGTAACATGTTTAAGTTTATTTAATAACACACATGTTATTTAATTTTAACATAAATAAATTGTTTCTAATGTTTGTTTCCCTTTTTTAACAAAATATGAAATGGCTTCGGATGATTCTCCAGTTTTCCTGTTAGAAGGCCCTGTTGCACCATCGCGGAGGCAGGGCAGGCCTTCTAAAGGTAAAAGTACTACGCTCGTCACTGTTTCTTCGCAGCCGTCCAGGTATTTTTATTTGTCTTTGTGTTTTCTTGCATTTTATGTTACATATATGTATTTATATGTATTAATGCTCTTTTATTTTCTATTTTGAAGGGATTTTACTCCTCACTCTAGACTGACTGCTTTATTTGAGCTTCTTAGGATTCTAAAAGATGAGCAGAAAGAAGCAATAAAGAGCATTGGTTTTGGTGGGCTTTTGAATTTAAATCTTCCCAGGCTATGTGGTTATCCCATGTTGAAGTGGTTGGTTGAGAACTTTAATCCTCACAGTTGGCAGCTATCAGTTGGGTGTTCTAGGAGTTTTGTCATCACACCTGATGATGTGCATGACATATTTATGATTCCTAGAAATGTTGGCCAAGAGGTTGAGGTTTTTAACAGGGGAGAAGTTAATATTCTGCTTGAGAAGTATTCCACTTTGTATGATATCAGGCCGTCTTCGAGGTTGTCTTCACTCGCTGATCTTTTCAGAACTATGTTGAAGGATGGATGTGATGATTTTAAAAGGTTCTTTGTGTTTTTCTGTCATTCTTCATTGTTTACTTCTGCTGCAAATCATTCAGTTTGCAATCCTGTTATATTTAAGTCTATTGTTGATGTTAGTCGAATTGAGAAGCTTGATTGGTGTTCGTATGTGTTTTCAAAGTTGTGCGAGAGTGTTGAGTCTGTCCGTGATGGAGCTCACAATGTTACCGGTTGTCTGTTGATTCTTCAGATTGCATATCTGTATAGGGTTAGATGGTGTGGTGTTGATTTGTCTTGTTCCATCCCATTGATACAACATTGGGATGAAGAGAATATGCAACTTCGTTGCAAGCAAGAATCTGATGTTGGCTTGTATGGTGATGGTGATTTGATTTTGGATACTTATCCTATGACAAGAAATGGTGCTTTGAGGATTTCAGCTGAGGTGAATTTGAAGACCTCTGTTTCTAGTAAAGTTAAGGTAATACACACTAACCCTTATATTATTGAATGTTAACATATTTTATAGGTTTTAGTAACATATATTTTATTTTTAGTAACAATAATATGTATATTAATTAATTGTAACATTAATATTAGTGAATAGTAACATAGTTTTTTGAATTGTGTAACATATTTTTTAAATATAATAACATTAATTTTATTTGATTAGTAACATATTTTAATAAATATAGTAACATTAATATTATTTATTAGTAACATAGTGTTTTGAATACTATAATATAGATTTTGTAAGTGTAGTAACATTAAATATCTTATTTTAGTAACACAATCATATTAATGTAGTAACATATATTATTGGTATACAGTAACATATTCTCGAGTATTATATTTTGGTGTGCAGTTCAAGCTGAAGAATTTGTTGAAAGAAATAAACCAGTCGTCATCTGGTTTTATAACTAAATTGCATGAATTTAAAAGCAACTTACCTGAATCTAATCCGGATTCTGATTCTCAGTTTTGGGGAGACGAGTCCTTTCTTAGTATAGTTGATGATCTTGTTGAGAATTTTAATCGTGCAAAAGATTTATCAGATGCACCTAATTTTGAATTGTTTCCTGATAGTCCTTTGTTTAAATATCGTTTTGATAATCCAACTCTTAAGGGTGAGCAGGTTTTGGGAGAAAATGTTGAAGTTGGTGGAATGGGGAAGGATTCTGGTGGGAAAAAGGGAAAGGATTTGTCTAAGGAGGTTGGTGATGAAGGTGCGAGAAGAACAAGGAAAGAGAAGGGAAAAACTGTAGTGGAGAGGGGGGAGGAGGCCGAGTACATTGAAAGTGAGAGTGGGGAGGAGGAAGATCCTGAAGAGGTTGAAAATGAGGAGTTGGAGGAAGATGAGATAGATGAAGGAGATGGTGATCCTGAGGAAGAAGTTGGTGGAGAAGAGGAACAGGAGGAAGAAATTGGTGGAGAAGAGGAAGAGGAGGCAGAATTGGAAGAGGAAGCTGGTGTAGAGGAGGAGGAGGAGGAAGAAGTTGGAGAGGAAGAGTGAGAAAAAGAAGAAGAAGCAATTAATGATGAAGAAGAAGCTGGTTTAGAGGGAAATGCTGGTGATGAAGAGGAAGCAACTGGTAAAGGATCTGGGAATGAGAATCAGGAGGAAGATGAAGCCGATGTAGAGGCTGAGAAGGCAAAAGCTTTGGAGGATGAAGAGGTTTCTGTTTTTGAATTTCTTGTTGCAGGTTTTGGTCCGCCTCATGGGTTTTTGAGCCCTCTGTTTATGGTTAAGAAGAAAAACTTGGTTAGGTTGGAGCGCTATGAGAGCGAACTTGTTGATTACATTTTTCACTACAAGGAAAATTTATTGTAAGTTATTTTTTTTTAGTAACGCTGATTTTTATATATAGTAACATGTTAAAGTTAAGTATGTAACATTATTTAAAAAAAAAAAAAGTAACATATATATCTGTTATATAGTAATATATAGTAATGTAACAAGTAATATGTTACTTATATAATAAAATTATTTATTTTTTATTCTTTTTTATCTGTGTAATATGTATTTTAATTCTTTTTTTATTAGTGAGGAGTTTTTTCTGTCCAACAATGAGATGTATCTTGTTTCCCGGGAAGATATGCTGACGATGCATCCCCAGACCGATATTGCTCATAATATTCTGAATGCAATTTGTTATGTTTGTTCGTGTGGAAGCAATGTATCGTCATCCAGTTCTAGTTTGTCTCGATTTGTCTTTGGGTTGGATTACAGCGTAAGTTTTCAAAAATTTCTTTTTTATTTCTTTTGTAATGTTATTTGTTAAATTTATTTATTCTGTTTATTTTTTTCTGTAGAGGCCTTTGAATGACATATTGAGGAAGTGAGGTTCTTTGTCGGATAATGAAAGCCAGGTATTTGGAGGTTGGAGAACTTGGGTTGAGACAACGTCAATGGAGAGGCTTCTGTCTGCTGACTTGGTAATTAATTTATGATAGAGTAACACTTCATATTTTATATAGTAACATATTTTTTGAGTAAGAGTAACATATATATATTATTGCATACTTTTTTTTCTTTTTCAGATTTTTGTTCCTTTTTGTATTTATGAACACTACGTTGTTGCCGTTTTTAACTTAAATATGGGGAAGATCCAGTACTTGGATAACATAATTCATGTTGATCAGAGTTCGTATGATGAATGTCTGTTGCTTCTGGTTAGTTTTTTAAATTTTATTTTTTTTATTTATTTTTTATTCTGTTTTATGCATTTTTTTGTAACGATTTTTTTTATATAATTTGTAGAGGAAGTATATGGCGAAGTTTCTTCGTGAGGTTAAGAATCCGAAAGCTGCTGCTGTTAAAAAATACAAGATTCAGACAATGGGACTTTCATGGAGGTCAAGTGAAAACAACAAGGATTGTGGTGTCTTTCTGATTAACCATATTTTGAATTTTCAAGGGGATTTGTATGATATGCCAGACTTGATGCAGGTAACACGGTTTTTATGATTATGTAACATAGATTATATAGTTTAGTAACATATCATTTTATATATATTCTAATATCTTTTTTTTAATAAGCTAATTCTAGGATTTTTTTTTAGGGCAAGTTAATGTTCGAAGTTTATTACATCAAATGTGAACAGGTACAGAAACACTGTTATGAAGAAGTTCCATGATTTTTATGTGAACAAACCGGCTTTGTTGGCTGCTTCGAAGGAATAAGGTTCACCAGATAAGAAGAGGAAACATGAACCTGTTACCTATTCGAAGAGGAATTTGAGATCGACGAAGAAAGATTGAATTGTGGTTCTGGTTGTTTTTTATGTGAATTTGATTTTGTAAATTTGAATTGTTATTTGGTCTTTGTGGGCTGTGAATTTGGTTCGTCTGAATTTGGTTGGATACTGTGAATTTCTGGTGGTATTTGGGGTAAAATTTTTGTCAATATGGGTGCACAGATATGGGGTGGTATTTGGTATTTATGGTGAACTTGGGGTGAAGTTATTTAGATGTTTGATACATTGGATCTTCTGAGGTTGAATATGGGGGTAGTTTTTTCAGTTTTTGTTGTAAAGTGAATTCAATATTTGGGTGTAGTTGCTGCAATTTTTGTTAAATGGATTGATGCAATATTGTTGGGACAATCTGAGTATTTTGATTAGATCCCAAAACCCCTGATGAATTTGCCTAAGTATAGCTGTTCATGATAAAATAGTTCAAGATAGTTAGGTTAGTAATTCAGTACAGGAGGACCATGCTGAAGACTGAAGAACATTGGAGTCGACCCAATTTACTGAAGTCTGAAGTGTAAACCATCCTGAAGGAGTCAGTCAATCTCGCCGAAGATTGTCTGTTCTGAAGCTGAAGATCGAAGCCTGCTGATTCATCCTGAAGTCAATCCTGAAGTACCATTGGCTGATGTTTCTACTGAGTACACTAAGCATACTCAGGACAGAAGTCAGTCAGTGAAGAGTAAGTGTCACCTATCAGGCTGTGCTGAATGCACATAGGACCTGACTTAGGCCTTGGTTCAGTTCACCTGAATCCTGTAAGTCCGAAGCAAAAAGGTAACACATACTGAGCTGAATAACCTATCAGGCTGTGCTGAATGCACATAGGTCCTGACTCAGGCTGTGGTTCAGATCACCTGAATCATGTAAGTCCAAAGCAAAAGGTTATTTATGCTATGGGACAAGAGACAAAAAGAATGTCAGTAAGACTCCATTAAGACACACGTTCAGACTGAGTTATTAACAAGAGACTCAGAGACAAATGTCTGAAGGTCAACTAGCCGTTATAGCGGAGAGCCAATGATCTTTCGACACACATGCATGGAGTCTGCGCAGCATTTAATGCGGCATTTAATGCGTCTCAAAAAGTTGCAGGTAATGTGACAACTTGCCAGAATAAGCATGGCGGGTAGGTCAAACAGTATTTCTAGCCTGCAATCTACCTAAAATAGGAAAGATTTGATTTGATCTCCTCCAACGGATCTATTTTGAATCTTGCCTATAAATATGGAGAACCTTGCACCCATTCAAGGTTAACGGGAAATTTCCAAGAGAAAACTCTCAAGAATCCAAGAACACAAAGCATATCATAAACAACACTCTGCAATTAAATTTCCCTAGTGTTGTAGTAGGATTCACTCTGTATTTGCTTAGATTGATAGCTCTATTATTTAGCATTGTTTTGTATTGCTAGAGCTATCTTAGTTGGAAACCAGAATACCAAACCACTCAAGGTGTGAGATCGGTTGGTTAGAAGGACTGGGACTTGTAAAACACCCAGGGGTTAGTTCCTAAGAGAGGAAGTTGGCTACTCGTGTCCCTTGGCACGTAAAACCCAAGTACCTATCCTCAGGGTTTTGAGGATAGCTTCCTGTTAAATCAGGTCGTGGACGTAGGAGTTGGTTATCTCCGAACCACGTTAAAAAGTCCCCTGTGTACTGATTTACTGTTCTGTTCAGGATCATAACTGTCATCATATTAAACTGAACATACTGCATTGTTCTTAACCTCAGGACTGAATCAATCATCCTGAATCTGAATACTGTGCACTCAGCCTTAACCACCAATTTACTAAGCGACTCAGAGAAAATGTTTTCAGAAACTAAAACGAGTAGAATCTAAGGGCTCACTTTCCGCACGTACTCTGGCTCACTGAGATAGTGGTCCAACTGACTCGCTTCCGAGCAGTCAGTAGGTTTGTTATCTCTACTGAGCCTCCGAGCACATTACTCACACTCAGTTTATCTGACTCGTTACTGAACCATCCTTGCTGCCCCTGTGGACCTTCAGCGTACTGAGTACTTCAGGGAATCCTGACTGAGTGCGTTAGAGCATTTTTCTGAGTCTTTCAGAAAAATCTGACATCAGTGTATTCCCCCCCATACACTGATTTAACTCGTTTCGGGACCAACAAGTGGTATCAGAGCAGTGGTTCAAAAGATCACTGACTTTGTTTACCAACAGTTTCTGAGGAGAAACTTTTGGTGGTCTACAGAACTGATCTTGTTTCTGAAAAACTGCATATCATGGCATCCGGTTCTAAACGCCTCGAGGGCAATCTTCCTGAATTCTCTATTGACAATTATGACTATTGGAAATTCAGGGTACTCGCACATCTCTACTCTATCCATGATCAGATGCCTCAGGTGATCGAGCATGGCCCGATCAGATTTATGAGGAATCTTCAGACGACCTGGTCTGTTGCTGGCAATGTCCCTGTTCCAGCCGTCGGAGATGAAGAAGTGGAGAGGTCCGCGCTTAATTCTGATCAGATTAAGCAAATCGGACTAGATAATGTTGCCAAGAACATTATACTCCACACCGTTTCTTACGAGAATTCGGTCAGGCTTATGCATCTGAGGACAGCTAAGGAGATCTGGGATACCCTGAGGGAGATGAGTGAAGGATCAAAAAAGATCAAGGAGAACAAGAGAGATTTTGCTATCAGGAAGTTTGAGGCCTTCAAGATGCTAGAGGGAGAGTCCATCGATCAGATGGAAGCTCGGTTCATTAAGATGATGAACGAGCTAGCAACCCTTGGGAAGGAGTTTCCCAAGAGGGAGGTGTCTTCTAAAATCCTAAACTGTCTCCCTGAAAGATGGGACACAGGAGTAATTTTGTTGAAAAACACTCAGGACCTTACAAACATCACTCACTCTCACCTATTCTCAGAGTTAAAGGCTCTGGAATTTGACCTCGATAAGAGGAAGAAGATGGGTGTTGTCAGTGAGG
The DNA here is from genome assembly GCA_026898435.1 of Prunella vulgaris. Lineage (NCBI taxonomy): Eukaryota > Viridiplantae > Streptophyta > Magnoliopsida > Lamiales > Lamiaceae > Prunella > Prunella vulgaris. The sequence continues at coordinate 263,914 of JAPKLY010000341.1, read as the reverse complement.
AAGTTAGTGAGGAGAATACATCTGAAAAGGAAAAGAGCGTGGCTCTTAAAGCTACTCCTGAGCCTGAGGCTGGATCTGGCTCCAAGTCTCTGAAAGACATGAACAAAGATGAGCTAGCCTTGGAGACAGCCTGATGGCACGGCGATTCGAGAAACTAAACTCTCGATTCGGCAGGTATAAGAAATTTTATACTGACACCCGTGATCGCAGGTACTCCAGCCCCAGGAGATCAAGCCCCCGGAGAGAAGAAAGGAGAGGTTCAGATTCCAGGAGGGATCGCAATGAGCCTGAGCGACGCAGAGATGAAAAGAGGAGAGAGGATGAGCCCAGAAGATCCAGCTCCAAACCTGAAAGATCATCAGGGAGCAGGAGGGAATCATCTGATAAAAGGTACACTGACAAGAAGCTTTCTTCTGATGTAGATCAGTGCTACCACTGCAAAAAGACCGGACATTATCAGTATGACTGTCCGGAGCTCAGTGCTTGTGAGCGAGAAGATCGGAGAGCCAAAAGAGAGCTCAGGGCTTCAGACCGGAGAGCGTTGCTTGCTGAGGATTCAAAATGCTTATAATTTGATAGGTATATGTAACATATTCAATAGTTGTTTAACGCAAAAAGCAACATGCTTATAATTTGATAGTAACACAGAGTATCAAAATTTGTAACATTGAAATAAGGTATATGTAACATATTCAATAGTAACACAGATTGTCAAATTTTGTAACACTGGCATCAGGTAATTGTAACATATCCCTATAGTAATTGTCCTTTTTATAATACTAACAAAAGTCAACAGTAAACTATTATATATTAACACAGTCTAATCATTTAGTAACACAAATAACAACATAAATTTAAGGCAACAATAATATATGAAAATAGTAACACAAATTTATCCAATTTGTAACACTGAAATTAGGCATCAGTAACATAATCTTCAACACTAAAAATTATAAATGCAGTATAGAGAATGAGTTTTATATCAAATGAGCATTTGGTGTTTGCGTGCCATATTCCATTGGCAGTTTTTTCTTCCTTTTTTGAGTTCCTTTGAAGTGACCTGTTATTCTATCTTTCCTTCCCTTTGTTGTTGAGCGTCTAGGGTCCCGTATTTTAACTCCTTCCACAGTTTTTGCTGATTTTTCTGGCTGTTGTTTTGAGTAAAACATCTTTGCATTCATTGAGTCTCTTTCCATACTTTCTTCTAGCATTTTTCTTGTTTCAGCATCTCTCTCGCACTCCAATATAAGGTTGAAGCTCCTCCTAGCCATTTGATGTCTCCACTGAATTGAACTTTGTATCTTTCTTGCTTCCATTGCTGTGTTTTTTCCCAAATTTGTAACTTTGCATCCTTTGTCCACCTTGTACGTATGTATTCACTCGATATTTCTTGTACTGAGTTAATATGCAGCACACGTATGCAGTGGCAGCACAATATGCCACACTCTTCAAATTTTTTGCAGCTGCACTGTATTCTAATCATCATCTGTTCAAAAATTACCCTATTTGCTTCTCCTTTTACCGTTACATCATAAACAAATGTTGTATCTTCTCTTGCAATCTCCTGTGATGTACAAGATAGACTCCTTAGGAATTCATTCTCAAATGTTTTGAAAATGGTCAGCGTGTAAACTTCTGCAGCATGTTTCACTATTCCGTTAATCATCAAACTTGAGTCAGGCATAATACGTTGCTCGTCATTTGTCTCGTTTGTTCTCCAAGCTTTGACTCTTTTGTTGAATATTTCATAAAACTCAGTCAAGCCTGTGGTCTTTCTTGAATTGAAAGATATTGCACTGTTTGTACTCTCACTTCGCTGTGATGATCGTATTCCAGCTGAAAAGAAATCCTTGCTCAATGTCGTACACCATTTTTCTTTTAAATTGTAGAGCCTTTCAAACCAAGTATTGTTCTGCAGGTTATAATCATTAATCATTTTCTTCCAGCAATTTTCAAAGTCCTCCCTATCGACACATCCGGATAGGCACTTTTTGAATGAATCTTTAAATTGGTTGTTGCTCTTTAACTGTGCAAACCTGCTCACTGCATTATGGTGTAAGTGCCACAGACACAATCTGTGCCTTGTTTCTGGGAAAACCTGATTTGTAACACAAATTATATAATATAGTAACACATAATATACTCTTAGAGTAACATAAATATTTGGTAACACATATTTTCATTGAAGAGTAACACTAATTTGTATTTTATGTAACATAAAAATATTATCATACCTTTTCTATTGCCTTTGAAATTGCTAGGTCCTGGTCAGTGAATATTGTCACTGGAGTCTTCCCACCCATTGATTTCTTGAACAACGTGAACAACCACTCGAAAGTTTCTATTTTTTCGTCTGATAAAAATGCTATTCCAAACATAGTATTTTTCCAGTGGTTGTTTATTCCTACGAATGGCGCACATATGAGATCATACCTGTTAGTCTTATAAGTCGTGTCGAATACCAAAACATCACCGTATATATCAAATTAATCTCTCATCATTGAGTCTCTCCAAAAAAATGTTACTCAACCTCCCATCTTCATTCATCTCTAACTTGTAGAAGAACTGAGGTTCCTCTTCTGATTGGATCTGTATCAATTCCATGAATTTCTTTGCATCACCCCCTTCTATGTTACTTCTTTTAGTACGGTTCACATAGTTTAGATGGTCTTTCATCGTGTATCCAATCTGGTCTTCTCCTCCAGCACTATAAGCTAGGTAACAGAATGAATATGTTGGTTTTATACCAGATGATAACATGTCTACAATTGCTTCAGCGTTTCCACCCGTTATAGCTCTCTCAGAATGATGCAAATGGCTCCATTCTTTTCTTGTTAGTTGATGATTGTGCTCCATTATGTGTTTTGATACTTCATACATTCCACATTCACTTAATCTTGCCCTCATCATTGCCTTGCATTCTGTTCTTGTCCCTCCAATCTTTCTTTTTGTAGTTTTCTCCTTAACTACTATTTCATCTCCTGTACGTCTTTTACCTTCATTAGAGCACACATAATTTTTTGATAACAACACCTTTCTGCCATCTGTTGTCCTTGTTTCTGTTGTTTTGCGTACACTAAATCCAACTGAACGGGCATGTGCATAGTACAATTTGTAGATTTCATCAATGGTGTCTCTTTTCATCCCAAGCAATGAGTCACTGAATTCGTTACTATCAAAGTTCGCTCCTTCATTTTCTTGATCAGGTGCATTATCTGACTCCTCTATGTGCCCATCAATAGATTGTATATCAGTGTCTTCTTCATTATGTATTCCTGCAATATAATATTTATAGTATAAAACATTAATTATGTCTAAATGTAACACTATCTATTCTGTTTAGTAACACATAAATTTGAAAAATGTAACATGTTTTTAATGAATAAAAGTAACACTGTTTATTTTATTATGTAACAGATAATATTGTATCAGGTTTCATATTTTCTCAGATTTTTAAACATTCAGAATATGTATTTTAACATAGCAACACATAATTATATTAATTAGTAACATATAGGAAAGAAAACAGTAACATATTTTAAGTAATTATATTTTTATAGGTGCAAACTATCTGTATATTACTAATATTTATTTTTATTTATGAGTGACATAAGTAATGGAAGAGTGTAACATATGGAATTGATGACAGTAACATATAACTCAACCCAGTAATTTGTAACAATGTGTAGGTCATAAAGTAACATGAATATGTTCATTGAGTAGCATATGGAATTGAACACAGTAACATATATCTTAATTCAGTAATTAGTAACACTGTTTAGGTAAAAAATTAACATGAATATGTTCATTGAGTAACATATTTTTCCCATCTAGAGAATTGTAACACTAATTATTTTATTTTGTAACATACATATTATGAATATGTAACATATTTTTAAATTTCATTCCACATGCATGAGTTACTATTTGATCTGTGTTTGTAATGTTACCTGTTGTTGTAGAACCTATAGAATTCGGTTTTTCTATTATTTGGCAGTCTGGAAAGTAATCATCCATGTTTCTATTGTATTTTTGGACTCCAATTTCTTCAAAATCTTCTTCTGAATGTCGTTTTTGACATTTCGATTAGTTTCCTGCTTTTTTTATCGGAATAGTTTCCTTGTTGCTCGTGAATTCGTCATTTTTCTGATGCGTTGCTGTGGGTTTTGGTTTTGAAACTGTGTTTTAAAGATGGAATTCATGAAATTGGTGCGAATTTGTTGAGATTCGGATTTTTTTTTGGGTCAAATCCGCTTTTTTTGTAGGATCCGGCAATGATCCGGATTTTTGGCCGACCCGGCCTTGACCCGCGAGTTTTCTATGGATATGGGTTTTGTGCTTGTTTTTGGTAATTTCTACCGTAGAAATTTCTACGCAAGTGTGCCTCCATAGATATAGATATAGATTGTTAAAAGAAATTGAAAAGTAGTGGGAGGCAGAGAACTTGTGAAAGGAGAAAGTGAGTGAAGACACGTAGGATTAGAAGTTTGGTAATTAGTTGTAAGGGTGGATCTTTACTAAATATACCCTTATTTGTTTAAACATACCTAGTAAAATAAAAATAATAATAATATATATTTATTAAATATATCTAATTAATTCTCGTAATATCCTTACTCCATTGAAATAAAAAATTAACACATTCTAATTTTTTTCTTTACTTAAAAAATATATTTCAAATTTTTTTGACTCTTTCTTATTTTGTGAAAAATCTTTAAAATTGAGTATATTTTAAAAATTAAAAAATTCGGTTTAAATTTAATAAAAAATGTATAAATTGTTGACAAGCGAACTATTCGAGGTTAATCACGAGAATAATTAACCAAGGTAATGAAGGTCGCCGATCTGCTTAGGAGCCATGTCATCAGCCTTGACTAGAATTAACATGGGGAAGCTTGCCACATAAGGGAAGAAGCTCGCCTCTTCTACCCAGCAACCCATGTCAAACGTCCTACCAAACATGAGAGAGAGAAACTCTCCCTGAAGTTCGCCACTTATGAAGAAGCAAGTGAGCGACTTATGGAGACTACTTAGAAGACCATCTACACATTGCTCCGAAACAACACAAGGCCTTGAAGCTCGCCTAGAAGCTCACTTAGGTCTAGGACATGTTCATCAGTTGCATAAATAGCAAGTAAAGATGTAGTAGGAAAAGCAGTGTAAAGGTAGCATGGTGGAGAGTAAAAAACAAGTGTCAAGGACACTTGTCAATACCTAAAGCCAAGTAAGCTCACAAGGTGCCACCTCACACATGCAAACCTATAAATATGTCTCTATTGTACCTTTCTCTCTCTAAGCTTTCATAATACAACAACTATTTTCTCACTCTAGCCTTCCAATTTTCTCTCTCTATATTTCCAATTCAAGAACAACCTTTAATCTTTGTTATTGTTTGATAGAATCAATTGATTACAGCCACTCAATTACATAATTACGAAATTCTATCAACAATTTAACGCTAGAGGAAGGGCCGAACCTCCGATTCTGAAAAATTGAGAACAATTTGTGAGGAAGTTTGAAGATTTGCATGTGTTCTTGACAAAAGCCAAGAACACCTTGAAGATATAGTGAAATTTCCAGTTTTTGATTAAATTACCAGATTTCCGGACTAAAGACATACCAAAAAGGACCCTAAACGCGTGTGTGTAAACGAATAAACCAAATTCTGGATAATTCATGTGCATGCAAGGCTAGATTGGACCTTGAACATTGACCCTGACTGGAAATCGACGACCTTGACGACCTTCTCCCTGAAACTAGACAGTGTCAAAGGAACAAACCTCAGCTACCACGAGAAGGTGGAAGGGACACGATGGGGAGACCTCGCGCCGAGCTCCCCAGAAGAACAATGCTCCACGAGCTCCCCAGCGAGCTATCACAGCTTAAGATGATTTGAACCCCGCCCTGAGGGACCTCGCCAACGACCCTGACGAGCTACAATGACGATTGCTGCCCTGCAAAGGTTGCAACAGAGGCAACAGAGCGAGCTTGTCCTAGTACCCTGGCGAACTCCTGACAATGAAACTCGGGGACAAATGACTAGGCCAACTCAGGCCACCCAAGCACGTGAGCAGGTCGGTGATCTTTTCGCTGAACAAGAGGCGAGCTCCGCTCGAGCTCGCCAATACAGAGAACGTGTCGGAAAGACCAAGGTGGTGGAAAGGTTGGGTTCACGTGATGGACGAGCTTCAGCCTACACAGAGGCATCCGCCTCCCACCAATCTCGTGAAAAGGATATCCTCCGGGGCAGGCTGGGACCTAGACAAGAAGAAGCCAAATGTGTGCCAGCCCCTGCTTCATTCCGGAGGGAAGAGTCGGACCTATAACCTCGTAGGTCCGCCCATGATCGCTTAAGGAGGCCGGCGGCCGACAGACTTGGCCCCAATGGAGGCCGTCAATTCCAATCCATCACAGAGGGGCCCCCCTAGAGCGAGGGACTGTGGGGACGTGTGTCCATGAGGCGCACGACCTTTGAACAGCCTCCACAGGAGGTGGCTCATGAAGACGAGCTGACCACACTAAAAAAGGTCATCGAACAGCTACAAATGCAAGTAGCTGCCAAAGCTGGTGGACCTGATGCCACCACTCTACCAGCATCTCCTTTGGCACCCGCCATCCTTAGGGCACCGGTTCAAAAGAAAATCCAATTTTCGGTGATGTCCGCATATTAGGGCGAATCTGACCCGAAAGTCCATCTGGCCAAGTATGCAGACTACATGATCTCGGTGGGTGCCACTGACGCAACTCAATGCCGAAACTTCCCACTGACCCTCGGGGACCAAGCTCATCGCTAGTTCTCATCCCTCGTCCCGGGGTCAATTCAATCATTCGGCCAACTCACGCGAGAGTTCTTGGCTCACTTCTCTGGATTCGGGTCTTACTTGACTCAGAAGCACCGGCTCGCCAACATCCATCAAGGGGAGAACGAGACCGACCAGCAGTACTTGGAAAGGTTTGACAAGATATTACTGGAAGGTGAGCCGGTGAGTGAAGACACCAAGATAGTTGCGGTGATGGTCGGACTCAAGAAAGGCACCAAACGTTGGAAGGAAATGCACCTTGCATGCCCGAATACCTACACCGAGTTTCGACACAAAGCTGGGGTGTACGTGACTATGCAGGAGGCACTACTGAAAGAAGTCAGTGCCTCGAAGGAGAAGAAGCCACATGGGAAGAAGTCCGGGGGCATTTACAAAGCTCCCTGGAACTTAAAAGCTTTCGGTGATGGAGACGAGTTCAAAAAGAAACTCAACCAAGTACTCACAGTCTCCGTTGACCACGTTTTTTATGCGGTCAAGGACAAGGCCATGTTGAACGAACCTAGGAGGATTCGTCAAGACCGCACGAAGCTCAACCCCAACAAATTCTGTGCCTACTATCAATCGATCGGCCACTTCACCAGTGAATGTCGCGACCTCCTCAAGCAATTGTGGAAATTCTATAAGGATGGGAAGCTGGCCGAGTTCGTAAAGAAGGCACCTGCCAAGAGAACCAGGATTGAAAGGAGGGAGGTTTCCGATGATGAAGAGGAGGACGAGGACCGACGTGGTCCTCAACACAGATGTAGGGCACCTCCCCAGCCACAACAAGACCAAGAACCAACTAGAGAACTCCTGGTTCTCGAAGAACATTTTGGAGCTGCCAGAGGTCTCCAAGAAGGAAGAGCCTCCATATCAAAGAGGCAAAGGAAGGCCGAGTTTCGGGCCATCAACCAGGTCCAGGAAGGCAGCTCCAGCTCCAAGCCCGCCAGCCAGCCGACAGCCGAGCTTACATTCTCTCAAGCGGACTTGGAGGGGATTCTAACTCCCCATAACGACTCGTTGGTGATAAGCGCCAACATCATGAACGTCCGAGTTCACAAGCTGCTTGTGGACACCGGTGCATTCACCAATATCCTCTTCAAATCCACCTTAGACGCCTTAGGTGATTTTGAGTCGTATATAGAACCTAGCAATGCTATGATAGTGGGGTTTGGAGAAGCTGTAACCGTCCCCATAGGCAATATTAGGTTGAGTGTTCAACTTGTATCGGTCGAGGACCTAGAGAGGAGACTGACTAGGTTAGTAGATTTCCTTATTGTCGACCAGCAGTCCTCCTACAACGGGTTCCTTGGCTGCCCTTTTATCAATGAATTCAAAGAGGCGTGTTTGACCTACTACTATTGTCTTAAATTTCCAACTCCTAAAGGTACCGGAACAGTAAAGGGCGATCAGAAAAATGCTAGGGAATGCCTGCTTTAGATAAAAAATGGCCAAGTAAAGAAGTCTGTAACGCAGGTTCATATCCTCGAAAAAGACGTTGACATTCCGGTAGATGAGCCTAACATCCTAGACATCATCTCAATCGAATCCGAGTTGATAGAGGTAGGCGACCTGTCGGAATCAATGGCTGAAGTTGACCAAGCACTAGAACTTGTGCAAAACACACAACCGGCACCAATGGAAGGAGTGGAGGAAGCCCAAACTAGCCAAGTGCAGGAACCTGCGCAAAACCAACAACCTGTGCCCATGGAAGTTGATCAAGCCCCCTAGGTTAGAGAACCGTCCCAGGTTGAAGGGCCATCAAATGGTGAAGGTGGTGAAGACCTTGAGCCCCGAATTGGCCACGAACCAGCAATGAAGGAGAACCTCGAAGAGTTCCTGAAGGACCTAAGGTGGAAAAACCAGAAAAGGAAGGCCACTCCCGTGGAGGAATTAACGGCCATCCCGGTGGACCCGGAAAGGGACTTGGAACTTTTTATAGGTTCTGAGTTGCCAGAACCATACCGATTGCTGATGGAGCTCTTTCTCATGTCCAACCTAGACGTCTTTGCCTGGTCCCACAAAGACATGACGGGAATCCCGTTGGAGCACGCATGTCATCGGCTCAACATAGACCTGACGAGGAGACCCGTCCGCCAAAAGTGAAGGAAGTATGGACCAGACAAATACGAAGCTTTAACCACGGAGGTCAAGAAGCTGTTAGACAACAAGTTGATAAAAGAAGCCTTGTGCCCGCAGTGGGTTGCAAACCCAGTCCTAGTGAAGAAGACCAACGGAACGTGGAGGTTGTGTATCGACTTCACAGACCTAAACAAGGTGTGCCTAAAAGATAACTTCCCACTGCCCCACATTGATCAACTTGTAGATAGCACTGCAGGCCACGAGATGATGACGTTCATGGATGCCTTTGCAGGCTATCACCAGATAGCAATGCACCCAGATGACAGGAACATACGGCGTTCTACACCAACAAGAACATGTACTGCTGGGAGAGGATGCCGTTCGGACTTATCAACTCCGGAGCTACCTATCAAAGATTGGTGAACAAAATGTTTGACCAACACGTAGGACACACGATGGAGGTGTACGTGGACGACATAGTTGTCAAGAGTTTGCGAAAGGAGGATCACCTCGACCACCTAAAACAAACCTTCGACATACTACGCCACTACAACATGAAGTTGAATCCCAAGAAAAGCAGCTTCGGCGTACATTCGGGGAAGTTCCTGGGGTATCTGGTGAGCCAAAGAGGAATAGAAGTCAATCCGACGCATGTCAAGTGTATTATCGAAATGAGTGCACCAGACTCAGTACCGAAGGTTCAAAGATTGACCGGATGCTTGGCGGCTTTGAACCGGTTCATCTCCAGGTCCGGCGATCTGAGTCGTCCATTCTTTGAAGCAATAAAAGCCAACAGACTACGACACAAGGATGATTTCTGGTGGACGAGTGAGTACCAAAGGGCCTTTGAAGATATCAAAGCATACCTGGCTAACACTCAAATATTATCAAAGTCGGTACCTGGTGAGAAGATGTACCTGTACTTAGCTGCGTCGGAGGTGGCCATCAGTTTCGTCCTGGTTCGAGAAGAGGGCAAAACACACCTACCAGTATACTACACAAGCCAAGTCTTACACGAAGTTGAGTTGCGGTACACCCTAACGGAGAAGCTAGCCTATGCATTGGTAATAAGTGTTAGAAAATTGAGGCCCTACTTCTTCGACCATCCAGTAGAGGTGTTGACAACTTTCCCACTACGTCAAATACTACATCGGTCAGACACTGCAAGACGCTTGTTGAAATGGTCACTAGAAGTTAGCCAATACTGTATAACATACACACCCGAACAACGATCAAGGGACAAGCACTCGCCGATTTCATCGTCGAGCTAACTTTCCCACAAGATTCGACGAGGGGGCGTATAGCTCTGTGGCACCTCTATGTTGACGAATCATCAACCAGCACAGCAGCAGGAGCCGACATAATATTGATAAGCCCAGATAGGCAAGTCTTCACCTCCGCAATCCGGTTCGACTTCAGAGCAACCAACAACGAGGTGGAGTACAAAGCATTGATAGCCGGACTTAGGTTATCATTAGCTGTGGGGGCAACCAATCTATAGATTATTAGAGATTCCCAGTTAATAATATCTCAAGTCCAGGGAGAGTACGAGGCTAAAGATCAACAGATTATGACATACCAGAAGATAGTAGCACATCTGATCTCGATGTTCAAGCAAGTCTACATCAACCAGATTCCAAGGTTGGAAAACACACAAGCTGATGCACTAGCCCGACTAGCTACCAGTAATGGCAAAGCGGACGTGACAGAGGTCTTAGTCACCAAACTAAAGAATCCATCGACGTCTGAATATAAAGTAAATTAGACCTCGAGGGCAGGAAGATGGCGAAGATTGGCGCACTCCGATCCAAAATTATTTGAAGGACGGAACGGTCCTAGAAGATGCGTGGAAAGCTAGTCGACTAGTGAAGCAGGCAGCCAGATATACATTGGTGGATGACCAACTCTACAAACGTGGATTCTCTCTACCCCTACTCAAATGCTTATCTGAAAAGCAAGGGTTCGAGGTGTTAGAAGAAATCCACCAAGAAATTTGCGGACGTCACGCTGGGGGGCAAGCTTTGGCATACAAAACAATTAGACAAGGGTATTACTGGCCTACCCTACAGAAAAATGCCATTAGCTTCGCTCGAAGGTGCCGAAAGTGTCAACTGTTCGCACCTAGCATTCACTCTCCAGCTACTCAACTAAAGTCAGTCTTCAGCCCATGACCTTTTGCAAAATGGGGTATCGACTTGATCGACCCATTTTCACCTGGCAGAGGCGGTGTAAAGTTTGTTGTTGTAGCAGTAGACTATTACACTAAATGGGCTGAAGCCGAAGCACTTACAACAGTGACGCAAGAAAAGATGATCAGTTTTATATGGAAAAATTTGGTATGTCGATTTGGACTTCGGCAATCAATTGTGACGGACAATGTTAGGCAGTTCGATGGTCAGAAGTTGAGAGAATTTTGCAGTTCATGGAACATCAAGAAACACTACTCAAGTCAGTACCATCCACAGTCTAACGGTCAAGTGGAAGCAGTGAACAAAATATTAAAACATGTGCTGAAGATCCGCCTTGAAGAAAAGAAAGGGAGTTGGGCGGACGAACTTCCGGAGGTTCTATGGTCATATAGAACATCATATCGAGCAAGCACCGGAGAAACACCCTTTGTCTTAGCTTTCAGAACGGAAGCAGTGGTACCAGTGGAAGTTCAGAACAAGACCTGGAAGGTGGTAGGCTATGATGAGAAGGAGAACGATGAAGCTTTGGCAGTAGAAAAAGATTTGCTTGAAGAGACTAGAGCTTCGTCGGAAATGAAGAATGCCACTTACAAGCGGAGAGCGAAAAAATACTACAATTCCCAAGTTCGAGATTGAAAGTTCAAAGTTGGGGATTTAGTACTAAGGAAAAAGCTAGCAACTCCACCAGGTATATTCGGACCAAATTGGGAAGGGCCGTTCCGAGTTACCGCAGCTTGGGCAAACGGGACGCACGACCTCGAAGATGCAGAAGGAAATGCCTCATTATATACATGGAGTGCAGCACAACTAAAGAAATTCTATCAGTAGCAACGGAAGGGTTGGAGTATGAAAAGAAGCCCGTCACGCCGTGAATGTTCAGAAGAAAGCTTATATGCCCCCTAGAGAAGAAGCTGCTACATTTCCTTGGGGAGTCAGTTCAAGATCATGTGTGTGCCACCAAATCAGACTTCTGAGACCAAGATGATAGATTCATTGTACAAACGTGTGCCCACACTGGTTCAAAGAGTTCGAAGAAAACAGAGTATACTCAGCTGTTGGCAGTAGAGGAAGGTGAACCACTACTTGTAATAGACTAGTCGAAGGTTCGCATCAGAAATGTTGATGGCAACCTATGTAAATTACATTATTATATGAAGTTGAAATTTTCCAGAAATATCAACTGTTCGAAGCTTCGCAATACACAAGGACCAAGGTCCCAAACGTTATAATCTAAAAGCTCAAAGTAGAGGCCAAAGTGCCCAAAGGTTAGCAAAGGTGTCCTTCTTAAAGGATCACTAAGCACCTACTGACCTAAGTTAGAAAAATTCACGAAAAAGACGGTTAAAACGTCTAAGGCAAGGTTCATGAAACCCCACCGCCTAAAGTGAATTAAATAAAGTACAATTCGCTACCCTAAGTGGTCTAAGATGAGCAATTCGCGGCCCTAAGTAGTGTAAGACGAAGAATATGTACTAATCAAACGATGGTACGATTCGTAGTCCAAAGCGATATAAAATGAACGATTCGCCTCTCAAAAGTAGAATAAGATGAACAAATAAGTACCAAAAATATAAAAACAAGCTAGTTAAAGATATAACGTGCGAAAAGTTTAAATTGGACAAATTGAAGCAAGAAGATCAGATTTCATTCAAAAATATTTGAAAAACTTTCAAGTAGAAAAATACTTGAAAGATTCTCAAGTATAAGAAGTTATGCTAGTCACAGAGGTCGACTAGCTAACCATCTTTAAACTACAAAAAAGCTTCTTTTGGACGAGCTATACAAGCCCGGCGAGCTACTCCTACTAATTAAAAGCTAAAGAAAAACAAGAAAATTTCTAAGACTCGGGAGCAGCGGTGACTTTAGGTGTTAGAGTTGGAGTGACATCGGTGGGAGCTTCAATTTGGGCGACCTCGGTACAAGCAACCTCACCACCAGCAATTTTTCCAGCTGGGGGAGAAAGTCGAGGCAACGTAGTGATGTTGCCAGTAAGCCCACTGGTATCAAGCTCGCTGGTATCGAGCATCAGATCTCCGCAAACCTCTTGAAGATGCTCAATGGTGGGGGGAGTTCGCTCTTCTCCCTCAGCGATCTCCTCCTCGGCGACATTTACCTCTGGGACTGGCACAGTGTTGATGATCTGGAAGCGAGCCGGAATAAAATCGAGAGGAATGCCAGGTTGTGGGAGGCGCCAATGTCTAGCTCGGTCCCATCATCAAACTTGGCCTTGTCCAAGCACTCCTTAAAGTCGCCTACCACGGCCGCCATTTCGTCATCTTTGTGAGCTCGCGCCCACCAGATAGTCCTAAGAACCTCAGCATAACATTGGACGAATCCTTTGTCAGAGGCCTCGGCTTTCATGGCATCCAAGCTCGCTGGGGAGGAGGCATCATTGCGGAGCTCGGTGACCTCATTAATCTTCGCCAAGAGTTCTTCCTTAAGCTTCGTGCACTCCTCGTCGGTGGTTTTGAACAGGCCCTGCTCCAGCTCGAGCTCCCTTCTAACCAATGTGAGCTCACCATCCTTGTCCGCGAGCTTCTGGGCGAACTCCTCTTCCTTGACTTTAATCTGAGCATCGACATTTCACTGAACAGTAGTGTATTTCTTGTGAAGCTCGCCCAGTTGCTCGAGGGCACTTCTCTCTGCAGCCAAAAATGTTGCAGCCTTCTCCTCCGTGAGCTCCAGCGACTTCTTAGCCTTATCAACACTCTCGGCCATCTTAATATAGTTCGCGTTCTTCTCCTGGCGAACTACCTCTTGCTGAGTCGCCAAGTCGATCACCCTTTGATTGGCGAGCAACAGCCCGCTTACATAGTGCATCGAGAGCCGGGCATTCTCGATCAAGTTTTATTTCTCGATGGTCGTCAACTGAGGGGTTGACCAGTACCTCGGCACCTCACTTTTTATCTCTTGAGCAAGGCCGACCGGGAGGTTGTGCATGGAAGTGAGGAAGTGAGATCGCTGATAGGAATGGAGGGCATCATGCCGGTTGGGGAAGGCGATGGAAGCATAGCTGCAAGGTCAAAACACTTGGTCAATAAATGATAGACATAAGTTATACAAATAGACAAGTATAGTTGGCGAGCTACTTACTGAACTCTCTCGGGATCCCAACCTAAGACTGTATCGTCCGTTAGTTGGACCCCAAATGGTGATTGGGATGGCGGTGACCTTGGCGTGAGGGCAAATGCCAGAGGGGCAGTAGACTGGGCGGACCCACCATGGCCTGATCCCGAACGAGCTACTTACTCGGAGGCCTCGTCCTGAAGGGCGAATTTAGTCCTCTTGCGACCTTGAGGATCTTCATCGCCGACCTTTGATCCATCTCCCCTTTGGAGACCCCTCTTCTGTTGGTGGGAAGCTCAATCTGGTGTCCCTGAACCTCGCCCACCTCCCCGGTTGGTCCGAGCGACCTGGGGTGTCTTTGACGGGGCTGGAGTCTTGACCGAAGTTTTGGTGGCAGCCTTCTGAGTCTCAGAGCCACCAACGTCGCCCTTCTTGGTGGCGACCTCTGCCTTTTTGCTCGCCTCTAGGGCGAGAGTTGATGGTAAACCCAACCTGTTTGGACGAGGTGGACCCATGGCGTAACGACGAGCTAATGTGTGATAGGCTTCAGGGATTTCAATTGTTGGGAATACAACCCTGCCACCACCTACAGAAACCAAGAGAGTGAGGTTAGCATCACAGCGAGCTATCAAGTCCAATTGGCGAGCTTTAGTAAGTTGTTACCTGGAAGCTCAGGACCTTGAAAAACAAAATGATGTGGCGACGTTAGAACCCCAGCAAGTCTGAGACAATGGTGTCGGCACAGATGGGCGACATCCCAATCTTCCTGGCTCCTCAGGTAACAAACAGCCCGCACCAAGTCGAATTCAATCGACGATTCAGGTCTGTCATGGCCGGACTTGTGATGCTTTAAACCTACAAGAAAAGGGCAATTAGATTAGTAAATCTAATTCAACCCACAGACACCGAAAGAGGCGACCTACTGCTAGCTTCTCTATATTCCTCAGGAGAAAAAATCTGTCCTCCTTGTCCAAAGTAATTGGTGGAAGCTCGCCAATCTCTACACATAAAAACGAACTGTTCCTTCCAATCACGGACCTTGTTGGGAAGGACTCCTAAGAACTTTTCACCTGGGCGAGCTTTAAGATAATAGTATCCATTGCCATCTTTTGGTTGCGAGTTACGGTGAAAAGCTCATTAATCTTCCGCCGTGGCCAAACGGTTTTCATACCCTTCCAGTCCAAAGATCGCCAACATCGCCAATAAGTTGCTCCAGGCATTGAGAGTAAGCTGAGTAATGGCGAGGTTATTGTCAAAGAGAAACTGACCGATGATTGGGTGCAAGGGTAACGTCAAACCAGCATCAAGGGTATGCACGTTGATAGCGGTCAGCCCGACTGGAGGCGCATCAGCTCGCTCATTCTCTTGTGGTGCATACAAGAAAATATCGAGTGGAATCTGATACTTCTCGTGAAGCTGAAAAAGTTGGTACTCATTCACAACGCTTTGAACCTCACTCGCTTTGTAACTCGATTTTTCTTTCGCATCCCGGAAAGTTCGCCCGGGGTGAGGAAAGCTCGCCACATACTTGGCGACATACTCTTCCCAATCGAATGCGTGCACCACATTGTCGGAGACTTGATGCTCTAGGAGTTGGGGAAATGGGAACCCAATAGAACGAAGCCAGTCAATTGTAACCTCTTCGAGGTCGCCTTCTTGTCCACCTACCTCGGCGACCTCCACATCATCCTCAGCGACCTCCTCATGGGTATCCGCGACCTCTTCCTCATCATGAGCTATGGCTTCATTAGAAGCTCGTTCAAAACCTTGCTAGAGCTCACGAAGGTAAGACTCCTCATCTTGGCCGGAGTTGGTGGCCCTTTCCCCAAGTCAGATCGGACCTCACCAAGGAGCTCGCTAGAGTCTGAGCGAGCTACGGAGGCCGCCTCGGAACTCGAATCGATCATTATTTGAGTGATAAGGGGGAACAGTTCATTTTCAATTATGGGCTTCAGGGTTACGGTTTGAAAGGGTTCGGCTTGAAGATTGGGTCGACATGTCCCAGTTATGAGGGCGAAGTTTTAAATTATTTCAGTCGTCAAAAATATTCAAGCCGCCGGAGTTTAAGGAAGAAAATGATTGGACAATTCAAAAAGTCGCCGGAAACGTTCAAAATTTCTGAAAACTCGAAGAAAAAGAAGAAGAGACAAAGAAAGATCCGAGAGAGAAAGAAAAGAAGGAAGAAGAAGTACAATTCTACCTTGAAGAAGCCTTGAAAATCCGTTGAATGCAAAGAGTTGTTAATCGCCGGGAAATGCTCTGGAAATCGAAAAGAGTAAAAGTGGAAAATGAACTTGATTTCTCATATATATAAACAAGGGTGCGGACTTTAATTTTCCGAAAGACCGAGGACCTAGATGCAAATAATTTGAAAGTGTTGTCATGATGGGCGTGGGAAATGAGGCTTAAAAAGGCATGCACGACGCCTTGATTCTCGCACCACGTTGGCTCAACCACCGCCACATTGAAGCTCGCCCAGGAGCTCGACACCTTACCAAGAAGTAGTTCACTAATATTCAAACCTTCGTCCTTAGAGACAAATCAGCTCGCCCACACATTAAAAGTATTATGATGTGGACGAGCTGGGGGCAAATATTGACAAGAAAACTATTCGAGGTTAATCACGAGAATAATTAACCAAGGTAATAAAGGCCGCCGACCTGCTTAGGAGCCATGTCATCAACCTTGACTAGAATTAACATGGGGAAGCTCGCCACATAAGGGAAGAAGCTCGCCTCTTCTACCCAGCAACCCATGTCAAACGTCCAACCAAACATGAGAGAGAGAAACTCTCCCTGAAGTTCGCCACTTATGAAGAAGCAAGTGAGCGACTTATGGAGACTACTTAGAAGACCATCTACACATTGCTCCGAAACAACACAAGGCCTTGAAGCTCTCCTAGAGGCTCGCTTAGGTCTAGGACATGTTCATCAGTTGCATAAATAGCAAGTAAAGACGTAGTAGGAAAAGCAGTGTAAAGGTAGCATGGTGGAGAGTAAAAGACAAGTGTCAAGGACACTTGTCAACACCTAAAGCCAAGTAAGCTCACAAGGTGTCACCTCACACATGCAAACCTATAAATATGTCTCTATTGTACCTTTCTCTCTTTAAGCTTTCATAATACAACAAGTAATTTCTCACTCTAGCCTTCCAACTTTCTCTCTCTATATTTCCAATTCAAGAACAACCTTTAATCTTTGTTATTGTTTGATAGAATTAGTTGATTACAGCCACTCAATTACATAATTATGAAATTCTATCAACATAAATTAAAAAATCATTTAACAAAATAAAAGAACTTCATAAATATTAAACTTTAAAAAACAAAAAAAAATTAAAAAATTATTAATAATTTAAAAATCAAATGAGTCTTCAATAATAATTAAATTAAAAAAATTAAAATCTTTTAAAGCTAACTAAAATTTATAAAACATTAAATAAATTTAAAAAAATCAAATTAAAAAATCAGTTTAAAAGGAAAAAATATATATAAAAAGAAAAAAAATCACATTCTAGTTTACTTTTATGAGTAAAATTGCAATGTAGTATCGTAATTTTTTTGAATTACATTTGAAATTAATAATTGTAATATACTAACTAATTAAAAATTTAAACGTCAGATTATTATTTTAGATAAAGCCAAAGTCTTAGATTTATACTCTCAATTTAAAGGGTGTGACTATACATACACCAAATTCCTCTAAACATATCCCAATTATTTAATATATTCCATTTAAAATGTTAAGCATACCCCATTCTCAAGTTATGTTAATGATCCACAGTGCGTAGCCATTTTTAAGAGATGAGAACTAAAACTTTGCGTCATCATTTTATCTGTTACAACCGAATGAAATTTTAAAAAAATTCACTAGATGAACGCCATGTCTTTTTCTCCACGCTCCTTCAGATCTCACCGGAGTTTTTTTTTTCAACTTGAAAATCACCATTTTTCCCATCCAAAATTTCAAAATTTCCAACCTTTCTGTATCATTGTGGAAAATACGGCGGCTCATCCTCTTCCACGTCACCCCTTCCGCGGTGCTCTTCAACAATAGGCATATGCCCTTTTAATTATTTATTGTGTATAGTAATATTTCATCAATAAATAATAAAAATATATAATTTAGATTAGTTTGATGTTACTAACAAAACATAAAAAATGATATTGAATTGATCTGTAAATTGTGTACGTGGATAAAATATGAATTGATTACCAACATAAAAATTTAGGGCTGCGTAGAACTGTAGAATAGTTTCAAAGATGATTGGAATCTATGAATATAACAGTTAGGACGTGAAAGAGAAGAAGAATATGTCAAAAATGAAAAAAGATATATTAATAAAAAATGGGGTATGTTTAGTAATTTAAATTAATTTTTCATTTTAAATTAAATATATTAAATAATTGGGTCATGTTTAGAGGAAATTGGGGTATGATTAGTCACACACCAATTTAAATTCTTCTACTTTCTCCATTATTATTCAGACTTCCTCTACACTCTCTCTCATAAGGTTTATGTGAATGATACACACAGTAAATTTTATAGTGAACAATAATTTATTTTAAATATTTTGATATTTGATTTTTGATTTTTTAGAGATAAATGACATAAAATATTGTATATGAACTAACACGACAATGTATATGAACTAACACCACACGTAGTATGTCACAGTGAATGAACTAAAATCATATTGTATATGAACTAACACCACATTGCATATGAACTAATACTACACTGCATATGAACTAAAACTACACACCAAAAATGCGTGTTACTGCATAAAATAAAATATGTGGTTCACGAAGGTAGTGTTTGTTTACGTCTTGAGGTGGATGGAGCACATTCGGATGGAGAAAAAAAGTGGATGGGGCAAATCCTGTGAATAGTAAATTTGTGTTTGGTTTGAATTGGATGTGGTAGGGGTGGATGAAACTTTATGTCAAATCAATACTTTTTGGAGATGATGATGCATTATTTTATTATTATTAGTTAGTGGAGTAATGATTGAATGATTGTATATTACTTATATTTTGTTGTAATACATAATTTTTTTTTAAAAATAACCTTGATAATTAATCATTTTTTTAGATAAAGTAAATTAATAATAAATAATATAAAAACAGTGTATATATAATACATAAATATTTTCAATTTTAAATCACAAATAATTACTAATAGTAGAGGTCTTGTAATACTCCAAGATAATAATCTTAAATGAAATTTAAATATATTTATAATATTAATTAATTACATATATATATAGTTTATATATATTAATAATTAATATATATATATATAATAGGATATTATAATATGTAAAAAAATATAT
>JAPKLY010000341.1:221446-244433 GCA_026898435.1 Prunella vulgaris | reverse complement strand
ATTAATTGATATAAATTAAATAAAAATATATATGATATATGTGAAAAAGAGATAAATAAAATGTATTTGATATGTAAGATAAAATTAATGTGATTGATATTGAATTATGTGAAATAGATTTGTAGGTGTATAATAGAAAGTGTATGTGTATTTTGAATGGGATGAAATGTGCAAGTCCAAAAATTGGGTTCCCCCGTCCGCATGGGCCATCCTCAAAGAAACACACCTGAAGTGATTTCCATGTACCTAATCATTTAAATTCTTCTACTTTCTCCATTATTATTCAGACTTCCTCTGCACTCTCTTTCAGAAGGTTTTTTCTTCTCTCTCTCATTCCTAGCCCATTATTGTTCAGACTTCCTCCACGCTCTCTCATAGGGTTTTTTCTCTTCATGAACCGATTGCGCCGTCCCTGATCGAAAAACACCACCGGCCGATTGAACAAATTCACCCAAACTCAGGTCACGAGCGAGCGGGAGGGGAAGATTGATGTGAAATAGCGGGGTGACTACTAAAGCGGCGGCGAGGAAGACGATATGGACGCTGGTGAAGAATATGACTATGGCTATGCTGATGAAGACGAGGACGGTTCTGGCGAAAGGTTTGTCTGAGTCTTTGAGTGACCTTTTTTGGAATACATTGATGGAGGGAGAACAGTTTTTCGGCCTATTGATGACCTATGTGGATCTGTTCTTCTGATCTACCCCTAAGTCGGAAATTTCTTTGATAAAAATTTTGTTTCCTCTGGTAGGGTTGGGAGGGGGTTCTTGTGATTTTCCATGCCACTTCATTTTAAGAACTAAAGTTGATATGGATACGGTCTACAATGGAAGACATTCATAAGTAATTTTAGCATTAGTATCATAGGCTACTGCAGACGAGTTTCCCTTGTTTATTTGGTGTTAAGTTTTCTTGTGAAGATGCTATGTGTTCTAGGAATCAACTAGTTGTGCCATCATATTAGGTGCACAATGGTTCAATCCTCATAACTAAATCTAAATTTAACTAACATCCCTGCTCAAAGTTGATAAAACTTAAAATGAAACTTGATTTTGGTTAGTAGAAATGTTTGCATGCTTTGTGGATCCTTTGTTACTTTGTATCAGAAATGTATATATTTACTTTAATTTGTAGTCTTAATTGTTTCAGTTAAGGTGCTATAAAATCTGAACTTGCTTTCTGCAATATTTTGGACACCTGTATGCAACTTGATCTTATGAAGTTATCCTAAAACTCTTGACATAGGAAAATTATATGATGAGCTACTGCTCTGTAAGCTCAAAGTCTCAAACTATGTGTCTTATTTCAAATTCACTAGATCAAAGGACATACTTTACAGTAGTTTGTATAAGAAATTCTTTTGCGAAGTTAAGTTTGTTTTTATATAAGGTAGTAGTTGTTTCCATTCAAGTTGACACAAAGAACGTTCAAGCTCCAGATCCTGTTAGTTTTATAACACTGTTACATATCTATGGAAGCTATTTGTGTCCAGCCGAGTTCAACAGATTGGTTGGCTTGTTAACATGGTCCTCGTGATGAATGAATATTATGACCCGGGTAGGTGCAGTTTCAGGCACTCTATAACCTAATCAGCAGGCAACATTGATGATCTTGAAAGAGAATCGAATCAATCTAGGCGCGCCTTATAAACCTGTACGTTAAGAGAATCTTCCCACGTGGGCGCTCTCTCATTGGACTCGTACCGGAGATAATGGCTTAGTACAACATCCACAATGCGGAGCACGATTCGAGGTTATAGATAGCCTTGGGACTGCACCCGTGTGACTTGTTCATGCTGTGTCACTCATCTAAAACTATAAATACCAGCTCCATTGAGCTAAAGAATAGCACATACACAGTCTCTCTCTCTAAAATCTCCAACGTAATCTGTAACAACTTCCTTTACCTAATGAAATACATAAATCTCTTGAAGTCCTTGTCCTTGCAATATAAGGTTAGGCATATCATTGTTGCCCGTTTAACAACACTCCTCAGGTTGTTACGGGACCAACACCTGAATCAAAGCAATCAGTTCAGTATGAGCGATAGATGCGGAAATTGATTAGATATCACTTTAGTAGGAAAAATTAGTGATGCGGTAATCAATTTGTACTTTAGCAGGAGCAATTCTCACTGTCAAAAGGGTAGGAGCAATCGGTGATGCTTTGAGTGAAGGAGAAATCTCCGATGTTGAAGGAATCACCACACTAATCACTTCAGAATGAGCAGTTGTTGGATCTTTAGTCTCTGGTTTATTCTCAGTTTTCCGGATATCTAAGTAGGAGCCACTGTAGTTTCCTCTGCTTTATTCTCTGGTTGGACTAATGGCTGGATGAGTTAAGTTTGTAGTGGTTCTCGTTCTTCATGAAGTAGACTCAACATACCCGGAGTTTGCGCATCTTTAGAAACTGAAATTCAAATTAAACATGTGTGTATTTATATCCTCTGTTTTGAAGCCCACTTTTTCAGCCACTCGGATTGAACCGACCAAAATCAAATGAATATTTAACTAAAAAATACAACCAAAACGTTGGAATTGTGTGAGTCGTGCCCCCTCGTAATTTTCTTCCATGGCCGCGCGATAATACCAAGATGATGAAATGGTAAATACGTTAGATATTGGGGAGCAACAATATTTCGATATTCGATTTGTCCATGCCTTTTTTTCTTTTGGACTTTTGATGGGTTTTATTTTAGTTTCCGCTTTTCCTGTCTTGAAAAAGTACTAATTTTTTTTCATTTATTTTTTCTTGCAATTCAAGCTCTCCTTTCTCGAATTATCGGGGTTATTTATCATTTTTTATTAAATTGGTTTTTCTCGTGGTTTTTTCTGATTCTCTGTTTCTCTCGCAAGTAACTGTAATTAGTTTGATCCTCACTTATGCAGGCTCTTTGGGCTAGTTTAGTTGTTGCAGGATTCGTTCTTCTGATTCTTTGTTTTTCTCATTTTTGCTGTTGTCTAAAAAATTATTTTCTTTAGAATTTGTCATTGAATTAATTTTTCTATTGAGACATGGTTACATAAAGTCATATATATAAGAATCAGAAGGAATCACATTAGTAGGAGCTATTGTAGTTTACTTTGTTTTTCTTACATTAGTAGGAGCCATTTTACTCTTTTTTTCTCATGATTCATGCATCACCTTATTAATTTATGTTTCTCTACGAATGTGTGGTATACAGGTTTTGGATGGCTGCGTGCAAAAGGAAACAAGAGAAAGTAAATTGTGTTTGTTCGAAGAGAAGAGAGCTATTTGGTGCACACTGAGGTATCACGAACCCAAACTTAGAGTTGTTTAAGCAAATCTCTAACTTTTGGGGAGTTTTTTTTATGCCTACACTGCACAGTCGCACACACATATTCTGTTCTTGATTGCTCTTGTTGAATTTTGTGCTTCTTTTGAGTTGGGGGAGTGTGCATGAATGACTGTTGAGTGATTTTGCTTAGGTGTGAGTCTCAGATGGGCACTCTGGGATCAAATTTAGAATTGTCTAGCAAAGCTCTAAGTTTGGGGGAGTGTAATTTTGTTTGATTTGGTTTTTTTGAACATTGCACATACGCACCTACCTCATTTTTGTTGATATTTTTATGGTTGAGATACTTGTGGAATGATAATTTGAATATTAGTGATTTGGTTGAGTATGATGGTATGACTTGATGTTAGAAAAACCTGTGAGCTTTAGAGCTTTTTTGGACTTGCAAATATTATGAGTCTAATATTTTTCTTGTGAGTATCATTCATGCTTGTGTACTTTAGAACTTGTTATGTGTTTTGTTTAAGACTCTTTTAGAGTAATATTTTTTAAAATGATTTGAGGATATCGTTGTTTTGAATAGTCATTTAGTAAAAAATGTTTCTTACTAACCCCTTTTATCCAATTGACTTATTTTCTTTATAACCTACAAATTTAGCCGATTTATCCTTCTTTATTGAGCCTAATATAATCTAGTGGAGCTTGAATGTGTAAATGGATAATGAGGTTGAATTGAACTTACATGTGAATTTGGTGGATGAGTTGATGTAAAAGTGAGAAAAAAAAAGATGAGTTCTATATGAAAAATATTGAGTTGAAAAAGAAAAAAATATGACGAAAAAAAACCCTTGTGTACAATTTTGGTTGGGCTTGAGAAAAAGGAAAAAAAATTAATTGGGGTGAGGGGTGATTTGTGTTGAACATTGCTAGGAAAGAAGCAAATTGATATATTTTGAGATGCCTTGAGATAATATTTGGAGTTCATGATTGTAATGCTGATGTGTGCATGTGTGCAAGGAAATTGATGGAGTTTGAAATTTTGAGTTGCAAATTGATCTCTTGTGATTTATTTTTTGAGAGTAGAGATTTTCCTAAAAGTCTTGACCTCTCGCTCCACTGGTTTATGAGTCATTTTTATCCAAATTTTTCCTACTTCTACCAACTAGATATAAAGTCCTCATTGATTAATGAATTGCATGTTTATTTTGTGGTGCAGAACTGATACTATTGACAAACATATGGTAGTGCACTTGAGTGAATTGATCAAATGGATATATTTAGAAGATTTTTGTGGATGAATAATGGTACTCTTTCTTAATTGATATAATGAAATTGGGCTTATAATTTTGTTTTTTATAAAAATTCCATAGAAAACGGACCAATTAAAAAAAATTGAGATTAAATTAAGAAAATCTAGATTTTTTTGGAATCTTTTTATGAAAAAGGCAAAAAATTTCGAAGCAGAAGTGAATTTTAACTCTCTTTTATGTTGATAGACATTCCGTTTGACAATTTATCAAGATCAATTTATAAATGTGTCAATTTAATTTTTTTTTTCGATTCATAATAATTATTGAATATTTCAATCATATATCAAAATTTATGCAAATTTATTTATATAAAGATATTTCTAAAGCATATTATTAAAAAAAAAAGATTATCAAAATAAAGCCAGTGGATGAAGATTATCAAAATGAAGAACTATACTTGAAAATTTGAGATATAGAGTAACATACACCTAATTACAAACTTTCAGATATACAACGAAAGGCTTATTTGAAAAAATTGAACAGACTTTCAGATATACAACGAAAGACTTATTTGAAAAAATTGAACAGACAGCTGATGACTACCAAGATAGCCACTGTTGTGACACCTACATCGATTGGAATTAAATATGATTGGTACACATGATTTCACTTTTCTGTCCCTTTCTGGTAAACAATAATTAATTTATAGTGAATTTTTTTTTTCATAGCATATATAATTATCAACAAATCAAATTTAGCTTACAAGTTTATTATTTAGATAACTCATGAATGTTAAAATAATTGTTGTTGTCACACCAACAGTGATGGGTATGAAGTACTATTGATAGACATGAGTCCACCTTCTTGTTCTTTCCTAAATGCTCAGGTTACTGGTAACAATAATTAATTTTTACAATGAAGAAAGAATAAGTTTATTGTGAAGTGCTCGTAATTTCTAAAACATATCAATCATCAACAAATCAAATAACTTACACATTTATTGCAATCGGTCATTCTTCCAAACTCTTCACTATGACATTTATTACAGGTTCCTGGATCGATAAATGTCATAATGAAGAGTATGGGAGAATGACCGATTGCAATAAATGTGTAAGTTATTTGTTTTGTTGATGATTGATATGTTTTGAAAATTATGAAAACTTCACAACAAACTCATTCTTTCCTCATTATAAAAATTAATTATTGTTACCAGTGACCTGAGTCTTGAGGAATGAACATGAAGGTAGAGTCATGTTATCAGGCGTACTTCATGCCCATCACTGTTGGTGTGGCAACAACAGTTATCTTGACATTCATGAGCTATCTCAATAATAAACGTGTAAGTTAAATTTGGTTTGATGATGATTATATATGCTTTGAAATTTATTCTTTTCTCACTGTAAATTAATTATTGTTTACCAGAAAGGGGTAGAAGAGTGAAATCATGTGTACCAGTCATATTTTGTTCCCATCGTTATAAGTGTATCTTGGTAGTCATCCACTGTCTCTTCAATTTGTTCAAATTAGTCTTTTGCTGTATATCTGAAAGTTTGTTATTAGGTGTATGTTACTCTAATCTTAATAATATGTTTTAGAAACATCTTTATATAAATAAATTTGATATATGGTTGAAATATTCAATAATTATTATGAATAAAAAAAAAATTAAGTTGACACATATATAAATTGGTCTTGATAAATTGCCAAGCGAAATGTCTAACAACATAAAGAGAGTTAAACTTCACTTCTGCTTCGAAATTTTTTGTCTTTTTCATTCTATGGAATTTTTAGAAAAAAACAAAATTATAAGCCCAATTTTATTGTATCAATTAAGAAAGAGTACCATTATTCATCCACCAAAATCTTCAAAAATTTAAAAAATTATCATATAGTAGAACCCCCATTAATTCCTATAATATCCTTATTACATCATCAAAATAAAACATTCCCACATTTTCCTCTGCTTCAACAACATAATAAAATTTTTTTTACTCTTTCTTAATTTTTAAAAAATCTTAAAAAGTTAATATATTTTGAAAAAAATACAAAATTTTAAAAATATATAAATTAAAATATCATTAAAAAACCATCATAAATATTATAAAATTAAATTATTTGAAGTATACATTAAAATTTTAAACATATTAAACTTTAAAAATCAATAAATAATACAAATCTAAGAAATAAATAATTAAGAAAATAAAATGAATGTTCAAAAATAATTAAATTAAGTAGTATTTGAATAAAATTATTTGAACCTAACTAAAATCTGAAAGATTAAATAAATCAAGTAAGCTTAAAAGAAAATTTAAAAAATATAAAAAAATCAACAAAATCTTCAAAAAATATTAATATTTTTTTAAATCTTGAAAAAGAAATAGGCTAAACTTAATAATATCAAATTCTTTTAAAGTCAACTAAACTTCATTATTTATAGTTAATTGTAGTTGATTTATTTTAATAACTTTTATATTTATTCATTTTATTTATTTATTTTAATTTGATTATTTAAATATTTATTTGATTTACAAAATATTATCATAGTTTAGTTGATATTTTTTTCAATTACTATTTTATGCAGAATTTGTTTTAGAAATTGACCGATTCAAATTCAAAGAACTAATTTTAAAATTAAATAACTTAAAAATTAAAATTAAAATTAATGTCGAACAAAACTTAAAAAATTAATTAATTTATCTAATATTTATAGAAGGATAATTTAGTGTTTTTATTTATGTTTATTTTTGTCTCTAAAATAATGAGGTAAGTTTAGAATTTTTTTGGGGTATGAATAGTAGCACTCATTAAGAAATTATGCTTCAAAGTTAAAATGTTCCAACTTCTTTTTAGAATTTTTGTGAAAAAGATAACGAGTATGTTTTTTGTATACCATGCAACTCAAGTGTACTTTTAAAAGTTACATCATTTATTAGTGAAAAGTCAATTAGTTATACCACTACAAATAAACTTTTCAATAATTACATGTGTGATATTTCAGTAATATTTTGTATAATCTTTTTAAAATACACTTAAATTTCACAATGCCCGGACAAAACTAAGCAACCAAAATGAATTTTAACCTCAATAAACTCACTTTATTGGTATGAAACTAGGAGGATTTCAGGGTTGCAGCTGATATATGGATTCATATTTATACAAAGGGGACAAATTCCATACAAAATGAAACAAAACTATGCTTTAGCACCAACCAACCAAACAGCCCAAACACTATTAAAAAGTGGATATTAGATCTAAAGGTAAAACAATGACCAGTTAGATCTTACCGTCTCAGCAGTTGTATCTATTTTGGAGTCAATTCAGCATTACTCTATAATAGAGACAACACTTTACTCCCAACAGTCAATTCTATTTTTTTAGCACTATAACATAATGTTACATTATATTTATTTTAAATACTTTTTTATTATATTAAAATAGTTAAATTGAATAAACTTTTCATGCAAATTTAAGTTTAAAATTTAATATAATGTTACAATTGAAATTTAAATTTCAATAAAAAATTAAATTATAATAAAAAATAAAATTAAAATAGACACAAATTATTCCATATTGGAATATTGTTAATCAAATTACAATAGATATCCATTGATTTATATTTAATCAAATTTTTTTATGTAATCTCTATTTTAATATTGTTATTATTATTTTTAATTATTTCATTTAAATTTTAATCGTTATGTAGGCATCTACACTGATTTATTTAATAGTTCTTCTTCAATTATGATTGTATTATAATAAAAAAATAGTAACTATATTTATTATTAAAAAATATAAGAAAATAAGATAATATATATAAATTAAAAAATATAGTGTTAATCAATAATAAATTTAGTAATATAAAAAGAGAGCGAGAAGTGGTGCTGGACAAATACATTGCCGGCAAATTCTTCAGTTCTGGCGCCTAAA
This sequence comes from Prunella vulgaris, assembly GCA_026898435.1. Lineage (NCBI taxonomy): Eukaryota > Viridiplantae > Streptophyta > Magnoliopsida > Lamiales > Lamiaceae > Prunella > Prunella vulgaris. The sequence goes on along the minus strand of JAPKLY010000341.1, from coordinate 236,001 downwards.
TTAATGACTTGCTGGGGAATATATTTTGACAAAAAATGCCACTTCTGCGCAGTGTTGGAGTCAATGGTTAAAGCATTAAATTTTGGTGGATGCTCACACCTAAATTCAAAATCTTTCAGCAAGGAGAATGCATAATCAGCAACATTTCATTTGCACTTGTTAATCTATTATATTGCACACTTTCTGACTCCAAAACTTGATCCCCAAAAAATTGAATTACACTAAATGCGCACTCCCAAAACTCTTAGCATTCCTTGAATCATGCATGATTGAGAGCAGATTCATCCGCTATTCTCTTATCTGGATCGTAAGTTAAAAGCTGGTTGAGCAGATCAAATCCGACCACTTCCTTAAACCCCTTTACTCCCCCCACAAGAAAATTTGTGTTGCAGCAAGTTATTAGGCTGCTGAATAAACCTCGCAAGACCTCCTAGCAAACTCATAAACCCTGGCCAAGCACCCTCATTTGGTGTCCAAGAACTCTAAATATCTCATCAATCTGATCAATTTCAGTCTCCCATCGAAAAAGGATCTTTTTCAACAATAACTCCGCCATTATGCACCCAAAGGACCACATATCAATAGCAGATGAATACATCGTACTTCCCAGAAGAAGCTCCGGAGCTCTGTACCATAGAGTCACTACATTCAAAGATTTCCACCCCAAATTTCTCCCATGACGCCGTAACATCCTGAAATCACATGTATTCAAATCTCTCAAACTGTTTATCAGAATGTTTGAAGGGTTTAAGTGTCTATGCATAACTTGATTCTTGTGTAAAAAGTGAAATCCCTCTATCAACTATTTCATCAACAAGTTGACTTCTCTAACGGCGAAGTGATTAACTCTACTATCCATGTATCTCAATATAAAGTATAAACCCCATCGATAATCATCTACACCTTCTTGCTTTAAATCCATAACATAAGGGTGAGAATTAAGTGACCTGAAAATATTGATTTCTCGCAACGACAATCCTGATAGTCCTTCGAATTCCTCCTGATGATTTCTCTAGATTGCTTATCCCGAGCTCTGTACACGATTCCGTACGATCCATGATTGATTACGTCGAGAGTATCACATCTTTACTCCTCTTATAGGTTTACGAACTCCTTTTCTTACGATCGATCACTGGTTTGATTTGCCTAATTTCAGAATTAGGGCTCGATTGAACTTCTAATTGCTTTGGATGACGAGCAATCTCGTCAGGAGATTTGGCATCTTTGAAACCCAGAGTTTCTTCATCTTCTGAAGTGATCCCTTGTGGCGCTTCAGATCTGCGAGCAGTCTTTCCCCCGCGATAACGCCCATATCGAAAACCCTTTTGAACATCATTCTTTCTGCAAGCTACAATTGCCATTATCCAAAACCCATGTTTCTGATCACAGGTCAAATTGATAAAGACAAGAGAAAGCGATCAACGTTTTCAATATCATTCAAAGGATTCCATATCATTAGAAGAAAGTAGTTGATGTTTTCAAATCTTAGTGGATCTGCGTTGTGGATTTGGAGGGAGAGAGAGAGGCGGGGTGTTTTAGTAAATTACTAGTAAATTACAGTATTTCAAATTGGGGTTTATTTTAATTTTTTTTTCTGAAAATATATTATAAGTATTTAAAAAAAAAAAACTTTTACTTTTAAAGTAAAGATTAAAGGCATCTATGAATTACCTTGAAACTAGTTTACATTATTAATTGTTTCATAAAAAAATTTAATTTAATGACAATACTATTAGTGTAAACTTATACAATTAAAAACAATATTTGAATTTTAGAGTATAACTAATTATCATAAACTTGTTCCAATATAAATTTTTTTTTTCATTAAATATCATTGGATGCTAAATTCAATAATTCCTCAATTCTTCTTATCTCTTTACTTTCTCTCTCTAGGGTTTTCTTAGGAAGAGTCGGTTGAATTTCCGCGAATCTACGATGGCGATGAATTTCGAGGACGATATGCACGACGCCAATAAAGTAGCGTCGATGGAGGAGGATGACTACTACAGCGGCAGGAAGGAAGACGATATGGACTAGGGGGACGTTGATGAAGAATATGATTATGTCTATGCTGACGAAGACAAGGACGATTGTGGGAATTACGTTTTCACGGCGAATTATTTTGACGACGATGACAGTCTCGTTAGTCGTTCGCAGGTAAAAGCTTGCAAAGCGATCCTTGCGTTCAAAATAATTGTTTTTTTTATTTACTCAAATTTAACCAGCCAGTCTTATCCCATTCCAAAAAAAACACGGGTAATACACTTAAAGTTCTAATTTCAAATTTTTTAACCAAGTGCATTAAACTTTAAGATTCATTTTGAACATAACACTCCTCAAAGTCTAAAGTTCAATTAGTGCTAATGAATGCAAGATTTATTAAAAGTCCAAAAGCAACGTTTTAAAATATATTATTCAAAAATAATATTTTTCGAATGTGACAACAAAAGTCATTTAGACAATTACTTGCCAAACAATCCCTAAAGTCAACCATGCAATTGAGTGCACACATATTCTTTGTAAAAATATTAAAATTACAAAAAGAAATCCCAAAATATATTGTTCTAAGAATTAATAATTCTGAATCACAAAATAATTTATCTTCTACTCAGCAATCTGGCTAGCAAACTAATAAACAACCCTCTCTCTTTCAGGTATGATATGTAATAATGAGTTCCACACCCCTTCAAATGAAATTCGAGATCCATCACTGTTTGAATGGACTAATAAAGCCTCCTCGTCGATGTTAACAGCCTCACCATTTTTGGGATACATCTCATCTATCCTGCAATTTATTCGTTTTCCAACAAAAAGATAATTAAAGCACAAACATAAATGAGAGAAAAGTGAAATAAAGAAAAGGAAGTAATGTATTAGAGATACCCCAAATATACAAGAAGTCCAAGGTAACAACAGCAAAAATAAAGGAGCAGTACCTGGAGTAAGAGAGGGACTCCCATGTAAAAAAAGAAGCGTGGATAAAGAAAATTCAAAAACAAGAAACATCTGTAACAAAACAAAAAAGATTTCAATTATTTGAAGTGCCAAAAAGGGAAGGAAATGTGGAGTTACAGCATCAATTGATGAGAGAATGTCGTTCCATTTAAACAGAAATCTGCAAAATGCATCTCATGTCATAGAAGTGAAATAATTAGGACATGACATAGCATAAATATTAATTAAGTTTGTTTTTCAAAGAAGATATACATACACTTGGGGATAAACTACATGATTTCCACACGATCAGCTTCTTTGAAGTAAATCTTCTCCTGTAAATTCATTCCAACCTCAGAAGAGAAGGGTAATAAAACTGATGAAGAAAGAGTATTATTAACAACACAACTCAACACAAGTCGCCTCGCAAACATATATAACACCATAAAGAGTTGCCCCATAAATAACAAACAAATCGCCTTTGATAACACCCACGTCTACAATGAGAGAATAAATAAATAAAATTTTATGCAAGTATTAAACATACTTTAAAATTTATTTTTTCTGGTTGAACGATGAATTGAAAAAAAAAATACGCCAAATATGAATATTAAATAAAAATTATAATATTTTAATTTTATATTTTAAATCGTAATTCAAAATACAATATTATTATGTTTTAAGTTTCTTATAAAAAATTAAATTGAAATAAAGATAAATGGATCGGGCCTTGAATTGAGACAAATATATTAAAACTAGATCTTAAATTGAGAAAAAATCAAAATGTATATCTTAATTTGAGATACTTCAAAATTAAAGTCTTCAATTGAGACTTACCTTAAAATTTGGGCCATAATATGAAATTCTTCCTCAAATAATATTATCATATAATATATATATATTATTGTTATAAATACATATGTACATAAAAATTAAGAATTTTTAATTTGTAAATAGTATATATGTATAATAATACCAAAGATATTTAACAAAATAATAATATGGACTCTGGCTTACTTTAAAATTTATTAAATAGGAAAATATAATCTTTTAGCTAAATTTTAAACTAAAATATGACAAATAATTGATTATAAGAGTATTTAGATTATATTTTTGGAATATTATTTATGATAATTTAGCAAATAATCTATAATAAGACTGTATTTGATATATATTTGTGATTGAAGATGACAAAATTACCCGGCCCGTCCATGGGTACATCAAATCAAGTTAAAAAATTTAATCAGATTATTTTAAGAGTAGCACTCATTGAGAAATTATGTGCCAAAGTTAAAATGTTCTAACTACTTTTTACAACTTTTGTGGAAAGATATACAGTAAGTTTCTTGTGTATCATGCAACTCAAGTGTACTTTTAAAAGTTATATTATTTACTAGTGAAAAATTACACGTATTATCAGTGAAAAATTACACCACTACAAATAAACTTTTCAATAATAAGCTTTTTAAAATACACATGAATAGCACAGTGCATCTAAAAGACAAAACTAAGCAACCAAAATGAATTTTAACCTCAATAAACTCATTTCATTGGTCTGAAGCTAGGAGGATTTCAGGGTTGCAGCTGATATATGGATTCATATTTATACAAAGGAGACAAATTCCATACAAAACTATGCTTTAGCACAACACCAACCAACCAGCCCAAACATTATCAAAAAGTGGATATTAGATCTAAAGGTAAAACAATGACCAATTAGATCTAAAAGCAATAAAATTTGGTGGATGCTGAGACCTAAATCCAAAATCTTTCAGCAAAGAGAATGCAGAATCAGCAACATTTCATCTGCACTTCTTAATCTATTATATTGCACACTTTCAAACTATAAAACTTGATCCCCCAAAAATTGAATTACACTAAATGTGCACTCCCAAAACTCTCAACATCCCTTGAATCAAGCATGATTGAGAGCAGATTCATCTGTTATTCTCTTATTTGGATCGTAAGTTAAAAGCTGGTTGAGCATATCAAATCCGACCACTTCCTTAAACCCCTTTACTCCCCCAACAAGAAAATTCTGTGTTGCAGCAAGTTATTAGGCTGCTGAATAAACCTCGCAAGACCTCCTTGCAAACTCCTACACCATGGCCAAGCACCCTCATTTGGTGTTCAAGAACCCTAAATATCTTATCAATATGATCAATTTCTGTCTCCCATAGAGAAATGGTCTCTTTCAACAATAACACCGTCATTATACACCCAAAGGACTACATATCAATCGCAAACGAATACCTCGTACTTCCCAGAAGAAGCTCCAGAGCTCTGTAACATAGAGTCACTACATTCAAAGATTTCGACCCCAAATTTCTCCCAAAACGCCATAACAACCTGAAATCACATACATTCAAATCTCCCAAATCTGTTTATCAGAATGCTAAAAGGGTTTAAGCCTATAGCATAACTTTATTGTTGTATAAAAAGTGAAATCCCTCTATCAACTATTTCATCAACAACTTGACTTCTCTAACAATGAAGTGATTAACTCTACTATCCATGTATCTCAGTATAAACCCCATCGATAATCATCTACAGCTTCTTGCTTTAAATCCATAACAAAAGGGTGAGAATTAAGTGACCTGAGAATATTGATTTCTCGCAACGACAATCCTGATAGTCCTTCGAATTCCTCCTCCGCCGTGATGATTTCTCCAGATTTCGTATCCCGAGCTCTGTAACGATTCCTTACGATCCATGATTGATTACATCGATAGTATCGTAATCATCAATTTCCCCCCAATCAGAAATCACATATCTACTCCTCTTATCGAAAACTCCTTTTCTTACAATCGGTCATTGGTTTGATTTCCCTAATTTAAGGATTAGGGCTCGATTGAACTTTTAATTTTTTTGAATGAAGAGCAATCTCGTCGGGAGATTGGGCATCTTTGAAACCCAACGTTTCTTCATCTTCCTGAAGTGATCCCTTGTGGCGCTTCAGATCTGCGAGCAGTCTTTCCCCCACGATAACACCCATATCGAAAACCCTTTTGAACATCGCTCTTTCTGAGAGCTACGATTGCCATTATCCAAAACCCCTGTTTCTGATCGCAGGGTAAAATGATAAAGACAAGGGAAATCGATCAAAGGTTTCAATACCTCTTTGATATTAAACCTTAACACCCAAGACATTTCGAAGAAACCTTAACACGCAAGGAAATCATTTTCCATATCATTAGAAGTAAAGTAATTGACGTTATCAAATCTTAGTGGATCTGCGTTGTGGATTTGGAGGGGGAGAGAGAGAGAGGGGGGCGTTGTGGATTTGGAGGGAGAGAGAAAGGGGGTGTTTTAGTAAATTATAGTATTTCAAACTGGGGTCTATTTTATTCTTTCTAAAATTACTTTTAAAAAATAAATTTATATTTGATAATTTCAGATTATTAAGATATTTATAAAGTTATATTATTAACATAATGAAATTAGTTGGAACGAATGCAAAAATAATAATATTTCGTGTAAATATGTGAATATTGTATAAATTGTTAAAGGAAATTACATGTGCCTTCATAAAAAATATTACTAGAAGGATAGTTTTTAGTCATGTCATTATGTATCATATATTCATGTAAAACCTAATTTGTAACCTATATAAAGAAATCTCATTCTCAAGAAATAGTGAATATAATCTCCTGGCTTGGTACCCCCAGATGTAGCCTTTCAGGTGAACTAGGTCAACAAATTCTGTGTCGTTCTATGTTTTCAGATTATCCTTGAACACGTTATCAGTACGAGTCTTTTCTGGAACGAATCAAAATCGGGATCAATTTTAATTATTTGCTGAAACCATGAGTTTCCTTTCAAAAATTAATCTGAAAATTATTAATATCTATGCTTAGAAATCCTGGAAATTATATGAATGCACGTATAATGATTTCCTATATGCCTATATATGCTATCTGTATGTGTTTGTACTGCAAACAATATGTGGAATATATATATGCACTGTATAAATTTATATGAGAAATATATGCCTGTATTTCATTTCTGTTTATACATTCATATATATGCTTGAATCATTATGCTTTTCTTTCATAAATCATGATATGTATGCATATTGTTTATATGTGCATTATTTTATAAGAATATTGAGCACAATATACTGTTAGACAAAACCCAGTATACTCAAAACCAAAATTGCAGAATTCGAAACACATACTCAAACTCGGGTTTTTTTTAAATGCTTTCTTCGATTTTTCTGAAACCCAGAAATCCCCAAAATCTTAAATCGAAAATATCAATCACAAAACCTACCCGATTAAGCACGACGGTACGAGGGCCAAGTACGCCGGCAACTCGACGGCCCCTGAAGTGGCCTACGGCGGCGCGCCTCTAGTACGCGACGGCGAGCACCGCGATGAGCGACGACGTCTCACCGACCGCCGCGAAGCGTTGCGCGATATACTATGCTCGGCGATGGCGGCCGATTAAACTCCCTGAACGACGAGCCGCATCTACCTCCTCGCGACGGCAACGGCCACCGTCCGCGACGACCTCCTCGCGATGGCAACACCGATGCGCGACAGAGATCGGCGGATACGCGAACAGGAGACGCGTGAACGGTGACAGCACCGCTATCCTCGCGATGGAGTTTTGGCGTCTGCCCTAACCGCGAGAATGGAATCCGCGATGGCTGAGTGAGCGGCTATGGCGCCTGCACGAACTAGCGCCGGCGACTGAACGTCACCAACGTGAGGTTTTGTGACGTGTGGCGGCACTTTTTCCGTGGGTGGTTAGGATCCCTATTTCTTCGCCATTGTTTTCGGCCTGAAGGATTTGACCCAACTTATCTCTGAAGACGAATCTCTTCTAACAATTTTGTGTGTTGGGCTTTTGTGCTTGAGCCTAACATTTTTTTTACAAAAACTCTTAACAATATCCGGTTTGGACCTGTGTTATTCTATTTTCCAATAGAAGAATATGTTTGGGCCCTTTTATATTAATTGAGCATGTGATTCTACTAAGTTGATGAAGCCTACATATATTTGTGAAAAATAAATTAAGTTACAAATTCATTATCTTCGTGATAAAGAAAATTTATGGAACATAATTATGAATTACAAATCAATGTGATAAAACATTTTCACAAAGAATCGATAAATACGTGACCTATAGTCTCAAAATCTAATTCAAATGAATACATTCTTGAAAAAAAATTATTATATATTGCTATGCTTGCATATTAAATTCATATCCTTCCTTGTGTTATAATAAATGGTTGAACGTACTCGACCAGATTATACTGTATTGTACTCCAAAGAAACTGAGTACCATTCTTGAGTTTTTAAGGGAAGAATTTATGTTTCCAAAATCAATTTATCCACGGATACCAAGGACAAAGAATTGTCTAACAAGGTCAAATTAAAGAATTTATCCACACAACGAACTGTGTGGGACCTTAAATGGACACTTGGAGACCTATGATACACGGATTCTTCTAAAAATATTATAATGCAGTATCGGATTCGCATCCGCACCCTAAAATGGGTAAGATTCTTGAATTCTCGTGTCGGATTCTACACGTGGCGAATCCATCTGCCACGTGGCGAATCCAGCTAACGGATTCTCGAATCCACCGCACGAATCCTATTTATAAGCATTAAATATACTATTTAAATTGAATTTTATTATTTCGTATAACTTAAATTGATAGTGTGACACCCATTTTAGATTGAATTTATTACTATGATTTATGTATTGAACTAATGTAACTCGAATTGATAATTTTTTTTATAATAATTATATTATATTATTGAATATACTCAAATTTTAGGTGATAAAAAATATAAATGATTTATAAAATTTTATATAAAATATATTTTTTAGATATTATATACAATAAAATATAAATAAATAGATGTATCCTTAACGAATCGCACCCTAATTTTTTTAAAAACTCGTATCCCCGAACTCGTATCGTATCGCACCCGCATCTGCGTATCCGCACCCGTGTAACATAGTTGGAGACATTTATATTTTCAGAACTTATAGCCAATGAAATGAAATTTATTTTCTTGACTACAGAAAGAGTCAATAATTTTAATTAGGATATGTTGTTCCTTATCATTTTAGTACTTCAGCTAATGACACAATATTTCTTTTACAATCTATTGGTTGGGACAAAGAAATTTCTCAAAGCTAATTTTAATTAATGAACCCAACAGAAAATGGGATGTGATGTACTAATCCATATGGATATGAGAATAATTCCACCACGTGTAGCAGTGATGTATCAAATCAAATTATATTGCAAGTAGACTATAGCACACAATTATAAATGATATAGGGAATCTAAAGTACAAGATACCCACCATATTAGCCTCACGATAATGAATTTTAATGTCGACATGGAATTCCTCATACTTCAAGAATGTTGAAAAGGCATTATGCCTCATTTATTTAAAATACTCATTTTAGTCTTAAAGTTATTTAGACTATTGATGAAATTTGAGTTGGATTTTGATACGAGACATTAGTTTTATTAACGTTGGTTCATTAGATTTAATTCAAAGTTACTGAATTTATTTAGTATATATGGTTCCAAAGTTATATTATCACAATGTAAAGTGATACATCTACGAATCAAAAGAAAATATTAAATGAAAAGCAAATCATTTTATTCAAATTGAAAAGTAAATCATTTATTTATATTGAAACTCAAAAGGATTTGGGATTTCTAAAAAGATAAAAAGGAACAATGTCTAATGAGACAATTGTTGAAATTTAAAAAAAAAAGCTCCATATACATCAAGAGCTAATCGAACCATGTAAAATTTTAAAAATATTTGTGTCAATGTTATTTATAAATACACTGTGAGAATGAAATTTTAATACATCAAACAAATGTGAAAGAAAACACATTTTAAAGGAACTAAGATGTCGATCTAGTGTGATGTACCTCACTACTATTCGAATTTTTGAACAATATATTATCACTGACGGATTATGTGATATTAATTTATATAGGCTTTTGTATAATAATTCATAATGTTGAAGAATTCACATTACGTCCTTATTTTTAGAGTGACACATGAAATGAGATGAAAATTGATATAATGCACGATATCGATCTTGTTGCTGCTTTGTCGCACTTCTTATTTTCTAAAGCACCAGATATACTATTTACATCTCACTCTGCCTCATTATAAAATTTTAAGGCAAGTCACTCACTCTGCAAAGCCTACTCTTTAGCAAAAGTAATATTGAGACCTGTTTATGCTAAAGATACAAAATAAAATATTTCATTCTTACACAAGATATATGATGATATTTGTGGATTAATTAATCCAGAATGCGGACCATTCAAGTATTTAATGGTACTGGATTATACTTTGACATACAGGTCACATGTCACTTTACTGTCCACAAGACATTTTGCATGCAAAACTCTTAGCACAAAGTACATTTCTTAGGGCTCACCACCCTAATCACAATATCACATTATTACATCAAAAGAATATGATGATTGTTGCATATATATCAGGATCAATGTAAAGCGTCTCGATACCCATGTGCTACACAAAATGGTCTCGCAGAGGCCACCATCTAAAGAAATATATGGTGGTTAGGCACTGATTATACGCACCAACATGTCTATCTCTGCATGGGGTTATGCAATATTGCATGCATCTTTACTTATTCGTTCTAGACCCACTGTTAACAACTTGTGTACCAGTTGGTAACTGGATATTAGTCTGATATTTTATATTTACACATATTTGGTTGTGCTACATATGTGTCTATTGCGTCTCCACTGCGCACTAAAATGGGTTCTTAGAAACGATTAGGTATTTGTGTTTGATATGAATCTCGAATAATTATCCGCTATTTAGAACCTTTGACAGGAGACCTATTTACCGCTAGATTTGCGGGTTGTCACTTAAATGAGACAGTCTTCCCGTCGTTAGGGGGAGATAAGAAAAAGAATTTTCTATGGGAACGACAAGAAGAATCGTGATCCATTCCCACTTTGTCTCATTTGATCCCCAAACTTCACAATGAAAAAGTGATGTAACATAATAAACTTTCAGAATGTAACAGATTCGATGCCTGATTCATTCATTGATATTGCTAAAGTGACTGGGTCATACATGTCAGCTGCAAATATGCCTGCAAGGTTAGAAGTCCCCAATAAGGGGCAAAACACCATAGTAAAGGTGTTGCAACCACACTTGGTGGAGGTGTGGTTCAGTTCGTGGCTCCCAAAAGGAAAAGGGGGAGGTCACCTGGTTCGATTGACACCACCCAAAGGAAGGAATGGTAGTTGTGGCACAATTCAATTCATTGATCATCAATGTCAAAAATACATCTTATGAGAGCATCTCTGTTTATAATTATGTCCAAGAATCATTACTGGAGGACGCTCCGATGTTCAATATGATTCAAGAGAATGAAAAATCTCTATTAATTATGAGAGTGCAAATGTGTCGATGGACAGACATTGCACACAGACTAGTGATGTATTTATTTATTTATTATGTTGCTCAAGAAAATATAGAGCACGATAAAATCGAACCAAGCTCAGTTGTAGAATATCAATAAGAGAAAACTGGCCTAAATACAAGAATCAATCCAGGTAGAACTTGATTTTCTAACAAAGTTATAGGTATTTTGTCCGGTAGTGCTAGCCCGACCAAGTATAAAGCCTATAGGACATAAATAACTCTTTGTCATAAAGCGTAATGAGAAATATATGGTCCTGATATAGAAAACTTGCCTTATAGCGCAAGGTTTCTCATAACGCTCTGGAATTGATTATGAGGAGACATACTCTCCTATTATGGATGTTATAACATTCTGCTACTTAATTAGCGTAGTAGCATCGGAAAGATTGGAAATGCAGCTTATGAATATGGTTATTGTATATCTCAAGGGGGATCTTAATTCAGAGATATATATGAAAGTGTCTGATGACCTTCTATTAACTAAGTCAAGTGACTACTTGATTGGGAAATGTTACAACAACAAAAAATAATGCCCCTTCGTATTTATAAAGAAAATAAGTTTTGGGTTTGCGATTATGATACTTAAGTTGATGGATGAACATAGGTACTCTTAATGTAATAAGAGAAATCCTGAAATTAATTAAAATTATTGAGATAAAGGATCTTGGGAAAACTCAACTTTATTGAGTTTGTGGATACTTATCCACTAGTCTGCATATGTCCAAAAGATGTTCAAGCAATTTAATAAGGACAAAATGCATTCTGTTAGCACTCTCGTGATCGGTCGATGTTTGGATGTAAAGAAATATCCCTTTCGTCTAAAGCAAAATGACGAAGAGATATTAGGAACTGAAATTCCTTGTTTAAGTGCAATAGGCACATTATTGAACTTAGCTCAATATATTCGGCTAGATATTACTTTCTCAATGAACTTGTGAACTAAATTTATTGCAGGACCAACACAATATCATTGGAATAATGTCAAGAATGTACTTTGATACTTAAAAGAAACCAGTGACATGGGCATGTTATTTACTATATAAATGTTGAAAAGGACTGCAGATGAAATTGCAACCTTAAGAAAATATTGAATGTTATCCTATACATTTATACACCAAATAATATATTATTTGGTTTTTACCAATGTTGGTTATATCTTAACCACATGAACGTTCCCAAACTAATTATATATTTACCATGAGAAACATGGTGATATCTTGGGTATCAGTTAAGAAACTTTGATAGATATCTCTTAAAGTTATTTAGAGATTATTACCTTACATATAACAATTTGTGAGTGTATTTAGTGAAAGTCTATCATCACACATTCAAGGAGTTAATGGCTTGAGTTCTACCACTGAAGATCCTTTATGCAATGTATTGCATGCATTGAACAATGAATATGTGCTATATAGGTGATATGAAACATATATTACCGAAGTTTTTCTATAGCATGCAACAACAAACTTTGCTCAAGATTCAAGTAATTTAAGTATGCTCTAAAGAAAATGTGGCTAATCTATTTACATAATCATTGAGCAAGATAACTTTGAGAAACGTCTTAAAGGAATTGAAATGTGTAAATTTTCTGAGCTCACTTGACAGATGTGCCTATCAGTTGAGTGGTGTAGACTTCAGGGGGAGTCTTAACATAGGTGCGTTGCCACTCATTTTCCCTTCGACCAAGATTTATTTTTCTTATATTGATGTTACTTGGCAAGGTTTTTATCGAGGCAACATTAATGCACCATTCATCCTTTTGATTTGGCACAAGGGGGAGTGTTAAAGGAAATTACATTTATGTGCCTTCATCAAAAGTATTTACTAGAAGGATAGTTTAGTCATTTCATTATGTATCCTATATTCATGTAAACCCTAATTTGTAACATATATAAAGAGATCTCATTCTCAAGAAATAGTGAATATAATCTCCTGGCTTGGTACGCCCCCAGATGTAGCCTTTCAGGTGAACTGGGTCAACAAATTCTGTGTTCTCCATTCTATGTTTTCAGATTATCCTTAAACATAAATAAATTAAAATAGTTATTTTTATTTATAGGGTATGAAAATAATTATGGATCAGGCAGAAAATAAAAGTGTGCAAACAATTATGAGATTGAGGGAGTATTTAATAGTTACATCTGATGCAAAATAACGATACTTCATTGCGAACAATAATGATATTTGTTCGGAAGGTCTGGGTTAAATTAAAGTTGTATTTAAGTGAACTCACTCTTTCAAATATTACTAATGCTTTCATATTACCGATAAAAAAAAACTAATGCTTTCATATTATTTCCTCCATCCCCCAATAAGTTGCTCGTTGCTTTTGGGCGCACAGATTAAGGTAAAAGTGGAAAAGTATAAGTGATGTGATGAAAAAAGTGAAAAAGTATAAGTGATGTGATGGAGAAAAGTGAAAAAGTAATGAAAATAGTATAAAAAATATTAAAAATAATAATAAAGAAGTGAATAGTAGTTTTCGAAAAAGGTAAAAAAAAAAAGCAAATGAGCAACATATAGTGGAACCAGTGACGCAGAAATCGGACTAGGCGGCCGCCTAGGCGCTAGGCGGCCACATGCTGACCTGATTTCTGCAAAAACGGTGATTCTAGGCGTTTTCGGGCCTAGGCGGCCCTAGGCGGCCTCTAGGAGGTTCAATTTTTTTTTTATTTAAATTTTTTTTAAAAACTAGGCGGACTCCTAGGCGGCCCTAATTTTGTATTTTTATTTTAAAAAAATATGCGGCCTGAAAACGCCCGATTATCGATTTCTGACTTCTACAACCTTGAGTGGAACGGACGAAATTGCCAAAATGAGCAGCTTATAGTGGAACGGAGGGAGTACTATTTAAAAAATATTTAAATGTTAAATATTTATATTTTATAAACACAACAGTGATAATTGAAAGAAAAAAAAATCACAGAAATTTTTGCTTTATAACAATATACCGTGAGAAGAATTCAAATAAAATAAGAAGTACACAAAATTAAAGTTCACTTTATTTCCAGTTTAATTATTTTAAAAGCTGTAAGATTGACCACATTTTCTATTTTCTTGAAGAATTGCAATTCAATTTCTATAAGCATGGGCATTCAGAAGCACAAATCTCTTTTTTCTTACTAACTACTCTATACTCAAGTTTTTCAAGTATAGTTC
>JAPKLY010000341.1:187315-221436 GCA_026898435.1 Prunella vulgaris | reverse complement strand
CTTACTAACTACTCTATACTCAAGTTTTTCAAGTATAGTTCTTACAAATTTACAATTTGTACATCTGAATCATATTATTCTTTTGCTTGGTTAGTTAATACCTAAGTGTGTCTATTATTCTATCGTTATTTATCATTGTTCTTTTTTTTTTTCGATATAAACATGTGTGTTGTGATTACGTCGCCCATGAGGTCCAAATATTCTCCATACATAAACTTGTGGGAGTACCGATTGTTCGTGACCATACCCAGTTTTTGTCCTCCATTCTTTTCATTTCTGCCAACTGTCATACATTGTTGTTATTAGTGCAAATTATTTGATGTCTAAAAATGCACCATAGGTAATAATTTAAATTTATCACAACATCCAGGTTCTTTTAGCTACATATTTTACACACATGTACACACATTATTGTGTTAAAATATGCACTTATAAGTGTCTGGACAGTCACAAGATCATCAAAGTGACCTAGAAAAATATAACAACTTACCCGACCATCTTGCAATTCGAATATGACAGAGTTTTCTTCATCAAATGGAATTGGTCTTGTAGGTGATATCTGCCAATTAACAAAATATTCAACATAATGAAAGCAGGCCAAAGTACAACAGTAACACCAATGTTACTTTCAGTGGACCATTTGTATTACACGATCTGAGCATATGACATGTGGATGATATCAGCGGATTGTATATATCATACATACAAAATTTAATGATCCTGAGTGTGGAACACAAATTTGAATAGGAAAAGTGATGCAAAGGAATTAAGTTATAACAAAATAACACATCATATAAAATAAATCTGACCTTGGGGTTGCAATGTTTTGCCATGTGAGATTTTCTTTTGATTTCGTCTCCAAAATTATTACCCGAACATTCGTTGTTTCCACCATAAGGGAATCCACAATTCCTCCATTTCCACTCTCCTTGATCTAAATACCTTAAGTACACACTCCCATCTGATCCTATCAAAAACAGTTGGCTCCCCTTGAAGCACGGCCCGGGTGCTCCAACTAAGGTCACATTCGTATGAGGTGATCCATGCTCAATCCAGTTCCATCCCTCCATCGGATTCCATTGGTATTCAACAAGTCCACCATCTTTAGACAACATGAACAATGAGCCCCTCAATGATGTCGTCAATGGCCTCATGGCTGTTCCCGATGAAGTAGATAAGACTAAGTGCACAGATTGATAATGTTGATGCCAAATATGTGTAACTTTATTGTACTGATATAGACGCCCGTTTTCCCCTGTAACAAATACTATATTATCCCGAAATCCTTCCTGGTCGACTATACTCACAATCTTGATCCCTGGAGGATTCTTGCAGTCTTTCCATTTGAACTTTCGCAGCACTACCTGCACGTACATAATTAAATTACATGTAACATTCATGTTAAATGATGCAACGAGGGTTCGATTAGATGAATAACTCGCATATAGTACAACGAATCTCATTTTATCATCTCACTATTT
Organism: Prunella vulgaris; assembly: GCA_026898435.1. Taxonomy (NCBI): domain Eukaryota; kingdom Viridiplantae; phylum Streptophyta; class Magnoliopsida; order Lamiales; family Lamiaceae; genus Prunella; species Prunella vulgaris. The sequence goes on along the minus strand of JAPKLY010000341.1, from coordinate 219,955 downwards.
CTTTTCTAATTATACTTTCCACGTGTATTGTAATAAATATATTGCATCATTGTGTAATATAAAATCTTGTGTATGAACCTGATACAAAGACATACTGTGAACTGTAAGAGTCTGCCGGTTGTGCTAATGAGGAATATTGCATCTTCTTGCTTAGCTCGTATGGGCAGTCCTGGTATTCCGTCCCATGGTGGGCCCGCAATCACGGGCCTACCTTTCCGCATGGCCGTACAATTGATCCATGCAAGGTCATTACTATTTCTTTCTCTAATGAGCAAACTGCCATGCTCATCTATTACAAACAAACTTCCATTATAATTTCCAACAGCACCTTGAATTTGTGTCGAGTGTTGATGCCTCAACCAGAACCAATCATTATTTTCAGTGTTCAAATATTCGAACGTCAAATTATTATCTGTTATGAGGAAAAATGACTTCGATACCTGCAATAGTCGGAGACGAAATAAAGTGCGGTCTAATGTACCATTATAATATGATAAGGTACCACCATCTAAATCGGAGGGTGATAGGTAATTCTTTTGTGTTCTGCTGTCTTTCCTCCAAAGTGAAGACGTTTGACTGGTTTCCTCTTTTGTACCTAAGATGCAATTTGAAGGCCCTCGTTCTTCTGTGCAGTACTCCGCGTTCCATCCTTCAGTGTGGGGGGCATCTATCAAAGACCACACATATTTTCTCCTGATCGTGCTTGATAAATGGAGCTCCGAAAGCCTACCATCATCCAATGGAAATATCATTCTCCCATCTTGAAACGAGACCCCCGCTATCCCCCGTGCAACTTTTGCATGCGGGGGATGTCTATGATTCACCCACCTCTCTTCAACATCTTGAATTTCATGATACTCTTGAATGTGATACTCAAACACAAATCCATCTACCGTTGTAAAAAACAATGACTTTGAAATCTCATTATGAGAAAAGCATGTGATGGAACTCAATTGATGGCCTTCCGGCTTTCCATGAATCACCCAACTCCACTTCCTACGGTGCAAACGTCGTTCAATCAACTCTCCCCCCTAAATTAAACACATTTTTTTATAAAAGTGTTCATCACATCACATGAAACTAGTATATTTGTCAACACATTCTTGTTTAGAATACATGTATACCTTAGTCAATAGGAAGACAGAGACGGAACGAGGCCCGAATAGACCATGTAGCGTGCAAGCCTTGGACGACGCCAACCAACTGTACTTCTTCGTTTCTTCTCCATGGATATGCTTCTTCCACGGAGGCTTAGACATTCGATCGTACTCATAAAGATCTCCTACACCACTGTGACTCAATGTCAACTCAAAAATGATCATTCATTCCATATTATTGCTAGATTGGTTAAACTAGTTGGTTACCTAACAATTATGAGCAACCCTTGTCTAATTGTAGCAGCATCTGTTATTGCTGATACATTTGCCCCAGGGGGTCGCCCATGATTTACCCACCTACATTTATATAAATAATATTATACACACCCCAAAATATATATACACCAAATTATTTATTTAAAAAAATATTCCTCACCTTGGAGGATCAACCCCAAGAAGTTCCAAAAATAGCCCATTTTTTGTCCCGAAATATATTCTCCTGAGTGTCACACATTTACATCACTTATTAGATCAAGATTTAACAATTCAATTTAATTATTTATACGCAAATTATCCTATAAACAAATTTCATAGTATGAGCTTTATACAATTATATGCACTGCTACTATTTATTTTATTTAATGATACTTCATCAGTCCCTTTTTTGTTTTCTCATTGATTTTTTAACTCTTTCTAAATTTTTAAATTACACTTTATTTCATTAATAATTTCACACAAAAATATTTTTTTATAATTTTGTTCACTTAAATTGATTAATATTTTTTAATAAAAAATTTATTTTATTTATTTAAATACTGCAAATTAAAGTCATTAAAACATATAAAGTCAAATAGAAAATAAAAAAGGGACGGGAGGGTATGTATTTTCTATGGTTATGTTTGGATGTAATTTACGATCCAAATTCACCAACTCTATTCAAACACTATCTAATATTATATTCTCTCTTTTCTACAAAAAATTGCATATTTTTTTTTTGTTTGAGTATTTCACACAAATTTGCGCACTACAAAAATAGAAAACATCAATTTGCATGCGCACTCATATACCTATACACATATTTGCACATGTACAATTACTTTATTTAAAAAATACTCCCCCTGTTCCAGAGATATTTTCACCTTTGAAAGTGTATACTTTTTAAGAAAAATATAATAATATGTAATATTATATTATTAAAATAATAAAATTAAATGAGTTGAGTGTAAAAATAGTGACATTTTATTTAAATATGTGAATAGTGTGGGGATAAAATTAAAATAGAAATTTTCAGTTATACGATGTAATAACAAAAAGTGTGCAAATAATTATAAGAGAAAATGAGTATATTTTTAAAAAAATATAAAATTTTTAGGGTGCAAATTCTAGTCAAACGGGAGGGAGTAGCATTTTATAGCGTAAAAATTAAAACGAATAAATACTTATAAACTCTGTTCTATTTAAGGGAACTAGACTGGAAAAAGAATTAAGTTCACTCACTCCCTGTCATTGGACGCTAGTCCAAATGAAAGTTGAACTGTTTCACCACTTGTGATCGGGCCCAATTCGGGCTTCAATTCAACCCATACTGGCTGCAAATCTTCATTTAGCCTCATCTATACATACACACATATCCATCATCGTCACAAAAAATAAAACGTGCAGACTAATATAATATAATCGAGACTTTAACATAGAAGAAGAATAAATCACCTGATACAATAGGCCTCCCTCAGAGAGGGCCAGAATCGTCTGATTAACAAAAAAGACAGAGACTGCAGAGAGCGGCAGATCATGGGGCGCGATGACCCACTGTAACCCGTTCCAAAAGCGCTCGTAGACCGACCCGCTTTCGCCGGTGACCCAGATTGACGTCTCTGACAGTTTGGCGACGGAGAGCCTCCTCCTCAGGGGCAGAGGTTTTCTCTCTCTATGGTCTTCTCTCTCCTCCCGGATCGAATTGACGACGGTGCAGCTGTGGTTGATGCAGGAGAGGAGGTCGTACGGCAGCTTGACCTCGATCCATGAGTCGGATTGCTCGCTGAACTCCCAGAATCTTTTGTTTATCTGCTCGAATCTCCGATCTGGATAGTGGTGGATGTGGCAGGAATCGGTGGTGGAGGATGGGACGATGGGGTGGAGGAGGAGGAGGAGGAGGAGGAGGAGGATTATTGTGGAGACGATGGTGGACATGTTTTGTGTGGGGCAGGGGAGAAAGGACAATTGGCTAAGTACATAGCTGAAATCAGGAGAAAATAATCTAATAGTGATGTAAGAGGAAACAAAATCAAGAGAGAGAGAGAGAGAGTAAAATATTGGTGCAGTGCATTTAAATAAAATATAGATTTGTGATTAAAATGAATAAATGAGGGTTGTCCATAGTTGGTGCAGGTTTATAGACAATTAATTGCTTGCTTTTGTCAACTCTCACGTGAATAATGAATCAAACGTGTTGGAGGGGTTGCTTATCTGCTGTCGAAGTAAAATTAAACATTTGTGATTTAATTCTTTATATGTGATCAACAAAATCGGTATGAACCCGAGTTTACGATGAATTTGAATTCATCAATTAACTCGAGTTTACGATAAATTTGAATTCATCAATTATTAATGACATGTATATATACTATCACTTTTATTCACATGCATTAGGGATTAAAGATTTATAAGTCCTATAACTTTGCTTCATTTTGAATTTGGTTCACATGGATTACACATATTTATTTTGGTCCTATAAGTTTGAAAGAATTTTGATTTTGGCCCTTTTACAAACTTACAGAACCAAAACCAAATTTGATTTTGGTCCTTTAAGTTTGTAAAATATCCAAAATCAAAATATTTTTAAAATTACAGGATCAAAATCAAAATGTGTAATCCATGTGGATCAAATTCAAATTTGTGACAAGTTATAGGGTTAAAAAAAACTTTAATCCCATACACTATTACCGATAAAAAATTAAATATATTTTTATAATAATGATATTGATTACATATAACAGTAATACGAATTCATGTCAACTCGAGCTCTTTGTGATTATTTTATTTTAAAGGGACTACCATTGTACATCAAAGGAGAAACTATATATATATTCTCATATATGTACTTATCTCTCTCTAATAAATATATATATATATGCTCATTTTGTGGTGAGAATTTATCTGTGCCCACCATAATCTTGTGCTTCGTTTTACATGAAAGCGAGAGGTTTCCTTCTTCTTTTCTTTTTTAAATTTATTTATATAAAAAAAAAAGACTGATAGATATTAGAAACGGCATAGAGAACGAGGGAATCTTCAAGTGACATCATGTATTAAATTTAGATTCCTTATCAAACATATATACATTTAATTTAAATATAAACTGTTTTAGTATATTTATAAGAGTTATTTTTTACGCGTACATGTGTGCATGACATATATACATTTAAATTTAAAAAATGTATATTTTGATGTGTATTATTCCTTCCATCCCCCAAATTTATTCTCATTTGTATGGACACGGGTTTTAAGAAAAGTGAGGATAAAGTGAAATAACTGTGAAGTCCACCAAAGAATAAAGTGATTGTTTGTGAGTATGATAATAAAATAACATTTTCTAGAAGAATGGGAATAAATTTGGGGGACGGACGAAAATGGAAAGTGAGAATAAATTTGGGGGACGGAGGGAGTATATGTTTAAATTTGTAATTTTTCAAGCAGTAATCAACAATACTCGCTACAAAAGATATGCTTATTACCACACAATTTTTTTATCACATCATAAAATTAATAATATAATAAATAAGTTGTACTCTCATCTTTTTTATGTCATTGATTTTTAATGTGAGTACAACTTATTTATTATGTCATTGATTTTATGATGTGATATAAAATTGTGTGTAATAACTAATAAGCATATTTTTTGTAGTGCAACAATCAATAATACTCCAAGTTGTAAACAATAATATTCTAAACATTAATTAGTAATTTTCTAAACAATAATCAACAGTACCCAATTTTTTAAATATATATCAAAATTAAAACTTAAAATATAAGTGCATGTCATGTACTTTAATACATACTCACTCCATCCCATAAGAACTTGCTGATTTTTCATTTTCAAAATGTCCTACAATAATTCGCAGACAAAAAAAAAAAAATCTTTCATAAACTCTACCCTCAAAATATTATATATTTATACAAAATGTCATTAATTTTTATTTTTGGGCCCACACTGCATTCAACACAACTAAACTTATTTATTTTATATATAAAATTTTACTAATTTATTCTTCAATTATTATTTTTTTTACTTTATTTCACTTGTTTTGTGAAATAGAGGGAGTCCAACAATTTATGATTTTATAATCATACATATTTTATACTTACATTATGGAACATGAAGAATTGGATTCACTTTTTTCACGACCCCACTTGAGATGGTTTTCTTCCAATCAAAGCGACAAAAACAAATCTTTCATGAATGTGATTCCATTATTATTTATTTGAAAGGATGGGTTGGAGATTTTTTGACATTTATTTTCCAAAGGAATTGATAATTGTTCTGAGGTCAGATGCCAAACTTTTCTTTATGGAAATGTTTTTTTATTATTATAAAATAAAAACAAGAAACCCATGGTGTGGGGTTTTCATGATTTTCATGACAAATCACAATCACATAAATAGACATATTTTTTTAATATTTTAATAAATCTTTTAACTTCCTATTCCGATTAATGATCCTTTAATTGTGCGGAATGCTAATTTTAAAATAAATCTTCACAATATTTTTTAGCTAAAATTTATTAAATGCGTTGTATGAGAATTTCTTCTCTTATCACCACGGTAAAACATGAAAAAGAAGAGAAAATAATGTAGGAGTAGAGATTTTTTTTTTTTGTTAAAATAGTATGTGAATAAGGCTAATTATATTAATAGTTTGATTATAAGTATGCAGTTTTCACACTTAGGTTAGTAAATTTTATTATGAAATGAAATTATACAATTTAATAAATACCTACAATTTTCAAAAATATATATTTTAATTTTTATAATGAATTGATTAATAATCAAATTTATATATGTTTATTTTAAACTTAAAAAATCCATGATTGATAAATATATTCAGATTAAAATTTTCCCTATACTGTAAAGCATGTTATGTCAATTGGATTGTTAAAAAAAAATAATATATATATATATATATATATTATTTCATTTATCAACATATACATGCAAATAAAATTCACCTTTTCATATAATTAATTTAAAAAAAAATTCTCATGTGACACGAAAAAGACTTACAAGACAATGAGCATCTCTCAAGCCAAATATATAATATAACAATTGTTCCTCATCCATATCCACCATACTTAAAAACTTGAAATAATATTCCTTCAAGATCTTTAAATAAAACTCATAATTTAGGGTTTAAATATTTTTAATATGATAAATTTTTTTTTTGTTATGAATGCACATAACACCACTTTTTTCATTAATTGCATAAAATCCTGTATATTTATTAAATATATGCAAACAATCATGTTTAATTAAATACACAAAATCTCCTTGTATTTAATAAAAGCAATAAAAAATGCACAAAATCGTTTATAAACTTCATGTTTCATTTTCTTAGTTTGTTTGAATTTTTTTAATAGAAGATAATTACATAAATCCACGCTTCAATCTCTTTTAACAAAAATAGTTAATAGGAAATTTGTGCATAATTTTATTAAATATATGGAGATTTATACGATTAGTAATATGCAAGGGTGTTTTGCTCATATTTCTTTAACATAGATTTTTTTTCCCTTCAATATTAAACCATATGACATTACTTTTATTATTCTACTTTATTTTACAAGTGGAAAAAACTCTTATACCTCTATTTTAACACTATAAATATTAATAAATTACTCATACATTAAAATATACTATGTCAAAATCAACTAGAAATCAGTTAGGTATAGAGACTGAGAGAGTACCAATTTAGGGTTTAAGAATATTAAGATCATACTTGGTATCTTATCGCTAGGCAATGCTATCTTTTTTTATTTATATTCTTATTTTACCACTCGTGTGAGTTTTTTTTTAAATTGGAATTATAAAAATTATTGTTAGATACATACGAATTATAATATGTTAGAGTAAGTCTCTTGTACACCAGTTACACGGTGCAACTGAAGTTCATTTTTTAAAAGTTAAACAAAATACTACTGAAAAGTTACACAACTTATTACTGAAAAGTTAAACTATAAAAGATACACTTTTTAATAATAAGTTGTGTAACTTTTCAGTAGTATTTGTTTAATTTTTTAAAAAAAGAACTTGAGTTGCACCGTGTAACTGGTGCATACAAGACTAATCCAATATGTTAAACATGATTTGAAATGTGTGAGTTCTAAATTATCTCTAATTTTGAATTGAGCGTACATATTAAAATTGATAATTTTCTATTTTCTAAGTTTTAGATGCATGAAAAAAATCTTCCCAACCCTATGTTAATAGTTTACTTTATCTTTTAGGTGCCCAACTAATAAAACTTTGTTTAATGGGTCTTAAAGTCAAAACAATTAATGGACATAATTTATTTGAGGGTCGTTTTTCTGTTTTTCCAAATATAATTATCTCATCTTTGAGAAAGCAGCTTTTTGCCTACCCATAATTGATTAATTAGAATATGATATATCTTTAGAAAATGTGTAAGAATCATGTGACTCCTCTACCTCTCTTAATCAACCAAATGTGCAACTTATAATATACTACTCCATCTCTCTCAATCTCAATGTTAATTACCATATTATTATTTGCAACTGTCAGCTAAACTGAATATTATTAATAAATATAAAAATTAATAATATAAAATATAAGTATGCTAGTGTAAAAATTATATTATAAAAAAACAATGTTGTTTTATTAATATTTATGAAAATATTAATTGAACTAAGAGAGAGATAATTTTGATAAGTAGCAATTAAATATGAAATAAGTATGAGGGAGTAATATATTTTGCAATCTAAATTATACAAATCAGATAAAAGGAAAAAAAATGTGATGAATCGCTGACAGGCTTATCAAGACTCAAACATATTTATTGACGGGTTCAAAAATTATATCAAGGGGCTTGATTAAAAAATATTTTTATTTATTTTATCTCATATAAATAGTGTTGAAGCACAAAGTAATCAATTAATAAGTATAAGAGGTATACTCATATAAAACGTTTCACAGTGTGAAACATAATAAAATTAGAAGAAAAAAAATAATGGAGGATCCGCTTAAAATTTCGCGGATCCTGCGCCCGCCCAAATAAGTTCACTAAACCGGGCATTAGCTTAGCAAGAAAATCATAGATTTGCGATCTCCCAAATCAAGAGTAATTGATCACAGAAAAGGATGTATGCGTGCTTAGTTTCCAGCTAATTATGAATTATTTAATATATGTTGCATTATAGTCTCTTCTGCCTTTCTTTTATTCATGAGACAACTTATTTTGTGAAATAAAATTTATATTAAATCAAATCAGCCTGTTGCGTAGTTACTGTGAGTACGTCTTAATATATATTAATATGTTGCCTATTAAAATAAATTTAAATGGATGATGATTAATTTAAAAAATACATATTTATTTATATAGTAACACGCATTTGCTAATACAGTAACACAAATTGGAGAGCAAAATGTGTGTTACTATATGAGCAAATGTGTGTTATTGTAAGACAAAATGTATTTTTATAAGAATAAATATATGTTTTAAATTTAGTTATCATTCCTTTAAATCTAAGCATATTGACTCATATAGTAACACATTTTTTTACTTGAGTGTTATTATATAAAAAAATTATTTCTATAAAAATAAATAAATATTTATGAAAAATCAATAGTTTTTCTTATAATAACACACATTTGCTTTATATTATGTGAAAAACTATTTATTCAATTATTCTATAAAAATAAATGAATATATGTAAAATAACAACATTTCATGACAAAGTCTAATATGCAATATTGCACCATACTCGACCCGTGTAATATCCCCAAATGAAAATTTGCGGATCCAATAAATTTTTTAAGGAAAATTCTAGCCACTTCCAGAATGTATACCACATGAACATATTTGTGCTACTGTAAGACAAAATGTGTGCTACTACATCTTAAAAATTTAATTTTTTGTACTTTTAAAGTAACTATAAGAATAATATGTATTTATACAAGAACAAATATGTGTTTCTTAATTTATTTTTCATTTTATTATTAATTTTATGTTGATAATATATTTTTAATGTAATAATACTTACATGTGTTACTATCTTGCCACTCCCAAAATGTATACCACATGAACATATGTGTACTACTGTAAGACAAAATGTGTGCTACTACATCTTAAAAAATTAATTTTATCGAAATATCAGAATGTATACCACATGAACATATGTGTGCTATTGTAAGACAAAATGTGTGCTACTACATCTTAAAAAATAATAATTTTTATAAAAATTAATAAATATTTATGAAAAATAAATAATTTTTCTTATAATAATACACATATTGATCTTATATTGTATTAACATGTTTGTTTTCTACAAAAACAAATGAATATATGTAAAAAAATAACAACATTTGTTCTTATATATAGTAGTGCACATTTGACCTTATAGTAGCATAAATTTATTCATACAGTATCACCAACTGAAAGCGAAAATCCTAAAATTTGAAAATTGTCCAAATCCGACCCGACCCGTTCAAGATCCGCGAAATTTGTTACTTTGACCCTATTGACCTGCGAATTTTTAAAATTTTCCTTTTTTGGCATATATTGCACCGTGCAATATTGTATAGGAGAACCTCTCATATTTCATAAGATAGTAACACACATTAGCTCCCCAGTTTGTGTTACTATATGTGCAAACATATGTTACTATAGGATAAAATGTATTTTTCTTAATTTAATCATCATCCCTTAAAAGTTAAAAGTTAGGGATATTAACTCATGCAGTAACACGCTTTTTACTATTTTATATGTGTTATTTTTAGAAAAAATAATTATTTATATACAAATAAATATATATATTTATGAGAATTTAATATTGTTTTTTAATAGCACACATTTTGCTCTTACATTGTATGAAAAAATGTTATTTCTACAAAATCAAATGAATATATGTAAAAAAATAACATTTAATCTGATTGTAACACAGATTTTGTCTAATTGTATCATGCATTTGCCCAAATTGTAATACAAATTTGGGAGCAAATGTGTATTGTTGTTGGAGCAAAAATATGTTACTATCATATAAAATATAGTTTTTTTACATGTATTTATTATTTTTATAGAATTTTTTTTTCTATTATATAAAGATTAAAATGTGTGTCACTAAGAATAAATATTAGTATTTCATAAATATTTTTTTACAAAAATAATTATTTTTTCATAAAATACATATTAAAGTAGTAAAAGGTGTGTTACTGCATGAAAGAATATACTTATATTTTAAAGGGATGATGAATAAATTAAGAAATACATATTTATTATTATAAAAATACATTTTGTCCTTATAGCAATACACATTTACCTATATAGTAACACAAATTGGGGAGCAAATGTATATTACTATTAGAGTAAATGTGTGTTACTGTAAGATCAATTGTGTGTTACTATTAGAGTAAATGTGTTACTCTATGTACAAATATTTATTTGTCCTTAGAAAAATATATATTATACTTATAGTAGCATATGTAAGGTATTAAAAGATGTATTAGTATATTAATAATATATTATCAACATAAATTAACAAAAAGAATAAAAATAAATTAAAAAAACATGTATATGTTCTTTAAAAAATACATATTCTCCTTATAGTTACTTTAAAAATATAAAAAATTAATTTTTAAAAAATTAATAATATAGATTTTATCTTTTAGTAACATACATATGTTTATATTATAACACGGATTAGGAACAAATTATAAATAATCATAAATACATAATTGCGGCCCAAAATCTTTTCTCAAAAACTTATTCCATTTTATGAAACATTCTTAATGTGAATATTAATTCCATCAACATTTCTACATAATTATCATGCTATTCTCAGTAGCCCTCATCCCCATAGCAGGATTGTCATCAACCGAAATTATTAATTAATTACTTTAATTATGATGCCAAAGTGAAGTTAAAATTGATGGTGAGCCTGGATACGAAAAACAAAGCACAAAGGATCCGCGCATTTCTCTTGAAACCCGACCCATTTTTTTAAGTTTATTTTAGTATGTTTCACACCGTAAAATGTTTATATAAATTTTTTTGTAAATGTAATATAACTAAAAACACATAAAATATAATCAGTTTCTCAAGTTCTAAATATAACTTAACTTATCTATACTACTTATAAAAGAGGCTTGAGCTTGCTAATCATTTTTGGACAATTTTGCCCATTTTATATTCTAATTTGTTCAGTTTTCTCCTTGGATGATGGTTTGCTTTCTTCTTTTTTTCACTTTTATTACTCCTTTCTCTATCGAAGGTGAAACTTCAAATCGGCTCTCATCGGCACCATGGGAGACCGCCTGTACTGGATCCTTCCACCCAGGCAACGCCATCTTAGCCCTTGACCTCTACATCTCCGTCGTCTAATGTTCCTGAAACGGCCATGTCGACAGATACTGAGGGTTCGAGTAGTAGCAATTTCAATCTCTTTGAGGAGGAATTTCAGATGCAATTGGCGCTGACGATAAGCGTTGTGGATCCCATCAGAACTGTGTTGACCCGGAAACCGCTCAAATCAACGCCGGTAAGAAGATTAGCCTCGACTGCACGCCTTCTCAAAATCTCGCCGAATTCATGTCTTTCTGATATTGGTTAAGATCGTTTTTTAAGTTTTTCCTATTGGCTTATTTCTGTGCTTTTCAGGATGATAATGTTCAAAGCTGCTATTGGGATTCTGATCGTCCTTTTGATCCAAAACGAGAGTTTGATGTCGTACCTCCTGATGAGATTCTCTAATCTATCCTGTTTGAGAGTCCTGATAAATATAAGTGAGATTGTCAAATATCCACAATTTACTCTCTCATATATGCGCAGTAATTAGATTCCTATAGGAAGCAGTATACTCAATGGATCAGTATCTATTGATATCAATATCAATTGTAATGAACATAGTCACCACGGTCTAACGTCTACGTGTACAGAAAACAGTGGACTCAGTTAGATCCTCATTTTCATTTCAATTTGAACACTTGATTACTAAAATAGTTAAATTTAATTCTACTGCAGATTAGAGGTTATCCAACGTCTTGCTCATATCACACTAACCGAATTGGGTGGAAAGACTCATCAGTCGCAGGACGCAGACAGTAAGCTGGACCAATGGCTCATGTATCCAATGTTTGCATGCTCTTGTCCACTTAATAGTCGAGAAGGTGGGGGTTTAGCTGCGACAAAAGAACTGTTCCATCTAATATTTACTTCCCTCAAGTCTGGTTCTGAGTCACATGTTGTAAGTAATTGCCTCACAGCTTTCACTTTTCACAAGTTGGTTTCTCACTCTTCCTGCTTCCTTTTGCACCCGCTCGCTTATTTCGTACAACACGGGTTGGTCTCTGTTTATTTTTGTGTTTTTTCATAATTGATTTTACTTTGTACTTTTGTTCTCCATATCTTGGCAGGTATGCTGAAGGTGACGTATGATGCATTGCATAGATAGATGAAGTATCAATGCAATGTTGACAGCTTTTAGAAGACATGTCTAAATAATGCTGATTTTTTCCAATGAAATATTTTTCTATTCAGAATAGAAAAATTGAGCTCAAGGCCTTTTTATATGGTATTAAGAATACCTTTAGCACTCATAATGCTGCATTTGAATTTCTCTGTGATTCTTCCCCTTGAATGCAGGCATTAGCTGATAGTGTTGGAATTCCTTGCAGATTAGTGAAGGGTAGTCATTATTACTGGTGTTGATGAAGATGTTAACATTGTGAAGTTACAAGATGACAGATAACCAATCCCTATGTGATTTTTAATAATGATGTGTTTTTTTGGATCAAATTGAGTCATTGAGTGTGATATTTCCTCAAAACTCATGCTTAGGTATGTGTACATGTACCCTTACAAAACTCTTAATTAGGTTTGAAATTCTATTTCACAATATCTGTTCCAATATCTTATTGAAAGCAAACTGAGACCACTAAAAGAGTTAATATGACGTCTTAATTGGATCAAGCTATCAACTAAAGGACCACGGTCTAAGTTATATATATTCAGCATAAAGCTGCCTTGGAAATTGGAATAGGATACTCCGTTGAAGCCATATAATCTAGACCTAAGTATGCTTCCCAATTTTCAGCCAACTGAAGAAACCAAAGTTGCTCCAGTACTTGCTGCTCCAAATTTGGGTCCTACACCTTGGAAGCCAAAAGCACCTCTTTCATTAGTGAGTACAATAGAAATATCCACGATTCAAAGAAAGTCAACATAAAAAACATGAAATGTATACCTCCGAACTGCAAGGCCTCCAATCAGCTTGTAACGTAATGACTCAGCCTGAGTTTACAATCATTTTCATTGCCAATTTACCATTTACTTTTAGTTTACTTCATAATTCTGCATGTGTTATATATCATACTGAAATAACTTTTCTTTTGCATAGTTTTCATAGTTTTTTTGTGCTTTCCTGCAGAATATTGGACTTCTGCTTGATCTGTAAGCTATATTCTTGCAAGATATTACATTAAAATTGCTGTGAAGTATTGTGCTTAATTTTTTTGGAGTTTGTGCATTTAGATGGCTATTATTTCGTTCATATTTGCAGACCACAGACTACTACCTGAACTGCCATGGTCTCGTGCCATTTTTTCTTTGTTCGCCGCTCTCATGCCTCTCATGATAGATTTGTGAGTATCTGTTCCATGACTGTGCATTGGAAATGAGATTAATATCATAAAACCAAGGAATCATTGAAATGAAATTTATAATTTTTTTGATTTGGGGAGAACTTTCTCAGGATTTGAACTAACATTATAATACCAAGGAATCATTGAAATTGTGTTGCTCTATCTATTCAACAGCAAACTTGTTTATCTGTATAGCATCTTGTGAAGTTTTCCACAAGCAGGGCCTGACTTTTCTCTCTCGCATGTTCCCTATTGTTAGTATCCTCTCTCATTTCTTCTCTCTGCTCTATGTATGTACATCTATTTCTATGAAGAAGTTCAGTTATTAGTCTATAGGTCCAGTCCAGAATCACAATTCTCAAGATTATATAATGTCCCTACTCAAAATATCAATTATAATGTCCCTACTCAATATATCAATTACTCAAGTCAGCAATCATGAAAATAGCCTCTAAACTGTTGATGTTTATATTATTCAGGAAAGAAGTGTGAAATTAGGTTTTTTAATTTATAGATTAGATTTAGAAGATGAGGTCTTACTCTTTTTTTTTGTTGTAAATGGCTTCACCAATTTCATGAGCTCATTAAGAGTGACTCCACGTCCATGACTTGGAGTTTTATGTACTTCATTCTTGACTATTTGAATCATTTCTGTTATATGTTTTGGTAGTTTTGGAAGTAAATTTAGAATATGATAAATATCTCAAGTAAATTTAGAATATGATAAATATCTCAAGTTTTTTTAGTGATTTTGATCCCAATTTATATGTCATTTCACAATTTCTTAATTCAGTCTCTCATCAAAACTCTAGATTTTTTTTGAATTCTATGCATGGCTGCAAAACTATTTCGTGGTGACAACAAACCCAGAAGATGATTGTACTTGTAACAGACATACTGGTAGACAAGTTACTCGATATAATGCCTAAGTGAGAATATTATAATACGCAAGTTTAGTTCTAAGAATAATAGCAAAATTTACTATCATTTTTTCACTTTTTTGGACTTGGCTTATCAATTTATCTCTTTTATTTGTTGCTTATTTATACCTTCTTTTTAACAACAGTCTCTTTCACCATTATACATGTATAGAGGTGTTTTATGAAATATGATTGCATCAGCTTTGGAGTTGTTCATTCCAAAAACTCATGAGCTTTGGATTGTAATTAAAGTTATTGGTGTATTCACATCTATGTCGAGGCCATATATGTATATACATTGTATTGATGAGCTTTTCTAACATTATGTTTAAAACGCTGACCAAAATAATGTATATACATATATGGCCTCGACATAGATGTGAATACATTATACACCAATAACTTTAAGAGTGAGTTTTGTGTGAATCATGAACCACTTTTTAATATATAAGCCTACCACATTAAGTTTTAAAAAAACCTTATATCATAAAGTAGTTCATATCATAAAACTGGTCTATATAATAGTTTGTCTAACTTTAATTAAAACCCAAAGTTCATGAGATTTGGAACGAACACCTCTGAAACTGATGCAATCATCTTGCAGTTATTCTGATTTCTGGAATTTATAACTAACAAATTAATCATTTGTCATCCTTATTGTAGCCTCTAGGTTATGTCTTCTTATAAGCTCTGCCTCATGTTTTGCATTTTATAATGAAATTCTAACTTGTAAACAAGTAATGCTTTGCGTGATAAATGATGTCTTTATGAGATTTAAGTTTACTTGAACTGTCTCTACATCTAGATTTTGCCAGTTCTGTTCCTTTAGAGGTGCTTGATTCCATTGATGTTTTTTATGTTTTTCGCATGGATTAGCTATCAGGTTTTTTAAATTGAAATGTAGCTTAAAATAAACTCTCATTTTGTAATATATTTGGTGTAAAAAGTCTCATATAAAATTATTGCGTAACTTGACTAATTAATGATTACTATGGATTTTACTTTTAAAATTTAAAATTTTATTTATTGAAGTACAATTCTCTGGTATTATACACTTGAGGTCTTATTTTTCATATATTTACCGTACTTTTAGGAGCTTTTTAAATGTAAATGTTGTTTGTTTAATCTTTTGCAATGGTTTATATGCTTGCAACTTTTGAATTACTCATGTACTTCTAAGATTATGCGCTTGATGTTATGCTATGCTTAAATGTTAGAATTTTGTAGTCATTTCTACTACACAGTTTTTTTTTTTTTTTGTGGCAGCAGATTCATGACTGCTTCATTGAAACTTGAAAGCATTAAGCATCAAATTGGTAATGATGCTTATAATTTTTTTTTAATGTTGTTAAGGATTTAAAAGGTAGATCTAGGTTTGCCATGTATATGGTGCATTTTATATCATGTTCAGAAGCAACCAAATGCAGCAAAGGGTTTCAATTTTGATGATTGCTGACTTGAGAGGTGCATGGAGGAATGAACTTAATCCCAAAGGGTTTCAATTTTGATGATTGGTGACTTGAGAGGTGCATGGAGGAATGAACTTAATCCCAAATATTACAAAGTAGGTTTAGTTAGTACTCCCTCCGTCCCGTAGGAATTTGCACCCTACGGGACGGCACATTTTTTAAGGAAAATTGTTTTATATATAAAGTAGTGGTATATGGGTAAATATGTGTAAAAGTTTGTGAGTGTGCACGTAAATCAATGTTTCCTTTTTTGGTAGTGTGCAAATTTGTGTGGGACGTCCCAATAAGGAAAGTGTGCAAATTCCTGTGGGACAGAGGGAATACTTAATAAAAAAGTCTTGAGTCATTAATATTCATGTCCCATTAGTTGTCTTATTGTTATTGATGACCTGTCAAGACTAAAATGAATTGTCATTATGCCAGACATTTTATTTTACCCTCATGATTTAATTTTGCAATTAATTGTTAATGATTTCATTTCTAAATATACTTAAAAGGGTAGCAAGAGGACCAATTTAGTTTCTAAATATTTAGATTGTTTTTTATATATTTAATTTATGTGGTTTAATATGTGTCTGTTAAAATTTTCATCTATTTATCCTCTATCATCTTCACTAATTCCCACCCGTATATAAGAAACCACCCTTGAAACTTTTTTTTTCTCTAAGCATTCTATAGATTTTTATCGAAGATTTGATATCAAGATGGATCCACTGATTGAGTCTGCTTTAGCAACTGCTGCAATGAATTTTGATTTTTTTTTCTATATGAATGCAGATTTATATGGTTTTTTCACTGTTTGAGGATATTATTGCATCAAAAAAGACCCGGAAACATCTTGAAAGCAGATGGAAACCCCACAATTATTTATGTTTGTGAGTCAAATATTGAGAAAATGAGAAAGGTAGAGGATGTTTCACATGAGATTTTAAGTGTTCTCGAGCTTAACATGTAATTACAATATTTTTTAACTCGCTTTGGAATTTCTTTGTTCAATGCCTAGATCAATCATAACATTTTAAATTAACAGTCTTCCTCTGTATTGTTTAGTACAAGGAAGTGCTAATCAGTTTATATCGCTTCCAGATGGTAGATTTGCACTCGGCTACAAGATTATATTATCAGCCCTATGTACGTATGTTAGTTAAGAGTTATGTGGAAGGAATAAGCCGGTAGTTTTTTCTTTATGATTGTTTGCCAGATACAATGATTTATAAAAGATTGACTGATGATGGCAATGATTTAAAAACAATATCTAAGGAGCACTTCGAGCCTCTGGTTTTGCGCACTGTTTGCTTTACTTATTAAAATCTGGACATTGATTTATAAGGAAATTGGAAAAAGAAATACATTCAAGCAAAATCTACCCTGCATGATAGGAAGAAAAAACTGGATGAGGTCTATAGACAATTTTCTCATGTGTTTTCGGTTTGAAGTTGTTGTCCAAATATGTAATTTTATTTGCTTTTCTATCTGATTATATATTCTTTTTTAGGTAGATCTATAATCATGGATAACAACACATATTCCCTTTAATCTTTTTCTTTTTATATGAATAATTTTGTTTTAAGTTGTACATTCCAAAAAATATAATATTGAATGTTTAAAGATGATTTTCTTGTTGAGATTAAGAACTAGGCTAAAAATTTGGTTATCTTGAAATAATATTCCTGCGAAATGGAATCAAAGTTTGAGAAGAATTTCACAAGTTTATGCTCAACTTTTCTATAAATCTTTAATATAGGTGAGAAATGTTTGATGTTTCTTTTGTAACACTCTCTTTCCCAATAAGACAATAACCTTTGATATAGGTGAGAAATAATTTTTTTTCTTTTATAACGATCCCTCTTTTCTCCATCTGAACAACTACATAATCAAATGTCCTTCAACTTATATAGAGACAATGTTACTGTTGACTTCATTCTTGATCCCACATCAAAGCTTACAAACAATTCGGTCATCTGCTGTTGATTCTTTCCTCATCAAAGATTTCAATGTAGTAGGCTCAGACAATTTTTTGACAAATATTGTAGATTTAGAAATATATCAAGATCAATTCTTTTTATGAATTAGCAAATCAAGTTCAAGTAACAGGTACAAATTGTTCTTTTGACTACATTATTTTTAAAGAATGAAAGTGGTATAATAATTATTGACAAAAAAAATTAGCAATGCACGTGGTAAGAAACTAGTAACATATAAAATAGTGTTGAAAATGTTTAGATGTAACCGTCTTTCATTTTTCATGTCTTTAATATTTTTAATTATTTTTTTAATAATTTCATTATTGATACAAAAATATTATATCTAAACTTTTTTAAGTGATAATATTTTTATTAATTAATAAAGTCTATATCTTACATGACTCACCTGGTAACTACACAAAGTTTGAAACAATTCAGGGTTTATATTTTCAAATACTTCTTTTATATAATATGTATTAATTATGTGATACTGACCAATTATATAATGTAGATTAACTAGTTAATAAATTATACATGTTGGGGTAGACCGAGGGGCCATCAATATGCCTTTTATATACTCCATTCCTCCCAAACCTACTTTCACACTATTTTTATTTGGACGTCCCAAATTTACTTTCATACACTTAAAAAGGAATTTTTTTACACTCATAAAAGTCAACAAAATACACTTTTTCTTATTTTATTATTTAACTTTACACTCACATACTAATTTTTTCTTGGTTCGCATACTCAGGACTGGGACGGATGGAGTATAATTCTTGTTGTTCATTTTTTTTTTCTTCAAATTATGACCAATATGACTGAATTGAATTTCCATTTTATAAGTTTTATCAGAAAATGAATTGGTCAGATCTAAGCCTACGAACATGGCTAGGCCGAGCATTATATTTTACTCGAAACCAATATAATGATTTAGAAGGTATATTTAAAATTGTTATGCCAAAATTTCTCAATCCAAACACAACCTTTGAATATTCTAATTTTATACTATATCTTTACCAATTCTTTTCATGAGAATAATATTAAATAATAATAAAGTAGGTGTTTTATGAATTCAAATTCATATAAACTCGTATTACTATTATTATAATTACTATCACCTTTATTATACTATTACTATTATAAAAATATTTATGTAATTTTTTTAACAATGATAGTGCATATGATCAACTGTACATCACCAAATCTCAATTTATATGGCATGTGTCAGTTTAACTATTGAGCAAGTCTCTTGTGCACCAAATGCATTGTACAACTCAAGTGCATTTTTAAAAAGTTACACAAAATATCACTGAAAAGTTTAGTGTATTTTTAAATTTTTATTTTTAAGTAATAAATACACGTGTAATTTGTCAATAATAAATAATGTAACATTTTAAAAATATATTAATATTACACGATTCATCTGATACATACAAAACTAAAGATTACTTGTTTGTGCATAGGTTGGAAATCTTTTAATTTTTTTCTCGAAAAACTGGAGTATTTGGTATTCGGTTCAAACCGCTAGGTTAATAACCGGACCGTTATTTCCATATATAATTTCTAGGTTATGAAACATAATCCTGAAAATGAAAATAACTCAACATGCATTATAGAGGCGCAACAGCCATAAGTAACCCCAATCACTGAAGAATCAGGTCGGTTTCCACTTCTTTGTTTGTGGCAATTGTGTTTATGATGAAGCACGAGAATCTAATGAGTTATTTTTGTGAGTGTGTGATATGTGGAATGGCAATGTAAATGCAGGGATTGAATCCCTGACGTCCTTCTTCTTCCTCCTCTATGTATTTATGTTCAATTAGTATATCACTCGTGCATCTGCACGGTCTGTAAATATAAAATACATATAATATTCATTTTTTTTATTGTTATTTTTACATAAAAATGTGTATTCTTTTGTTGTTGAATAAAGTGTAAAAAATATTACAAGCATATTTTGTGCACAATTAGTACATGCACTTTTTGTGCACAATTCGTACATGCATATTTTGTGTACGATCCATACATACATATTTTTTTAATGATCAATATGTACACTTTTCGTGACCGATATGTATGTTCACATTTTGTAAACAATCTATATATGAGGTTTTGTTTGTAGATTTTAGTTCTTATTTTGAATATGTATATAGATTTACTTTCTAGATTGGTATGGCTTTGTTCAATTATTGAAGGGATTAGGGAATATATGTTTGTATATTCAATTTGGGCTTTCAAGCAAATGAGCAATTAAGCTGAGAAATTCTTTAGGTTTTTTGTTCTTTGTTTGATTTTGCAAACTTAGGAAACACTTATATATTCCTCTTCTGCTATATCAACTGATGTAAACTATTACCAGATGGAGGCAAGGAGAAGGCCATTGCCAGATTACTTGGAGAAAATTCAGAAAGATATAACTTCAAACATGAGAGGGGTTTTGGTAGATTGGTAGGTTGAGGTAGCAGAGGAGTACAAGCATATTCCTGATACTTTGTATTTAACAGTTTCCTACATCGATAGATTCTTGTCTCTGACTTCTATTAATCGAAAAAGACTTCAGTTTCTCGGTATTTCATCAATGCTCATTGCCTCGTAAAAAGCTTATACTCAGCCTTTAGACTTTGCTGTTGTGCTATACTTCTCTGTTTTTAGCTGTACTAACATGTGTCTTTCAACTCTAATAGGAAATATGAGGAGATTACTCCTCCACATGTGGATGATTTTTGTTATATTACTGATAACACATACACAAAGGCAGAGCTGGTGAAGATTGAGACTGATGTGCTCAACTCCCTTAAATTTGAAATGGGTAATCCTACGGTGAAGACATTTCTCAGAAGAATAACGAGGATTTCTCCGTGAAGAAGCCCACCGTTTCCGCTCCGGCACCGTCGCTCTCCGTGAGACCCGAAAGTAGGCGATCTTTCTAACAATTGATTTAAGAGGGGAAGAAGGATGAATGATTTTATAAAATGAGGCGAGAGATTTCACTTATGCTTCAGCTGAAGAATTTACTGATCGTTGTGGCAGTTTTAGTTCTCATCTTTCTCGCTCTTTGCTTCTCTCCGCTGGTATGATTTCCTCCGTTCACTGGTCCTTCTCTTTTGTTTTCATGTTTCACACTTTTTTCTCGTGGAAATTATGCTTACGTTGGATTTGATGCCAATCCCGTGACCAACACGAACAGGGTCACTAACCTTTAATGCAGAAGTAATTACGAACCTGTTGGTGTCCTCGTTTTGTCTTTTTCCTCATCCCCAAATATCCCGTACTCAGAGTCCAATACACAGTATAGTGTGTGTATTAATTTCCACGAATTTGTATCATCCAGAATCGGAATGTGTGTTTTTATTTTCTTGTAGGGAGTTAACTTAGGGAAAAGGTTAATAAGCAGTAATGTCTTCTTGGGAAAAACTGAGAATCCCTATTCTCTGTTCTCTTTGCAATTACGTGTGTTTCCCATTTTGACATCTCTATTTTAAATGGAAGTTAATAGGAAGTTATTTAACTTCCTCCTTTTCCCTATCCACACTTCAAATGTGGAATATTTTATATATAAATAAATATATATAAAATGAAATAATACAATATTATTTACACCTCCCACTCACATATGAATTCTAATGATCTCTAACACATTTCCTTCATAAACCACATTCTTATTCAGACAATACCTCGTGTGACCCACGAGTGCATCGAGTTTCTATGCTATACATCCGTTGGGAGTATATAGCACCTCAATCAGAACAACTTGGATAATAAGGCAACTCGTTATACCACAGAACTCTTATCATTTAACACCTGTTGAAATATCTCTATTGAATCTCTAAAAAATAGAGCATACACAACCTTCTTCGCGAAATCTAATGTATTCATAATCAAACACATAGCTTGATTGACTAGTCAATGAATCACAATAGAGTGTGTTAAATAAAGACATTCTTCCTTTCTCTCTAAGTATCTACAGGCTCCCACTGCAGCTGCTTTCCTAGACATGTCCCGTTTCGCTTTTATCATCATATCTGTTGGTAACATGCTAAAGTAGCAACACTAAAGTGTAGTCTTAGAAATATAGGAGAAAGTCCTAAGGGTAATCGAAATTTAGGACTCACACTTAATGAGAAAACAAAGATCCATCTTTCTCATGTCCTTTTAAGGGTCATAAGCACATGTTATTCCTCAACGAACACATGTCACGATGTCTATAACTTCCAAGGTAGGAAGCGTATGTCTAATCTAAACTTGACATCGTGTAAATTTACAAGTCAAATGTATTCAATACACTTAACCCAGATATCCAATCACTTACGTTTAGGATACCTGTAAAATTTAGCTTCATAACAAGTTAGATAGATTCGTGGTTGAAATCTATCTTGATTATATTTATTGATATAATCTCATCTCTGAACACTCACTTGGTCAGAGGTGATTGCTCGTGTGAGAGAGCCAATCATAACTTGTCGACATACATATTATATATGATTGAATCACATATAATTCATAAAACACTGACAGTTACAATTTATACTGTCAATTAACACCTTCAACATCTCAATCGAACTGCATTCAATCCTATGAAAACTAAAAAACTCAAACATGTTCCATGAACATATCACTTAGTAATGAGTTTGGTCAAAAGGATTTGCAACCATCAATTGACTAGAAATGTATCTTAGAATCACTTAGTTAATCGACTGAATCACTAACAAAGACAGCACTTTGCATTGATATATTTGGTATTTCCTAAATATTTGGCATTCCTTGTGTAAGCCATTATTGCTTAATCATCACAATGAATCGACACAACTCCCACTGGGGTGTTTGTATCCTCCAAAATTCTAGGAATTTATCCAACCAAATAATTTCTTTAACTGTAGAAAACATATGACATATAGCTAAGCATTCAATATGAACAGCGCTGTGCAAGTGTAATGCTTGCTACACTGTGAGATTGCTCCATTGTTGAGCAATAAGACTTAACTGGAATTTGATTTTCGTTTCAACTAAATCTACACTCTAGTCCACGTCTATATACTTAGCAAGTGTCATTAGGTTTCCTTGACAATAAAAGAAATAAACTACAGTCATTTTCTTTAAATATCTGAAAAAACCTCTTCATTATCCCAGGATTAAAAAAATATCTGTCAGGTAGACAAATGGCATAACAGATGACTAATTTGTGTATAGAACTTTGAACAATTCTTCTAACTTTCTTGAGTCTCGGGACACATATCTTGACTCAAATACTTGTCTCTACAATACGAGTATCCAGTGGTTTACAGGTGTCCATTTTGAGATGTTCTAAGACTTTCTTGAATTAAGTGTTTAAAAAGGCACTTCAAAATTTCTTTGAACACTTCTCTTGGATCTACACTGCCTCACCCTCTTCATCTTGGAATACTCATTATTGTTTCCGGCTTACATTACATCATCCACATTAGAGATAGAATCACAAAACTATTCTTAGGGCATTTAACTTTAACACAGTGGTCTTCATTTTTTCTAAAACAAAGTTGAATGAGATAAGCATCGAGTGAAATCTCGAAACACCACTGATCTTGAGGATTACTGAAGTCTATAAATCGATTTATCAATTTATGAACTTTATCCTCTCGTTCTTGAAGAATAAATCCTACAATACCATGTAGATTTCATCTTCTAATTCTCCCACTGAGAAGAACTATCTTAACATCCTTTTGATGTAATTCTAATCCTATACTATCTACTATAGCTAGAAGTAGATGAATTGAGGCAAATCTCACAATAGGTGAAAATATTAACCCTTTAGTAGAGTACATCCTTTTGTAGCCACCAAGTGATCTTCAAACCTCTCCTATTGAGTCATTTGATAACTTATAATCTTGAGAATCTAGTTATTCCCAAAAATTTATTGTCCCTTTAGAAACTCTACAAGTTTGTAAACTCGTCCAGACTTCATAGATTTTAATAAACTTATATTGCTTTCTTCTCATTTCTAGAGAAACAAAGAAGGCTCGTCCTTCGTCCTTCTATGTCATAATGCTTCTTGAGCACTTATTTCCCTTAAACTTTTTCGAGAGTGTGATTTATTACCAAATTGAAGAATCACTAAATCCTCAACAAGCAAACGTCACTAGCAAATATCTACCAAATATCCACATCATCAACTGATAAAACTTCTCCCACTTGGATCAGATAGATTTTGGTTTCCTTAATCTCGAAAAAATGTATAGCATTTCCAATGCCAACTCTATAAGGAAAACTTAATTCCATAAAATATGGATTATGCGATTCCTTACAAGTCATGCTCCCACTGAAGTTCCCATGATCATGTATCCCTTAGAATTTCCACAGTAATTTATGAAAATATACTCTCAACAACTAGGATTCAACTTTCCACATTTTTCCGAAAAATCATGTGAAGGTTGCATATCCTGATGTTCTAAGGGTACTCAAGAAACAGGTTTTACTACCCGTCCTAAATCATATGGAGTTGTAGCAATAGACTTACAAGATACTTGATTAAACACATAATCTAATTTAAGTAACATATCTTTCTAAAAGATATGTATTTTAGCTCGTATTTATATGGATCTTAATATTTCTAACAATGTTCTATTCCTTCTTTCGACAACACCAAATCAATGATGTCTATAAAGGATAGTCAATTGTTAGACAACCCTTTTTCATTACACAATTCCTCGAATTGTTTAGATAGACTTTCATGTCTCCAATCAGTTTCCTCAATTTGTCCAAATAGATGTCTGAAATATCAAGTACATCAAACTTATGAGAAATCAAACAGACAGGATCAAAACATGAATTGTCAATTCTAAATGTAATGAAACAGGAAAACAAATCCATCTAGTGTCCTTATCTAATAGGAACCCACATGCCCAAAAATAATAGCAACAGAAATACAGCTCTAATAGTTTTTCAAATGGTTTTGGGTCATTTAACCGGCAAGAAAAGTTCGTATTTGGATTACTAGACTTTGATTCCAGATTCAACAATCTATAAATCACAAGTCTATTTTTTCTATCTTGCTTAAAAATGACCTATACTAGTATGCAAAATATGTCTATCATATAAGCATCACCAGAAGAACCATCATTCAGTAGGTACGAACTGAATTCATAATAACTAAAAGATGTCCTTTCACCATCCAAAAACATAAAGCTGACAACTATAAGTCCACGACGATAACACTCAACATTAATGCGATGACAACCATGTCCCCTAAAATAACAATACAATGTATCTCAAATCAAGCAAGCATGAATAAGGAGCTATTTGATCATCTTGTAGAATAAAAATTATGACCCTATCAGAGTTAATTCTGTAAGTCACAATTGATTATTTACAATGGCTCCCTTGTTTCCAATGTCTCGGTCTGTAGTTTCTGAATCTTTAGTCCACAAAGGATAAGATTAAGTTAAAAACAACAATTTAGAGACATCTACAAATCAAAAAATGAAATTAGATGGATTTGCCTTGTCCTATCAAGGTTCAGGGCACTCATGTGCAAAACGACCATGCGTACAACAGTTGTAGAATGTCATTTCGCTCATATCTTTCTTATTCATTTTAACACGCTTCTTCTTTCTTTTCATATTGATTGCATTGTCTTAGGTATTGTTATCCTATCTCCCACTATCCGATCAATTAGCCTTCTTCCCTTTCTTCCAGTTCTATATTCGTTTAAAGCCCAAAACCTCGGTTGAACTAGAACTAACAAAGAAAAAGTACCAGAAGGATGTTTAGCTTCTGTAAGCCTTTCAACCTCTAGATTTAGTTGATGAGCTGTTTAACTGAAAGTTCTAATACTCTCATTTCAAGTCAAAAAAATCTCGAGGTGATTCCAATGATCTGGTAGTGAGCAGACTAGAGCTTGAATTCGGTGTTTATCAGAAAAATTGTGACCAGCTTGTTTAAGTTCAGTGATCATATTAGACATACCCCTCAGATGTTGTCTAACATTGTGATCACTAAACTAAGCAAAGATCTCGTGTTATGGAAGTATTTCATTTTCCACACAAGATAAGCTATCTGGTCCCTATTTCTCCGATTCTCAATCCCAAAGCTCGGGTCAGACATTTCTAGGTCGATCGCATCTAATAGTTCGGTCTTGTCCAAAACATACTAAATTTTCTATCAATGCAATTGTCTTAAACGATAAAGTGATTCACTGTGTTAGTGTTTTATTACGTTTTATGCTGAGCCAAACTAAGACATCTAAAAATCGACACATGATTCGATTTTGAAAAATAACTTAGAGTTACTAATCTTCGATCTCATCATGCATCTCAAAATTGATTCTAGTTTCAAAACATAAAACTCACGTTCAAGTATTTAAAATAAAATAAATAGCATTGAACTGCCACATTATTCACAACAATTCAGGAAAAACAAGTTAGAAGTTGTCATCACTAAAAAAAACAAAAGAACTCCAACGAGTATCAATTTAGCTTATACAAAATACAACTCAATTAGGTCTGTGCAGAGCACGATCTAACTTGTCTCTCGTCTTCCAATAATTAGAAGCATCGAACTCTCTAGTTCTGGTACTATAGATGGACTTCGCTAGAGGATCCATAAATGGATTCTTCATTTGACCTTTCTTATCCATGAATGGATTCTTCGTCTGACCTTTTCTGCGACTTTTTAATCTCAGAAAATCAGAACGACTAATCCTTCCCATCCTCAAGCATGCCATTCTAAGCGTCTGAGTCATATCTTTGTCTCTAGAAGCACATGAAAGTGCACCCATAATTTCTAATCCTTCAGACTTGTTTTCAGAAGACTTCCACACATCCCAAAAGTCTTTCTCCAAGTAAGGTGGAAGAGTTCTAGCCCATGCATTAGAACTTTTAATTTGTTTGAATGCTTCATATGGAAGTTGCTTGTTGCGAATGATAACCATCAAATGGTTAAACTTTTTCAATACTTCAATGAAGTGTTCTCTCAAGTTGTGAGTATGCTTCATTTTGTAATTCATAAAATCATGTAGGACCTCTTCACTGGTCCTGGTGTCGCTCTCAGAAACTGTACCGCTCCCTAACATCCCTGAAAAATGAGCAGCCCAAAAACAACAAACATACTAAAGTGTTAGTTAAACCTTAACACATGAATTTTCTCTATTTCAATGCTTATGGAACACAATTTCCAATTAGCATTAGGTATATTCACAAGTTTCCAATTAGCAATTAGCATTAGGCATATCAAACAATTTCACACACCAATTAAACATGATTTAAGAACTAAAAACATTTATTAGGAGCATTTAATACATAATTGTCAACTAAAAATTCTCCACATAAGTCCTTAAAGCAAATAAAGACACAAAAATGAAGCCACATTTCAAAAAAATATATCGAAATACATGAAAAAACATCAGAACGGACACAAAATGAGCTGAAAATGGCTGAAAACAAAACGAAACGGGCTAGCACGCACCAGAACACGCGTAGACACGTCGGGACACGCCATCCACCGCCACGCCCCACGCGCCTCACACGTGCGTTCACGCGCCGAGATGTCGCCGGTGAGCCACCGGCGCGTGAACCACACGTGCGACCGCCGGCCACCGGCGCGTGAACCACACGCGTGACCACCGGCCACCGGCGCGTGGGATTCACGTGCCGCCGTCAAACTTGCTGGTCACCGGCGCATGATCTTCATGCGCCACCGCCGTCCGGGTCGGGTCTGATCCGCCTCTTAGTAGGTCAGATCCAAGTTTATGAAATTGCATTTGGGCCCCTGAAGAATATCTAATTCTCTAAAAACAGACCCAAAATTTTCTTAAAAAATTCAAAATGACCCCGATTCGCGAAATTTTAAAAAAAATCGTATCTCGCTCAAAACTCAACGAAAATTCACAAACGATACATGGATGGAATCCTCATGAAACGTAGATTAATTCCATACCAAGAACAGACTCGATTTCGTTTGATTTCACGGTGTAATTTCAAATCTAAATACAAGTCACGAAAATCTTCAAAAAATCATAACTCTCTCTTTTCTTATCCAAAAATTACACAAAAAATATGTATGGAATCCTCATCATACGTAGCATCACCCAGCATCCAGAAAATTAACGAAAAAAAAAAAATCTTAAAATGATCAATTTTTGCATTTAAAAACGGGGCAGTTTTGAAAAAAATATTAAACTTTGAAAAAACATAACAATTCAATCACATGGCCAAAAGATACAATTAAAATATTCCTGGAATCCTCATCTCACGTTCTATCCATTGATACCAAAAGTAATAAAATTCGATCAACATAAAAAATACACTAATTGGAGGATCAGTACGTACGGGAAAATGGATACACCAAATTAATGTATTAATGGCCTTAAAACATTATCAATAATAATTACTAACATGATCATGTAATTAACACAAACAGCATGCCATATCATCAATGATTACAAAAATGATCAACATGAGAAGCATGCCAGAAAAATTAAAACGGGATACCAACATATTGGCTCTGATACCATATGTTGGATTTGATGCCAATCTCGTGACTAACACGAACAGGGTCACTAACCTTTAATGCGGAAGTAATTACGAACCCGTTGGTATCCTCGTTTTGTCTTTTCCCTCGTCCCCAAATGTCCCGTACTCAGAGTCCAATACATAGTATAGTGTGTGTATTAATTTCCACAAATTGGTATCATCCAGAATCGGAATGTGTGTTTTTATTTTCTTGTATGGAGTTAACTTAGGGAAAAGGTTAATAAGCAGTAATGTCTTCTTGGGAAAAACTGAGAATCCCTATTCTCTGTTCTCTTTGCAATTACGTGTGTTTCCCATTTTGACATCTCTATCTTAAATGGAAGTTAATAGGAAGTTTTTTAACTTCCTGCTTTTCCCTATCCACACTTCAAATGTGGAATATTTTATATATAAAATGAAATAATAGAATATTATTTACAGATCACATTATAAATTCTGCAGCAAAATCAAATTACATGTTTGTGGGTCAGATATCAGTGCCAATTGTTTTCAGAGGTTCAAATGGTGCCGCTGCTGGTGTGGGTGCTCAACATTCGCAAGTATTAATTTATTCTTTCTTTCATCAATTGTAATTTGTAAAATGTTGTATTTAGGGTCATGACTTTCTTCTCTAGAAATGATAAAGCTTATTGAGCCAGGAAAAAGCAGAAAGAAGAGTCATCTTGTCATGCTTCCAAGCCAGCAAAGAACTATAATTTGTATTGTCTGAGTAGTTACTAATGTAGACTGTAGATCGACATAAATGTGACACATAGAGTTTGTGCTAGAGCTTTATAGGGGCCTCATTTTAGTTTTAAAATTGGTCGATCACTCTTTTTTATTTGTGATGAAAATTTCATTACTGATCGATGTCATAAGGTGTTTAGGAGTTGTCGTGCTTCTGATTTAGTTAGTGGTTCGCCTTATAGCAGTTTGTTTTGTGTAGAGGGATTTCTCACCCCTTGTACCTTTCTTTCTAATGCAATAAAATTTCTATTATATATTAAAGAAAAAGTGAAATTTCATTACTGATGTTCTCTTGTAGACATTTTGTAATGTGTTCTCTTATTGTGGCAAAGGAATCTACACTACACATTACATTGTTGCAGTTACTATCAATATTTCTCAGATTGCAAATTAACCTTCTGTCCTCATGCCCAGGACTAAAAGTATATATTCTTCAGAAGATGCTCGTGGCCGGCCTGCTTAAGGCTGCTATAAGAGATCCAGATCCTATTGTGTTTCTCGACGAAAATGAATTGCTGTAAGTAGCATTATGTGATGATCTATGTCATTCCCAATATATTAATTACATGATTTCCTGTCTCGGCTGAAGCTCTCTTCCTATTGGCAAAGCTAAGGTACATTGTATACATTTAAAGTATAGTACGTATGGTTTCACCTTGTGTTTAAAGTATTAAAAGTTTCTTTACCACAAATTAAACTTATGACAGATAGAACGTGAAGGAAAGGATGTATTGCTTATTCAAAAATGGTTGGCTATTCCCTTCAGGTTTGTCATTTATCTGTGAATGCATGGATGTGTATGATTTCTTCCTCCCAAAACCCATTGATAGCTATATATATATATGTTAAGACGTCCGAATAAATTGCCTAGCATAGAAACAAGATTAGTTATCTGCCTGAGGACAATGTGCATGTATGGTTCAAAAACAAATCTTTATGTATGTCGAATAGCTCATTTTAGAATGCAGACAAGTTTGAGCCAAGGAAAATGGCATCTGTTGTAGGATAATAACATTAATATGCATGTAATATATGTTGCTTATCATTGATATTCTTGGCCTTCAGTTTACATTATCTTATCGATTTTAATCTTCAATTACATAATTTGGAAATGGTATGACCTGTTGTCAGGTCGATGATATTGTTCGTGCCGTGCAGCAAAGAGATCCTGTCACAGGACAAGATGGAGTTGAAAGGAACGGAAGGCTTTTATTTTCATCGTATAATTTTCCGTCAAGTTCATTCTTTTTACTTGTGTTTGGTGTTCATTCTACTCTTGCTCAGGGAAAAATACTGGTTAATTCCCACAACGTTAGGGTTGACAAGTTTAGCTATATGAACTAACAATCTTCCACAGGAAATAAGGTTTAATTATGCCAATTTTTTGTAAAACAAATTGATAGAAGAGGCAAAAGCTTCTAAGCTTTTGCTGGTGTTTTGTTCAATTTACTTTAAGAAGGATTCCATATGTTTCGATGCATGTTTTTAATTATGCTTATTAATTGTTGAAAGGTGTGCACCGCAGACAATGATTAATTTACAAGTAATTGCATTAATTTTTACAACAATTTCATAGATCTTACCTATAACAATAATATTAGTATATACATGTACTATTTTGTTTTTATTATTTGGTTGCATGATAAATATTTAATGGTTTTTATTTGTAAATAGTGGAAATTTGGATACCGTTCAATACACACCGACAATCTAAGTAAGTATTATGTGAGAATTGCTAATTTTTAGTGTGCTTAATTTGATTAATTTCATAGGATCTCATCCATTTTTCTATATTAATTTGGTTAATTGTGCTTAATGGCCAAGAAAGGTATTTGTTGTTATTTTGTAGGTAAATTGGTGATTTTTTGAACAAAATTTATGTTATATATATGGAGTCAATTGACGAAGGAGTCGAAAAGAACTGGGATCGAAATAATATTGGGCTCACTAATTTAATGGATCATTTACCAAATTAATTGAAGGCCCATTGTTCCAGCCCAAAGAAAATCGAAGGTCCATTTGTAATTGAGGAAGAACGTTTGATTTATTAAGAGCAGCTGAGATTTATGTTGGAATTTGGTTTTGAAAGAGTTTTTAAATGCTCTAATTTGATCAATTTAATGGAGGGAAAAATAGTACTCTTAATGAGATTAAATATAATCGATGCGTTCTACTTGCGGAGTAGATTGTCGCGGTATTTTTCGTTCTCAAAATCGAATTACGGTGAGTGAGAAATTAATTCCTACAGTAGGGAAATGACGTGGAGAAATAATAGGTAAAAATAAATTAAAATAATTATTTTCATACAGGATAAGATTTAATCAGGATAAGATAGTGGGAATATTCCTCCGATTAATCCTAATTGAGTGGTACATTTGTATTTATAAATATGAGTGTCTTGCATTCATTTTAGAGTTACTACGAGTTAAGAAATAGATTAGAATTCGAGTCTCTCTCTCCCCTTCTATGCATTTAGAAGGTTCAGTTCATAACTTCTAATGTTCGTCTTTCCTTTGGGGACGATACGCATTCCTGTGAGCACTAACCAGGGCGTATTTCGTCTTACGGGTCCTTCCGATATTTCTCTTTTGTATATGTTTTTACATTCCAAAAATATTTTTCTAACAATCGCAAGACGAAATAGATAGATTATTTTATAGTACTGCAATGACTATGATACTGGAAAATTCGTAGTTCTTAAGGGTACTCCAAATTCAATGGAGATAACCCAGTTGATACTACACACAAATAAGATGTTCTGGGACTTAGAATAGAGTCCAGACCAAGTGCTTTGAAAAATAATAATGACAAGATTTGGCGGTTGGCAGCAGAGCAAAGTCTATTTAGACGAGGGATGCGTTGTTTACTGTCTCAATTGAACGCGACGGTTCAGAGACACCGAAAACGTCAACGCCGTGGCAACGCCTACCTCCATAGGGAGTAAGTGGCGGCCTTCGGCAAATAGACGGATCTGATCTGATATTGGTTAGGCAGTTGGATACTGCCGACGGTTTTATCGGATCGAACGGCGGTGGCAGTGCAGCGCCGCAAATGCCGTAAATGGCTGCGGATCTAAGCGACAGTGTAGTTCT
>JAPKLY010000341.1:155730-187305 GCA_026898435.1 Prunella vulgaris | reverse complement strand
CAAAATTGCAATGCTGTGATTTCAGTCTGAGATGGGGAAGGTTCTCGGCGGACTGGGTCGCTGCACCGTAACCGATCGGCAGCAACATCTTCTCGGCCACTACTGCACGCACTGTGAGTGCTATGCGGCAGTTGGCGTTGCTCTGAGATGCGCCGGCAAAGATGGCCTCGGATCTGCGCAGCGCTGATTGGCGGATCGAGTCGCTTAGCGTGCGGCGGCGAGTCGGGAAGGCCTGAGGACGTGCCGGGCAGTGGATCACAACCCAGGCGACGGCCGGTGCTGGGCGAACTGAGCAGCCGCAGATGCCGGTACGAGTTCTCGCACACCGATTCAGACGGCGGCAGTGCGTGTTCTTGCCGTCCAATTCATGATGACGACGGCGCTGGTTCTCACCGTCCGTCTGTGCTTCAGATGGCGGCAGCCGCAGGGGATCAAGCGCGAGAAAAAGAGTGCGTGAAGGGCGGCGCATATTCTCTGTACAGTTCAGAGGGAAAGAAAGAGATGAAAAAAATCTCGCATTGGCCGATTAAGTGGGTTAGATTTTCGGCCCGTAAAGTTTTGGATATTGTTCCATAATATTAAGATAATTCAGCGAAATTATGCCCGTGAAAGCATCTCTCAAGTTAATTGAACTTGGCCAGATTGACGACCAAAGTATTAATGAGAGTTGGCCAAATTGATTAAAATTAATTAGGCTGATGCCTTAATAAATTCATTTAATTTGTTTGGGCCTAATATGATTTAAATCATGATAAAGCATGGGAAATGCTGATAATCTTTGGGCCTAAGAGGAAATTAATATTGTTGGGCATTTGGGCCTACATTAATTACGATTCTTCAACCGTGGAATTAATAATTTTATGGATTAATTTTATTAATTAAAGACACAATTAATCTAAGGTCAAATTTGTTGAATTATGGAATTTATTCCATAAAGTGTGATCCCTCTGTTATTATTTAAAATTATAATTTGAGATTATATAGTTGTGCTTAGAGCACAAGTGGTGTTTGGATTTAACTCATTTAATAACTTGAGAATTATTTTTGAGCCAAATTGGAGGCTAAGGCCAATTTAATAATTATGCATGAGATGCACAAATTGTGATTTGGATTCGGTCCAAAAAGTTTTTTTTTTTTACTCGTATAATTTAAAATTAATTAAGAGTCAAAAGTGGCAATTACAGCCACATTTTTTATTTTTGGTATTTTGACCAAAATGAATATGAATTCAATAGTAAATTCAAAATATTTGATTTTCCAAGTTGTTTCGAGATTGTGTCCAAATTAATATTTGATAAAATATTAATTGAAATGGATGAGCAATTAAAATATGAGAATGAAATCTCACCATAAACACTCGAATGTGGGGGAAGAATAAGATGTCTCCATGAGAACATTCGAATGTTGGGGTGATTAGCTAAGGCGTGACCTTAAAGCTAACGGAAAATCAAAAGACAATGGATGACTAGTGGAATAAATTGTACAAAAGTTGGAATTTGTTCAATCTCGTATAAATTCCACAAAAAATTGGGATTTGTTCAATTTGATTTGAAGTCACCACACAAAGAGATAAAATTGTGAGGATAGAATGATCCTAAAATTATCTCGAAGTGTGGGGGTGACTTGTAAAAATAAAAATTAAAAATTTGAAGCACTAGTAGTGCTTATCGGTGTTGATTGAACAAGTTAGAAGTATTCCTAAAAATGGAATAAATATTCAGTTGTGTTAAAATGATACACAAACATGAATAAGCTGGTAGAAGGAATGGGTCTGAAATCCACAAATAAAACTAATACAGTGGTAACCCAACCATGATGACTGGAGATCCCAAGAACTTGGTTCAATAGGAAAACGAAACTGTGAAGGTTGTCAAGAAAACACTTGTAAAATATGACTATTCCTGACAGCACAAGATCAAGTGTTGAGACCCGTAACATGTGGTAAAGGCTAAGTTTTAAAACTTTTAATGATTACAAAGAGATAAAGTATGACGGGATACTCAAATGGAGATCACCTATATAAATGAGAAGTGAGGGCCGCTTCGACCAAATATTTATGAATTCGAAGGGCGTCCATGGCCAAAACGGACAAAAACGTAAGAACAAACGAAGTCGAAACTAAGTTTTGTCTGCACTGTTGATTCGGTATACACTAAGGAGGACTAGTTCAAAGCACTGCGTCCACTAAACTGCCGGTGTACCCGATGGTGTGTGACTACGGAAAGTTCAAAGCCACAAGCTACTTATCCGTAAGTAATGAGGTTTCACATGAACTGAACTATGTGTCTGCATTGTTATAGGTGCAATTTCCACTCATGTGGGGGATTGTTGGAATTTGGTTTTAAAATAGTTTTTAAATGCTCTAATTTGACCAATTTAATGGAGGGCAAAATAGTAATCTCAATGAGATAAAATATAATCGATGCATTCTACTCGCGGAGTAGATCGTCGCGGTATTTTTCATTCTCAAAACCGAATTACGGTGAGTGAGAAATTAATTCCTAAAGTGGGGAAATGACGTGGAGAAATAATATGTGAAAATAAATTAAAATAATTATTTTCATACAGGATAAGATTTAATCAGGATCCTTGCCAAGTCATTGATCTTATAAGATCTCTGATTATAGCCGTCAGATCAGCCAAGTCAGTGATCCAGACCATCTCCACGTCAGCATCTGGAATATTCCAGAGTAGTCCAGATTCATGGACCTTAATGCCTCCATCAGTTCCGCATTTGAAGCGGTCATAACCACCCACTAAGATAGTGGGAATATTCCTCTGATTAATCCTAATTGAGTGGTACATTTGTATTTATAAATAGGAGTGTCTTGCATTCATTTTAGAGTTACGACGAGTTAAGAAATAGATTAGAATTCGAGTCTCTCTCCCCCCTTCTATGCATTTAGAAGGTTCAGTTCATAACTTCTAATGTTTGCCTTTCCTCTGTGTTTAGTGGTGCTACTAACACAGAGATGTCAAAACCGTTTTACCTTTGGGGACGATACGCATTCCTGTGAGCACTAGCCAGGGCGTATTCGTCTTGCGGGAAAATGATTTTTCCTTGACTCGGTTTTTCTGTGTGGTTGTTCATGTAATTCCAGTCTTTCATTCGTTGCAGTATATTCTGATATTTCTCTTTTGTATACATTTTTACGTTCCAGAAATATTTTTCTAACAATTTATTCTATTGAGGCCCACAATTTAGAGATGAAGAATAGGGAAAAGGCAGTTGTATGTTGACTAAAATTCAAAAGAAACGTGGCATTTCTGCAGCCATTTATTTGAAATCAGACATGAGTCGGATTCTCTCCATTTAATATTTTTTCAATTTTCTCCATTTAATATAAATGTCATCATTATCATAGGTATATATGTATAATTAAGATAAGGGTGCGGCTATACATACCCCAAATACCTCTAAACATACCCCAATTACTAAACATGTCATATTTAAAATAAAAAAATTAATCTAAAAATACTAAACATATCACATATTTTACTGTAATACCCTTTTTCATTTTTGACTATGTCTTTCATTTTACAATCGTGTGATGGAAATTAAATATTCATAACTATTAAAAAAATAGTGTGTCGGTGCACCCAAAATTCAAAATCAATTTTGATTGAGTGAAAAATCTCGCCATTTGGAGTATGTATAGTCGTACCCTTAAAATAATTAATAAATATATCGCAAAAACTCATGTGCACCCAAGTGCATGGTATGCACTTGGATTTTACTTCAATTTTAAATTTAATTTGCTTTTTCCAGAAACACACACTACACACCGCATTGTATGTTTTTAGGTATATCAAGTTGTTCTTGGGGTATTGCAAACATTTGTTCTTTGGGTATTAAAAAGTTGTTCTTGAGGTATAACTAAATTGTTCTTAGGGTATTAATAATTGTTCTTGGGGTATTTGATTTGATCGTGGAAGCAGTAGGAATAGAGAGCAATAGGAAATAAAATAATACCCGAAGAACAAAAGTAAATACCCAAGAGCAAAAATAAATACCCCAAGAACAAAATACATATAACCACTTCATAATTTTGATTTCATTCTAGTTGGGAAGGTCAATTGAGGGATGTGATTCGAGGTATTAAGTAATTTTGACAACAAAATAGACTATTCAAAATGAGAATTGAGTTTTTATTTGGCAATGACTATAATTGTACCCTAAGAACAATTTTCAATACCCGAATAACAAATCACAATACCCCAAGAAAAAATATAAGTAAATACCCTAAGACCAAGTCACAATACCCCAAGAATAATTTATAATACCCCAAGATCAACTCACAATACCCCAAGAAAAAATAAATAATTAAACTAAAAAGAAGATCCAAATAATTCATGGAAAAATTAAGCAATTGTTCTATGGGTATTATAAATTGTTATTTGAGTATTATAAGATGTTTTTTTGGGTATTATAAATTGTTCTTTGAGTATTACTCGATTTATTTATTAAATTTTTTTTTATAAATTATTCTTTGGATATTATAAATTATTATTTGAGTATTATATATTGTTCTTTGAGTATTATAATTTGTTCTTTAGGTATTATAAATTATTATTTGGGTTTATTCATTTATCAATTATTCATTTATAAATTGTTCATTGAGTATTATAAATTATTCATTGGGTATTATAAGTTGTTCTTTAGATATTATACCCCAAGAACAAATTATGATACCCCAAGAACAACTCTATACAAAAATACCCCAACAACAACATACAATACTCCAAAAATAACTTACAATACTCCAAGAACAAGTCACGATACCCTAAGAATAAGTGTAAGTAAATACTCCAAGACCAATTTACAATACCCCAAGAACAAGTCTTAGTAAATACCCCAAGAACAAGTCTCAATACCTGAAGAACAACTAATAACAATACCCGAAGAACAAATCACAATACTCCAAGAACAAATATAAGTAAATACCCCAAGAATAATTTATAATACCCCAAGAACAATTCTTAATACCCGAAAAATAAATAACAATACCCAAAGAACAAATCACAATACCCCAAGAACAAATATAAGTAAATACCTCAAGAACAAGTCACAATACCTCAAGAATAATTTATAATACCCCAAGACCAACTCACAATACCTCGAGAAAAAGTAAATAATTAAACTAAAAAGAAGATCCAAATAATTCATGGAAAAAATTAAGCAATTTTTCTATGGGTATTATAAATTGTTTTTTGGGTATTATAAGATGTTCTTTGGGTAGTATAAATTGTTCTTTGAATATTACTCGATTTATTTATTAAATTTTCATTTATAAATTATTCTTTGGATATTATAAATTATAATTTTAGTATTATATATTGTTCTTTGAGTATTATAATTTGTTCTTTAGGTATTATAAATTATTGTTTGGTTTTATTTATTTATCACTTATTTATTTATAAATTGTTCATTTAGTATTATAAATTATTCATTGGGTATTAAAAATACCCCAATAACAACATACAATACCCCAAAAACAACTTACAATACACCAAAAACAAGTCACAATACCCCCAAGAATAAGTGTAAGTAAATACCCAAAGACCAACTTACAATACCCCAAGAACAAGTTTAAGTAAATACCTCCAAGAACAATTCTACTCATAGAACAAATAACAATACCCGAATAACAAATCACAATGCCCCAAGAACAAATATAAATAAATTTCCCAAGAACAAGTCACAATACCCTAAGAATAATTTATAATACCTCAAGAACAATTCTCAATACCCGAAGAACAAATCACATTACCCCAAGAACAAATATAAGTAAATACCCGAAGAACAAGTCACAATACCCCAAGAATAATTTATAATACCCCAAGACCAACTCAGAATACCCCAAGAAAAAGTAAATAATTAAACTAAAAAGAAGATCCAGATAATTCATAGGAAAATTAAGCAAAACAGAAGATCCAAATTTCAAACCTTAGATTTTGAAACTCACCCATAAATTGTTCTTTGGATTTTATAAATTATTTTTTAGGTATTATATATTATTTTTGGAGTATTATTTTCCAAAAAAATTGATATCAATGCATATATTTATTTATATCATTATATTTATTTAGTGGCACAATAATATTTTATATTGTGAATAATGATATTAATTGTATAATAAATAAATTCGCACAAAACATATGATTTTTGGGATAGTTGCTTTCAGAAAAAATAAAAACAAAAAATTGGAATAGTTTCATTTGTATATAGAAGACAGCAGGTATACATACTTGGCAGAAGAAAATTTGATCTGAAAATAGTAAAAAATTA
This sequence comes from Prunella vulgaris, assembly GCA_026898435.1. NCBI lineage: Eukaryota > Viridiplantae > Streptophyta > Magnoliopsida > Lamiales > Lamiaceae > Prunella > Prunella vulgaris. The sequence continues at coordinate 181,016 of JAPKLY010000341.1, read as the reverse complement.
GTGGTGTATAGTATATGTTGATATGGCGAGCTACTCAGGAATAATCACAAGATTATCCCAAGGCTAGGGAGGTCGCCGAGCTACATAGGAGCTGACCCATCACCTCAGCCCGAGGTTAACACAGGAGAGCTCGGCCTCGCCCAAGCTCCCCCTCGCCAGGAGTGGGTGAAGATCAGGGGCTAGCTCCTTCATCAAGAAGAGAGCTCGCCCCAACCTGGGAAGGCCAAGCACAGGTCCGGAGCCACGTCATCCGCGAGGTTAATGCGAGGCAATGGAGCTCGCCTAGGTAGCTCACCCGGGACCAAGATGGAGCTCGCCCGGTGCGAAGGTTCGGGGCCGCAAGTGTTTAAATAGAATATGAATGTAGTAGGACGAGGCATATGATAGGAAGCATTGTGAGGGACCAAGACGAGGGTCGGGAACCCCCGTCAACACCGGAAGACAAATAGGCTCGTAAGGTACTGCCTCACATTTGCGCACCTATAAATAAGACCTCTCTTGTACTATCGCACAATTCAATTCAATACAACACAATCATAATACATTTTACTCTCTCTCTATAAACCCTCCACTTTCTCTCTCTATATTATTACTCAAGAACACAAAACTCACATATTACTAAGATTATTATATGGTAGAATTAAACATTATTACAAGCCACATAAAATATCCGATTAGTAAATTCTATCAACAATTTGGCGATAGAAGAAGGGTCAATCTGAAAAACAAAATTTTTCAAGAGCAAAAACTTAGGGTTTGTTTGAAGATTTAAAGATGTTCTTGATAAAGCTCAAGAACACTTGAAGATACACACATATTTCCATTCCTTGAACAAAAACCCAGATTTTCGGGTAAAAACCCAGATTTCTGGGCCCGTACAATACGTAAAAAAGGTTTTCAAACACACACGTGTACGCGAATAAACCAAATTTTGGATAATTCGTTGCACGCAACGCTAGACGAAAACCCGCAAAAAATTAACCTGGCCGGAGACCACGACCTCGGCGACCTTCGGCGAGCTATCCCCTTCAAAACCCCAAAATGCCTAAGGGACAAACCTCGGCGAACACCCGGAGGTGGAAGGAGAGCAACCTGGACCAGGCCTAGGGGGAGACCTCTCGCCGAGCTCCCCAGAAAAGTAATGCCCCGCGACCTTTGCGAGTTTTGGTAACTCAGGAGGATTTAAACCCCGCCCTGAGGGACCTCGCCAACGACCCTGACGAGCTTCAGCGCACGATTGCAACCTTGCAAAGGTTGCAACAGAGGCAGCTCGACGAGCTCGCCCTAGTACCTCAACGAGCTCCGGCCACTGAAGCTAGGGAGCAGACCAGACCAACCCAGGGCACCCAGACCCGGGGTCACTATAGCGACCTCCCATCCGAGTAGGAGGCGAGCTCCGCCCAAGCTCGCCAACATAGGGAGCGCGCTGGAAAGGCCAAGGTGGTGGAAGAGCCAGCTACGCATGTTGTGCGAGCTTCGGCCTACACCGAAGCATCCGCCACCCACCAATCACTGAGGAGGGAGGTCCTCCAGGGCAGACTAGGGCCCAGGTGCGGGGAGGATGAACGAACAGCTGCCCCAGTCACATCTCATGGGGGATATTCGGACCTACGGCCCCGAAGATCTGCCCACGACCGGTTGAGAAGGCCCGCCACCGACAGGTTGGGTCCCCATGGCGGACGCCAATTCCAGCCCGTCACGGAGAGGTCACCCCAGAGTGAGGCACCTCGGGGACGTGCGTCCACGAGACGCATGACCTACGAGCAACCTCCGCCGGAGGTGACCCACATTGATGAGCTGACCTCGTTGAAAAAGGCCGTCGAAATGCTGCAAGCACAAGTAGCAGCCAAGTCTGGCGGACCTGATGCCACCACTCTCCCCACATCTCCGTTGGCACCTGCCATACTCAGAGCACCGGTCCAGAAGAAAGTCCAATTCCCGATGATGTCTGCATACGAGGGCGAATTTGATCCAAAGGTCCACCTGGCCAAGTATGCGGACTTTATGATTTCGGTTGGTGCCACTGACTCCACCCAGTGCCAGAACTTCACGCTGACCCTAGGGGACCGAGCTCACCGCTGGTTCTCATCACTCGCCCCGGGGTCAATCCACTCATTCGGCCAACTCTCGCGGGAGTTCTTGGCCCACTTCTCCGGGTTCGGATCCTACCTTACCCAGAAGCACCGACTCGCCAACATCCATCAAGGCGAGACCGAGACCGACCAGCAGTACCTGGAGAGGTTCGATAAAATACTGCTGGAAGGCGAACCGGTGAGCGAGGACACCAAAGTCGTTGCGGTGATGGCCGGACTCTGAAAGGGGACTGACCTCTGGAAGGAAATGCACCTCGGTCCGAACACTTATACCGAATTTCACCACATGGCGGGGGTGTTCGTGGCCATGCAAGAGGCCCTCCAGAAAGAGGTCGGTGCCTCCGAGGAGAGGAAACCCTACGGGAAGAAGTCCGGGGGCACATACAAGGCTCCCCGGAACTTGAAAGCCTTTGGCGACTGGGATGAGTTCAAAGAAAATCTCAACCTAGTCCTCACCATCTCTGTTGACCACATCTTTACTACGGTTAAAGACAAGACCTTGTTGGAAGAGCCGAGGAGAATTCGTCAGGACTGCGAAGCTCAACCCCAACAAATACTGTGCCTACCACCAGTCCATCGGCCACTTCACCAGCGGATGCCGGGACCTCCTCAAACAACTTTGGAAATTCTACGAGGATGGAAAACTGACCGAGTTCATAAAAAAGGTACCGACGAAGAGGCCCAGGTTCGAGAGGAGGGAAATCTCTGATGACGAAGAAGAGGACTTAGGCTAAAGCAGTCCTCAAAACAGACGGAGGGCACCTCTCCATCCTCAACAAAACCTGGAGCCCACTCGAGAACTCTTGGTTCTCGAAGAAGAAATTGGAGCTGACGGAGGTCTCCAAGACGGAGGATCCTCCACTTCCAGGAGAAAGAGGAAGGCCGAGATCCGGGCCATAAACCAGGTCCAGGAAGACAGCTCCATCCCCAGGCCCGTTGCACAACTCACTGATGAGCTAACATTCTCCTCGGCAGACCTGGAGGTTGTACTGACGCCCCACAACGACTAGTTGGTGATAACCGCCAACATTATGAACTTCCGAGTTCACAGGCTACTTGTGGACACCGACGCATTCACCAACATACTCTTCAAATCCACCTTGGATGCCTTAGGTGATTTTGAGTCGTATTTAGAACCTAGCAATGCTAGGAGAAGCTGTAACCATCCCCCTAGGTAGCACTAGGTTGAGCGTCCAACTTGTATCGGCCGAGGACCCGAAGCGGAGACTGACTAGGTTAGTAGATTTCCTAGTTGTCGACCAGCAGTCCTCCTACAACGGGTTCCTTGGCCGCCCGTTTATCAATGAATTTAAAGTGGCGTGTTCGACCTACTACTACTGTTTAAAATTTCCAACTCCAAAAGGTGCCGGAACCATCAAAGGCGACCAGAAGAAGGCCCGAGAGTGTTTACTCCAAATTAAAGATGGTCGAGCCAAGAAAGCCGTGACGCAGGTCCAGATCCTTGAGGAAGAAATCCAGATTTCGGCGGATGAGCCGAACATCCTAGACATCATCTCAACAGAAACTGAGTTGATGGAGGTAGGCGACTCGCTGGAATCAATGATGGAAAACGACCAAGTCCCTGAACCTGCGCAGGACACTCATCTGATACCAATGGAGGGAATGGAGGAATCCCAAAATAATAACCAAGTGCAGGGACCTGTGCAAAGCTCACATCCTACACCCATGGAGGTAGACCGGGAAGCCCAGGGTAGGGGACCTGCGGGAGGTCAAGAACCAGCACCAATGGATATTGATCCAGCTCCCCAGGTTGCAGAACCTCTCCAAACTGGCCAAACCCCGGAGGTCCTGACAGTTGATGGACCTGTCCAGATTGAAAGCCCAGCTGATGATCTCGAACCACGCCTAGGTCATGAACCTGCGCAGATGTCATAAGAAGAGTGGGATGAGTTCATCAGCGACCCCAGGTGGAAAAACCAAAAAAGGAAGGCTACCCCCATGGAAGAACTAACAACGCTCATGGTGGACCTGGAAAGGGACCTGGAACTCTTCATAGGTTCCGAGTTACCTGAACCGTACCGGTCGAGGATGGAGCTATTTTTAATGTCCAACTTGGACGTGTTTGCTTGGTCCCATGAAGACATGACGGGTATCCCATTGGAACATGCATGTCACCGACTTAATATAGATCCGACGAAGAGACATGTCCACCAGAAACGAAGAAAATATGGGCCAGACAAATACGCAGCTCTAACCGTCGAAGTGGGGAAGTTGTTGGACAACAAGCTGATCAAGGAAGCCCTATGTCCGCAGTGGGTCGCGAACCCCGTCCTGGTGAAGAAACACAACGGGACGTGGAGGCTCTGCATCGACTTCACGGACCTGAACAAAGCATGTCCGAAGGACAACTTCCCACTACCCCACATTGATCAGCTTGTAGATAGCACCGCGGGTCAAGAGATGATGACATTCATGGACGCTTTTTCGGGCTATCACCAGATAGCATTGCACCCAGACGACCAGGAACATACGGCGTTCTACACCTACAAAAACATGTACTGCTGGGAAAGGATGTCGTTCAGACTTATCAACACCGGAGCAACCTACCAAAGGTTGGTGAATAAAATGTTCGATCAACACATCGACGAGTCCATGGAGGTGCATGTGGACGACATAGTTGTCAAGAGTTTAAGAAAAGAGGACCACCTCGACCACATGAAGCAAACCTTCGACATACTACGCCACTACAACATGAAGCTAAATCCCAAAAAGACCAGCTTCGGCGTACACTCAAGAAAGTTCCTACGTCACCTGGTGAGCCAGCGAGGGATAGAGGTCAACCCAGCACAGGTCCAATGCATAATCGAGATGGGCATCCCCGACTCAGTGCAGAAAATCCAAAGACTGACCGGATGTATGGCGGCTTTGAACAGGTTCATCTCCAGGTCTGGTGATCGAAATCGTCCATTCTTCGAGGGGATCAAGGAAAACACACGAAGGTACAAAGAGGCGGCTAAAGCCAACAAGCTCCACCTCAAAAACTACTTCGTGTGGACGAGCGAATGCCAGCGAGCCATCGAAGATATCAAAGCATACCTGGCGGATACGCAGGTCCTTTCAAAGCCGATACACGGGGAGAAGTTGTACCTCTACCTCGCTGTATCGAAAGTTGCCATTAGCTCTGTCCTGGTTCGAGAAGAGGCGAAAACACACCTACCAGTGTATTATGTAAGCCAAGTCTTACACGAAGCTGAGTTGCGGTACACCCCAACGGAGAAGCTGGCCTATGCACTGGTGATGAGTGTTGGAAAATTGAGAACTTATTTCTTCGACCACCCGGTAGAGGTGCTAACGACGTTCCCACTACGTCAAATACTACAGCGTCCAGACACCGCCGGACGCTTGCTGAAATGGTCACTAGAAGTTAGCCAATACGGTATAACCTACGCACCCCGAACAACGATCAAGGGACAAACGCTCGCCGACTTTATCGTCGAGCTAACTTTCCCACAAGATCCGACGAGGGGGTGTATAGCTCCGTGGTACCTCTACATTGACGGGTCATCGATCAGCACAGCGGCAGGCGCCGGGGTAGTTCTGATTAGCCCATACAGACAAGTCTTCACCTCTGCAATTCGGTTCAACTTTAGAGCAACCAATAACGAGGCAGAGTACGAAGCTTTGATAGCCGGACTTAGGTTATCATTAGCTGTGGGGGCAACCAATCTTCAAGTTTTCGGAGATTCCCAACTAATAATATCCCAAGTTCGGGGGGAGTATGAGGCAAAAGATCAGCAGATGATGACCTACCAGAAGATAGTCGTGCATCTGATCTCGATGTTTACGCAGGTTTACATCAATCAGATACCGCGGCTGGAAAACACGCAAGAAGATGCCCTAGCCCGACTAGCTACCAGCAACGGCGAAGCCGAGGTCACGGAGGTTGTAGTCACCAGACTAAAGAACCCCTCGACGTTCGATTACAAAATAAATCAAACTTCGAGTGGGGGGCAGGAAGATGCCGAAGATTGGTGCATTCCAATCCAAAAATATTTAATGGATGGAACGACCCCCGAAGACACCTGGGAAGCTAACCGGCTAGTGAAGCAAGCTGGCAGATATATGCTGCTGGATGACCAACTCTACAAACGTGGATTCTCTCTACCTCTGCTCAAATGCCTGTCCAAAAAGCAAGGGTTCGAGGTGTTAGAAGAAATTCACGAAGGGATTTGCGGAAGTCACGCTGGGGGGCAAGCCTTGGCATACAAGACTATCAGACTAGGGTACTATTGGCCCACTCTTCGTAAAGATGCCATTAGCTTCGTGCGAAGGTACCGAAAATGTCAACTCTTCGCACCTAATATCCACTCCCCAGCCAACCAACTCAAGTCGATCTTCAGCCCATGACCTTTTGCAAAATGGGGTATCGACCTGATCGGCCCATTTCCACTTGGCAGAGGCGGTGTAAAGTTTGTTGTCGTAGCAGTAGACTACTACACTAAGTGGGCTGAAGCCGAAGCACTCACAACAATAACACAAGAAAGGATGATCGGCTTCATATGGAAGAACCTAATCTGCCGGTTCAGACTTCCACAATCGATCATCACCGACAATGGAAGGCAGTTCGATGGCCAAAAGTTGAGAGACTTCTGTAGTTCCTGGAACATCAAAAAGCACTACTCGACCCCATACCATCCACAGTCGAACGTCCAGGTCGAGGCAGTTAACAAAATTCTCAAACACATATTAAAGATCCACCTCGAAGACAAGAAAGGGAGCTGGGCAAACGAACTCCCGGAGGTCCAATGGTCTTACAGAACATCATACCGAGCCATCACCGGAGAAACACCATTTGCCCTAGCTTTCGGGACTGAAGTAGTAGTATCGGTGGAAATCCAGAACAAGACCTGGAAGGTGGTGGGATTCGACGAAGAAAGGAATGACGAAGCCTTGGCAGTCGAGAAAGATCTGATCGAAGAAACCAAAGCTTCGTCGGAAATGAAAAATGCCACCTACAAGCGTAGAGCAGAAAAGTACTACAACTCCCAGGTCCGCGACCGAAGGTTCAAAGTTGGGGACCTAGTGCTGAAAAAGAAGTTGATGGCCCCACCGGGTGTATTCGGGTCAAACTGGGAAGGGCCGTTCTGGGTTACTGCAGCATGGGCTAACGGCACTTATGACCTCGAAGACGCAGAAGGCAAAGCCTTGTCATATACCTGGAGTGCGGCGCATTTAAAAAAGTTCTATCAATAGATCGAGATTTTGTAATAGACTAGCTGAAGGTTCGCATCAGAAATGTTGATGGCAACCAATGTAAATTATGTTGCTATGAGAAGTCAGAAAATTTTGGTGAAATCAGAAAAATTTACCAACTGTTTGAACCTCCGTAGCTCGGCAATTAAGCGAGCTACAGTAGGTCGCCCATTGTCCGATGAAGTTCACCCGTCATAGCTCGCCAAGTGTTTGAAACTTCGTAATGCGCAAGGACCAAGGTCCCAAACGTTATAATCAAAATGCTCAAAGGCAAAGGCCAAAGTGCCCAAGGTCGCGGAGGTACCCTTCTTAAAGGGCCACCAAGCACCAGCTGCCTTAAGTTAGAAAAATTCACAAAAAAAGATGTCAAAACGTCTAAGGCGAGGTTCGTGAAACCTAACTGTCCAATGTGAATTAAACAAAGTACAACTCGCGACCCTAAGTGGTTTAAGATGAGCAATTCGTGACCCTAAGTGGTGTAAGACGAAGAATACGTACTAATTAATCGGAGGTACAATTCGTAGTCCTAAGTTACGTAAAACGAACGACTCACTTCCCCAAAGTAGAATAAGATAAACATTTTGAGTACCCGAAACACATATATAAACGAGCCAATTGAAATTATAACGTAAAGCGCGAAAACGCAAGAACACAGAGTTAGAACAAAAAGGCTCGGTTTCTATTCAAAAGATACTTAAGAAATTTTCAAGTAAAAAATACTTGAAAAATTCCTAAGTATACGAAGTGGTGCTGGCCACAAAGGTCGACCAGCTGACCATCTTTGAAGTGCAAAAGTAAGCTCCTTTTGGGCGAGCTATACATAAGCCCGGCGAGCTCCAACTACTTAAACAAAATCAAAAGCTACAAAAATGGAGCTCCTTCTAGGCGAGCTATGCAGCCCGGCGAGCTACTACAACTTCACAAAAATATAAAATAAAAGGCTAAGCTAAGAAAGCAGTAAAGAGGCTCAAGTCTCTGGAGCAGCGGGGGCAGGAGCAGGGACCTCTGTGGGGGCCTCGGGATTGGTGACCTCGGGGGCGACCTCGCCACCAGCAGTTTGGTGATCCTGGGGGGACAACCTCGGCATGATTGTGATATTGTCGATGCAGCCGCTGGTGTCGAACTCGCCAAGGTTCAACATCGCATCCCCACACGCCTCCTGGAGTTGGGCCAAAGTAGGGAGAGGTCGCCCTTCTTTATTGGCGACCTCCTCCTCGGCGAGGTTCAGCTCCGGGACTGGGATAGTGTTGATCACCTTGTAGCGCGCCGGTACGAAATCCAGAGGGATGCCGAGCTCCGGGAGGTCGCCGATGTCGAGCTCAGTCTCATCAGGGAAAGGAGCCCGCTCCAAACAGTCTTTGAAGTCGCCCACCACCGCGGTGACCTCGTCACTCTTATGGGCCCGAGCCCACCAAATTACCCTCAAGACCTCGGCATAGCACTGGACAAAGCCCTTGTCCGAGGCCTCGGCCCTCACAGCCATCAGATCTGCCGAGGTGGAGGACGCTTTGTTCCAGAGCTCGGCGACCTCGTTTATCTTCACCGAGAGCTTCTCCCAGAGCTTCGTGCACTCCTCATCGGCGGTTTTAGACATGCCCCTCTCTAGGTCGAGCTCCCTGCGAACCAGTGCGAGCTCACCCTCTTTGTCAGCAAGCTTCTGGGCGAACTCCTCTTCCTTCGCCTTAACCTGAGCATCAGCATTCCGCTGAACGGCATCATATTTCTTCTAGAGTTCGCCCAGTTGCTCGAGGGCGCTCCTCTCGGTGACTAGAGATGCGACAGCTTTCTCCTCGGCGATCTCTAGAGATTTCTTCGCCCTATCGGCGGTCTCGACGGCCTTCAGGAGGGCCTCATTCCTTTTCTGCCGACCTTCCTCCAGCTGGGCAGCCTGTTCCATCGCCTTCTGGTTTGCGAGCAGCAACCCACTCGCATAGTGCACCGTGAGGAGAAGATTCTCAATCAGGCTTTGGCCATTGATGGTCGCGAGCTGGGGGCAGACCAGAACTTCGGGAGCTCGCTGGCTGTGTTCCGGGCAAGGCCGGGAGGAAGGTTACGCATCGACGTCAGAGAGCGAGATCGCTCGTAGGAGTGCAGGGCTTCATGCCTATTGGGATGGGCGATGGAGGCATAGCTGCGAGGTCAAGAAACTTAGAGTCAGTGAAAAAATCGAGAAACGTTTAAGGCATGGGACCAAGGGGGCGAGCTACTTACTGGACTCGCTCGGGATCCCAGCCGAGGAGGGTGTCATCCACCATTTGGACCCCGAAGGGCGACAGAGTAGGTGGCGATCTCCGTATGGGCTAGATTGCCAAGGGGGCAGTAGAGTGGGCCGACCCACCTTGGGCCGACCTTGCATCAGCTCGCTCGGCTGGCTCGGTCCCCTCGTCATGAGAAGAGGAGCGGACCCTCTTCCGGGCTTGGCCTTTGTCGCCACGGTCAGAAACCCTTTTTGTTGGGTGAGGAGCTCGCTCGGGAGTAGAACTTCGCCCACCGCCGCCTCTGTTCGTCAGAGCGACCTGGGATGCCTTGGTGGGCGCGGGAGTTTTCGCTGGAGCCTTTGTCGCCCCTTTCTGGGTCCCAGAACCCCCAACCTCGCCCTTCTTCGCGGCGAGCTCAACTTTTTTGCTCGCCTCGAGGGCAAGCGTTGAGGGTAGGGCCAGTCGATTCGGGCGAGGAGGGGCCATCGCAAGCCGGCTGGTCAAGATGTGGTAAGCCTCGGGGATCTCGGCAATTGGGAACGCGACCTAGCTACCACCTGCAAAAATCAAAGCGACGAAGTCAGAACCTGAGCGAGCTACACGCCATAGTGGGCGAGCTCCTATAAGATCGAGGACCTGGGAGCTCGGGACCTTGAAGGGCGAGGTGATGAGGTAGGGTATGGAGCCCGGCGAGTCTGAGACAATGATGCTTGGTCAGGTGGGCGACGTCCCTATCCTTCTCACTCCTCAAGCAGCAAATAGCCCGCACCAGGTCGAATTCAACCACAACCTCAGGCTTGCCCCGGCTGGACTTGTGACGTTTCAAAGCTGCAAAAAGAAAGAGAATTAGATTAGTATATCTAATCCAACCCACGCACACCGAAATGGGTGACCTACTGCTGGCTTCCCCGTATCCCTCGGGGGTGAGAATACGGCCACCTCGCCCAGAGTATGTATCCGAAGCTCGCCAGTCTCCGCTTATAAAGAAGAATTGCTCCTTCCAGTCATGGACTTTGTTCGGCAATATCCCGATAAACTTCTCTCCCGGGTAAGCTTTTAGGTAGTAGTACCCTTTGCCGTCCTTTACTTGCCGGGTCACAACAAAGAGCTCACCCAAGTCCACCGAGGTCACCAAGTTCTCATAACCTTCCAGCCCGAAGACGGACAAGGCAGCGAGGAGGTTGCTCCACGCATTCGGCGTCAGCTGGGTGATTGCCAAGTTAATGTCGAGGAGGAACTGGCCGATGATTGGGTGCAAGGGCAATGTGAGCCCGGCCTCGAGGGTATGTATGTTCATGGCAGTCAGTCCGGCAGGAGGTGAATCGGCCCGCTCGTTCTTCTCGGGGGCATACATGAAAATATCGAGCTGGATGCGAAACTTCTTGCGTATGTTGGGGGGGGAGTACTCATTGATGATACTCACGACCTCACCGGCTTTGTAATCAGACGCGGCGACCTCCTCTAAGTCAAGATGGAGTACTTGGTCCGGGCGGGGGATGCTCGTCGCGTGTTCGGCGACATACTCCTCCCAGTCGAAGGGGTGGACGACCTCGTCAGGGACTTTATACTCAAGCAGTTGAGGTTCTGGGAAACCAATGGAGCGGAGGTATTCAATGGTTATGTCATTGAGGTCGTCGACGGACTTATCTGACTCAGCGACATCTTCACCGACCTCGGCAACCCCCGCCGAGGTCTCGACGACCTCTTCATCTTCCACTGGAGCCTCATCGGGGGTCGGCTCATGTGTCTCCCAGAGCTCGCGGAGGTAGGACCCCTCGCTTTGCTCAGAGGAGGTGGCTTTCTCCCCCACATCAGCACGAACCCTCCCAGGGAGCTCGCCGGAGCCCGAGCGAGCTACAGAGGTCGCCTCGGAGCTGGAGCCAATCACTATTGGGGTGATGAGAGGTATCGGTTCGTCTCCAGTCATGGGGCATTTTTCGGGGTTACGATTCGACATGGTCCGGCTTGAAGATTGGTTCGACATGGCTTGGGCGAGGTCCGAATATTCCGGTCATTGGAGTTACGGTACAAAGGTAGTCGGGAGTGACGAAAAATTGCCGAAAATGTTCAAAATCTCCGGGGACGTGAAGAAGTTGGAAAAGGGAACAAGAAGAAATCTACAAAAGAAAGAAGAAATGAAAAGAACTCGGATTCTACCTTGAAGAGCCTTCAAAAACCCGTCGGATGCAATAAAAATAATCGCCGGAGGAAAGCTCGAGAGAATCGGAAACGTGAAAGTGAGAAATGAACTCACCTCCCCCTATTTATAGGCGTCGGGGCGAGGTGCAATTTCCGGGGAGTGCGAGGACCGATTTGAAAAAAATTGAAAATATTGCAATGATGGGCGCGGGAAGTGGGGCCTCAAAAGGCGTGCACGATGCCTCAAATCCCACCCATGTCGGCCCACAAACCGCCATGAGGGAGCTCGCCCTCGGAGCTCGGCACCTATTCGGAGATAGCTCGCCGATGTTCGAGTCCCCATCCGGAAGACAAGACAGCTCGCTCACACATTGGACGAGCCATGATGCGAGCAAGCTGGGGGGCAAATGTTGATATGGCGAGCTACCCAGGAATAATCACGAGATTATCCCAAGGCTAGGGAGGTCGCCGAGCTACATAGGAGCTGACCCATCACCTCAGCCCGAGGTTAACACAGGAGAGCTCGGCAAGGTAGGCAAGGACCTCGCCCAAGCTCCCCCTCGCCAGGAGGGGGTGAAGATCAGGGGCGAGCTCCTTCATCAAAAAGAGAGCTCGCCCCAACCTGGGAAGGCCAAGCACAGGTCCGGAGCCACGTCATCCGCGAGGTTAATGCGAGGCAATGGAGCTCGCCTAGGTAGCTCGCCCGGGACCAAGACGGAGCTCGTCCGGTGCGAAGGTTCGGAGCCGCAAGTGTTTAAATAAAATATGAATGTAGTAGGACGAGGCATATGATAGGAAGCATTGTGAGGGACCAAGACGAGGGTCGGGAACCCCGTCAACACCGGAAGCCAAATAGGCTCGTAAGGTGCCGCCTCACATTTGCGCACCTATAAGACCTCTCTTGTACTATCACACAATTCAATTCCATACAACACAATCATAATATATTTTACTCTCTCTCTAAACCCTCCACTTTCTCTCTCTATATTATTACTCAAGAACACAAAACTCACATATTACTAAGATTATTGTTTGGTAGAATTAAACGTTATTACAAGCCACATAAAACATCCGATTAGTAAATTCTATCAACAGTATACACTCGCGTGCACATGAGACCGACTCTAAGGGGGTGTATTCGTTTGGGATTTCGTAGGATTTTAAAGGATTTTTTTCTTATAAAAAAATATGTTGGTATTCAATCAGGATTTTAAAAGATTTAAAAACAATCCACTGGTATTCAATCAGGATTTTTAAAGACTTAAAAACAATCCACTGGTATTCAATCAGGATTTTAAAAAACTTAAATACAATCCACTGATATTAAAAAATATAAGGATTGTCGGGTTTGATGGATTTTGATGGACTTTTTAGTGTATTTTATAAATACCAACAATCCCATCTAAACCCCTAAGATTTCGGTGGACTTTTTTAATTAGTGACTTTATTTATCCCCAAATTGATTTATATATAAATATTTTTATTTTTAAGACCTAAAATATTTTTAATCTTATAATTTTATGTCTGCATTTATATACTTTATTAGTTATGACTCATAATACTAACATCAACGATAAAATAATTACTGTGACGAGGGCTAATATAATATTTTATATATATACATATATATTAGAATAAATAAAAATAATAATTATAATTGATTCATTAAATATATATGTATATATATACATATTGGTTCATTTAAAAAATTTAATATCAGCAAAACGATATTGTTCATTCTAACTTATACACAAGATAATATTTATTTTTTATATTAGTATTACTATAATATTAATATTATATATTGCATATGTCATTAGGTAATATTTTTCTATTGACAGTATTTTTTCGCGAAATTTGAGTTTTGTTATCTTTTATTTTGGTTGCTTTGATTATTCAATTTTGATACTTTTTAACATACACATCTATGTATGTGTATATATATATATATATATACATGATAAGTAGAAATTAATATATGATAATATAATTCTAATAAAAGTACACATTAATTAAGGTAGATTTTTCTATTACAATGGTTTGGGCCAAATTTTTGTCTATGTACTGTGCCAAAAAGTCATGTAATAAAACAAAAAAACTCATGCTATCATTGGTAAGAGTAAAATATAATAGAAAAAAATAAAAAAAGGAAAAAATAAAAAAGTAATTTTCATGCATGCAAAATTGCAAACCCTACTCTTTAAATTTTGATTTGGAGTTCATGTACGTTCTAAGTGGGTGGGAGGGTTCAGCTCATGATTCCAAATTACTAAATGATGCTATAACAAGAGCAAGAACGACATGACTATAATGCTTGAAGGACTAATGTAGCAATAAATATGTGGAGGAATGCTATTTAGGAGGACATGAAATTATGATTCTTTTTTTGTTTGTCTTAGATTTTTTTTTAAAATTCAAAAGTATGAAAAAAATTTGAATTCATATCGTATGACACAAATTTATGGAATTCTGCAAAGTTTACAAAGTCCTACAGAATCCATTAAAATTCTAATTTTAAAAATCTTACAAAATTCTACAAAATCTTAAAAGTCATCAAAATCCTACAAAATCTTTAAAATCTCTAAATATATACATATATGTAACTCATGATAATAGATATATTAAATGGGGGATCCAAATCGGGAGGAGATAACAATGGCCTCTCTCCCACCAATTCATCGCCTCAAATGTCTCGCTCCATCATGGTCGACGGAAAAGCTCTCACGCTATGCCCAGCCACTAGCCGCCACCGCCTACAGCCAATTCGCCGAAATTGTCGACTGGATCGAAGCTCTGCCTCCGATTCTCACCATTATTGACAGAATCGAGCACCACCTGCCACTACTTCTGTTCTTCACTCGTTCGCAGCCCCTGCTCGCCGGAAAAACCAGTCGAAGCTCCTTCACTGCTCCACCGGAATTCACGCCGTCGACGGAAGAAAGCCCAACCTTTCCGTTCACGTTCTCGCCAGAAACCCACGAGCACCGCCTACTGTGCCTAAAATCCTCCACGCTCACAGCCAATTGACCCCGGAATCCGCCCCATCGAAGAAGATGAAGCTCGCTGCCAGATTGACGAAGAAGGGAAGAGTTGCTATTCTATTTTAAAGAGTCGTCATTTCTGTTCGTGCAAGGATGATCGTTCGAGCAATATACTAAATTTTACAAGCGAAAATTCCTTGGATCGTGCTCGATCGTGTTTTCGATAATTCAGAGTTGTTACAATGCTTTCCAAATCATGCTCTACTACCTCTTCCTCGTGCACGCCTGGTCGATCGAGCATAAACCAAAAAAATTAGAATTTTATCCAATTGATGTAAGCCACGTGGAGTTGAACTAATTGGGCCAAGATGGTTGGCATAAGCCCGTGGCCCATTTCTGCAGAAGTAAAAAGACAGCAGCATAGGTTTTTGAAGGGGAATCAGAGAGGAATACACACGCAATTAGGGTTGCAAACGAATCAAATAATTTTGGTTCGATTCGGTATTCGTATTCGTAATTTTGTGATTCGAATTCGAATAAAAATATTCGATTCGATTCAATTAATAATCAAATACAAATAAAAAATCATGATATTCGATTCGATATTCGCTACTATTCGATTAAATATTTATTATATATAATATTAATATATATATATATAATATCATAAAATATATGATCCAAAATATTCATATAATATAAAGTTTAAAGCCCAAATTTTGGCCCAACAAACTTTTGAATTATTTAGGCCCAAACAAAATATAAATAAACAAAAAAAAATAAAAAAAAGATATGAAAGAGGATCAGCCCAAAGGCCCAAACAAAATACAAAAAAACCTAGTCTTGTTCTATTCCTCAGTCATTACCACAGCCGCAGCCTCGCCTCCTCCACCCGCCTCCTGCCACGCCTGTGCGCTACATCAAACACAGTCGCAACCTCGCCTCCTCCACTCGCCTCCTGCCATGCCTGTGCGCTACATCACACAGTCGCAGCCTCGCCTCCTCCACCCGCCTCCTGCCACGCCTGTGCGCTACATCAAACACAGTCGCAGCCTCGCCTCCTCCACACGCGACGCACCCCCTGCCATTCACGGCCACACTGTCAACTGAAGGTATAATTGAATCTAATTATATTTTATTAGGGTTTCAAAGTTATTTTTTGCAAGTGTGGGCAACCCATCGGAAACCCTTCCCCCCTCTCTCCCGTCGCCTATGCCGCCCATCGGAAACCCTACCCCCCTCTGCTCCAACCCTCTGTCCCAAAATAGGTTTTCATATATATTTAAGAATGTTGGCCTTATTTACCATATTTTATTATCCCCAAATAGGTTTTGTTTCCAAAAGTTAATTAGAGGTGGATACGGTTTTTGTCAATATAAATTCAGTCCATGTAAAAAAAATTAATTAAATAACTGTTGGAAATTGTAAACGTATGAATGTTATTAGTTTTGGAGATTAGTTTTGGAAATTGTAAACGTATGAACTATGAATGTTATTAGTTTTCATAATTAGTTTTGGAGATTACATAATAAATCTGGTCTTTATTTACCTAATATTGTTATTAATTTTCAAAGAAATAGGATAGGATAATAATGAATTAATTTTGATGATAAAGTAAATACTAATGAAAAAAGAATAGCTTGTTGAGGGAGGGAGTGCATAACATGGAAATCGCATTTCAAGAAACATTTAAAGGTGTTGGAAAAAACATGTGCTAAATTGTAGTGGATGCTGGTGTTGGGTGCAGGTGTTGGGTGCTTTTAAAAATGTCCCTTTTTTTTAAACATGTCATTTTTTAAAAATCTCTTGCAGGTGTTGGGTGCTTTTTTTTTGCTCTTATTCATAGAATATGGATGGTTTAAATTCAGTAGAGCAAATAACTCAAGAAGATGAGATTGTAGTGGATGCACATGAGGTAAATATCGTATATTATATTACTCTTAAATCTTGTCTATCATTTGAAATATATATATATATATATATATATATATATATATCTTTTAATATTTTGACCTTTAATTACATATGTTTCATGAAAGGAGGAGAAAATTACGGTCGAGATAGATGATGATGAAAATGACGGTGGTCCACAAATTGAAGATATGAATGATGATGGGGAGAAACATAAGGAGAAAGACGATGAAGATGGAAAAGAAAATGAAGGTGAGGAAGATAAGGGAAATTTTGAAAGGAAAAAGAGAAAGAAGGTCTCAAAAGCTCATCTTGATTTTGTTGAGGTGACTGCAAATGACGGAACTTTAAAGTTTCAATGCATACATTGCAAAAGTCTTCTTTCTAGACCTACTAGTGGTACAACAAGTCATCTTTTGAATCACTTGAAGAGGTGTTTGCAAAAGAAAATGCACAATGAAAAGCAAAAGATGTTGCAATTTCAGCCCATCAAATCCAAGTTTGAGATGAATCTGTTGTCAGATGGTAAGTATGATCATATGAAACAAAGAGAGGTTGTTGCCCATTATATTTTAATGAAGGAGCAGCCATTTAATGTTGTGGAAGATGTTGCTTTTACTTTCATGTTAAGTATTAATCAACCACAATTGAGAAGATTACTCGTACCACTGCGACGAAAGATGTCATTAATGTGTATGACATAGAGAAGAAAAAATTGCATTTGGCATTGAGAGACATCAATAAGATTTCCTTAACCACTGATATTTGGAAGTCAAAGGTGAAAAAGATTTCTTATATGTGTGTCACTGGTCACTTTGTGGATTCTAATTGGCAACTTCACAAACGACTTCTTAGCTTCATACCTCTACCTCCTCCACATGCTGGTAATTTAATTTTCATGATATAAAATTTCTTTAGCATTTTAGTTAATTTAATTTGATTTATTTATTTGTATTTTTTTAGGTCATGATATCTTTAATGGGCTGATGAAGTGTACAAAGGAATGGGGGATAGATCATAAAGTTTTCACTATCTCTGTGGATAATGCCTCGAACAATGATGTGGCAATTCGAATTGCTAAAGGAACATTCTCTAAGAGTCGTAAGTTGTCATTAGAAGGTAAGTTGTTTCATGTCCGTTGTACAGCACATATATTAAATCTTGTGGTTCAAGATGGTCTTTCTGAGATTCAAAGCACTATTAATGATGTCAAAAAGAGTGTGCGATTCATTAACCAATCAGAGTCTAGGTTAAGAAAATTCTCAGATATTGTGCATCATTTAGGAATCAAAGTGAAAAGGTTGATCATTGATTGTCCAACTCGTTGGAATTCTACATATGAGATGTTAGTTGAGGCATATAGAGTTAAGGATGCATTTCCTATACTTAAAGAGGGTGAGCCTTTTTATCGCAATTGTCCTAGCCTTGATGATTGGAAAAAAGTGAAAGATGTTATTGATATTTTAGAGGTTTTTTATGAAGCTACTCATGTAATTTCTGGAGTTCATTATCCTACTTCAAATGTTTACCTTGCTGTTATTTGGAGAGTCAAGCATGTGTTGAATGAAAAAGAAAACCATGTTGATGAGTTTATTAGAGTGATGGTAAAAAAGATGAAGGAAAAGTTTGACAAATATTGGGGAGATTGCAATCTTTTGATGGCAATTGGAGCGATACTAGACCCTAGGTTCAAAATGAGGTTGGTTGATTTTGCTTTTAGTAACATATATAGTGAGACAGAAGCACGTACAAATGTGATGAAAGTTAGAGAAGCATTATATAGCTTGTTCTTTGAGTATGTTCAAGCTGATCAAGAGAGGTCTCGAAAGACTACCACTTCAGTAAGTTCTTCTTCTATGTGTGGAAACTCCATGTCTAAAGGTAAATTTGTGCCTCTGGTTTATCTATGTTTGATCGATACTTGGATTCTGTTGAGGTTCATGAGCCTCTAAAGTCGGATTTGGACATTTATTTGGAAGAGGGGGTTTTTAGAAGTCAAGAAGAGAATGTAAGTGCAGAGTTTGATGTCTTGGCTTGGTGGAAATCTCAAGAATTGAAATTTAAAATTCTATCCAAGTTAGCTCGTGATGTTCTAGTTATCCCTATTAGTACAGTGGCATATGAGGCTACATTTAGTGTAGGAACTCGAGTATTGGATCCGTATCGAGGGAGGTTATCTTCTGATATGGTACAAGTGTTGATTTGTGGAGCAGACTGGGTTCGTCATATTCATGGGGTCAAAAAGCCTCTTATGACATATGTGAGTTCTATCAATTTTTTAATTCATTTGAGTTGTATGAATGTTTGCATAAATATTTTTTTTTAAATTTATATATATTTTTGTTTAGGAACAAGAAGAGCCCCTTGAAGTCATGTTGCAAACCGATTGATTTCCAAGCCGTCGAAGATTGAAGAATTGATTTGATAGCAAGAAAGATTGAAATACTAATTTGCTAATCACTTTTTTTAATTGTTATTTTGATAACTATTGTTTATGCTTTATAAGCTTTTAAATTAGTGGCTTGTATTGGGAGTTTGAAATGGTTGGTTGGAGTTTGAATATTATTATTTGGTATTTATTAGGTAATTTTATTGAATTTTGCTTTATATTATTTAAAATATTATTTTATAGATTTCTTTACAAAAATTCGAATCGAATCGAATCGAAGCGAATAATTACGAATCGGATCGAATATTTTCGAATCGAATCAAATAATATGTTATATAATAGATTTTGAAAAAATCGAATCGAATATTCGAATCGAATCGAATAATTCGAATATCAATATCGAATCGAATACGAATTTTATTTATTATTCGAATGTATTTCGAATACGAATACGAATATTCGAATAGTTTCACGATACCGAATCGAATATAGTATTATTCGCTTCGATTCGATTCGTTTGCAACCCTACACGCAATAAGGCATTGGATCGGCTAGTAGGGTAATCTCCAAGTTTTGTGGGGGAACTCTTCTCCCCACACACTACACTGCACACATTAGATTAGAATTTTAATTTACCTTTCATTTTATAGTTAGATTTTTGTGAGCATTTTAATTTGTTAACGTTTTGAAGCTAAAAAAGAATTTTAGAGATGATATCTTTCTATTATTACAATTTAATTAATAGTTGGAGCATCTACTTTGTTGATTTTGTGTTTATTTCCTTTTGTTTGATGTTTTTAGTCATGGGCTAATCATTCATACTTTGGGTGTTGGAATTACAATGGAGATTGATGTGATTATGGTTTGATTGTTTTGAATTTGCTATGTGTTTGGTTTATTTGATTAGATTAATTGAATGGATTGAGTAGCTCTTAATTGATGGGTATGTGCTTCAATGAGAGTTTTGTTTGATTAATTTGATTCTCCTAGTAATCTACTACAACTGTATTTTTATAATTACACAACTATATTCTACTCCTTCATTGCAAATATAATTTAACCATTTTTTGTTAATTAATTTAAATATATATATATATATATATATATTAGTAGGCATATAATTTTCATTATTAATTATATACTTAAATTATTTATATTTAATTTTTAAGTGGATAATAATAAAATAAAGACAATAATTTAGAAAAAAATTAAAAAATTTATTATTTATATTTTTATTGTCTTTGATCATTTTGAAAATTTATTCATAATTTAAATTAAAAAAAACAATAATTATAATATAAATGTAGTCTCATTATTTTTATTATAAAGAAATTATGTTAATTAATAATTGAATAATTAAATTTGAAAAACCTTTAATGAATATGATAATATATTGTGAAAGTAAAATAAATCTGTTAATTAAATTTATTGACTCAATAATTGCTAACCATATAATATTATAGTTTATTAGTTGTATATTAAAATTAAATACAACATTTTTTCTGAAAAGTAGGATATTAGCAAATGAAAGTTTATAGTTCAAATTTAAATTTTGAACTTGTTTACGATTCAAATTTTCAAATTTGAATTTATCACATGTATTTTGATCAATGATAATCTTTTCAGAGTATGTTTGGTTTAGGGGACTAAATAGTCAATCCCCAAATACAGGACTATTCCGGCATGTTTTGACCAGAATAGTCATGTGTTTGGGGGATTGATTATTTAGTCTCCTAAACCAAACATACCCTCACGAGACAATCAGTGCAAAATTCTTAATTATTTTTTATTTTTTAAATTAAACTTACATTTTTATATCAGAAATTATGATTAACAAACTAATAAAATTGATAAAATTCTGATTACATAATATAAAAGAAAGTTGTATTTGTTATTTTACAAAAAAAATAATATATATTTATTAAAAAATTATACATGTTTATAAAAATTAATAAAATACACCTTATTTATTAAAAGTCACATCCATTTATACCATTTATATATTTATTTTTTAAAAATGAATTTGAGTTGCACCGTGTAACTGGTGCATACAAGACTAATCCTTTTTTTAAAGTCATATTATAAAAATAGTTATGTACTAAAATTAGCACATCATTATATAATAAATATGTTAAAATAAATAAATGAGTTAGTTGGGCCAAGATTTCATTAATGGCCCATAAGACCTATATCTAAACCTAAAATTTTCAGCGGCTAGGCATCGCTGCCTGCTCCACCTCAACCGCCGGCTCCTCCCACGCCGGCGCCGCCCACGCCTGTGCGCTACATCAGATACAGTCGCAGCCTCGCCTCGCCTTCGCGCTGCCACACGCGACGCACCCCCTGCCGTCCACGGCCACGCCGTCAACTGAAGGTATAATTGAATCTGATTATATTTTATTAGGGTTTCAAAATTATTTTTTGCAAGTGTGGGCTCAACATTTTTGATGGTTTAAAGTTGACTGTTCACTCGCTCCCGTAGGAAGTGCAAGTCACGATTTTACTGTTGAGCCAGCAAAATCATCAACCAATTATATAAGTACTGCAGCTTTTATATATTTATAGATTTGGCAGGCATCCTGACTAAAAAAATGGATAATCTGGCAGCGAAGACGTTGTGTTCATTATTTTGTTTGCTCTGTTATTATTTTTTGTTCTGTTATTCAAATATAACAAGGTTTCTGTGTGTATTGAGAGGTCAAATTTGGACCGTAGTTCTGTTTCTTAATCGTGGTTTGAATTTGTTCTTAAAATACTAGCATGTTTTCTGCTACTAATTGTGAGTATTATTCTTGTTTGCTCTAAGGAAGCTCGTTTGCAAGTAAACTGGTGTTTTACATTACCTTTTTAAGTTATAAAATTTCTCTCCAATGATATTTCATTTTTTTCTTTGAAGTTGTTTGAGCAACATTCAGATAATCATTAGATGGAGCAAAGGTTGGCTAATACGTGGTGGATGGCGGTGAATGATAAGAAGTTCATCGAAACATCCCTGTTTTCTGACATCAGAATTGATGGAAGAGGCCCTTTTGATTACCGAAATGTCACGATCCAGTTTGGCAAGTAAGAAATTCTTTAGCCAATTTCCAGATTATCAGTTTCCCTAAGTTCTTTTTGATGAGAGGCTTTACATTTTGTCTGTATAACTCTTTGCCATAGACTTGTGTATATGATTTAGTTACTTTAGCTAGCAGAAATTGGGCTTTTTGCCAATTTGTTTCACTTGAGTGTTGCTCGTTACATTTTGTCCCAATGTAATTTTAACTTTCAAGAGACTCAGCATATAAGTTCAGTTTGGCTAGTTATCTTCTCCTTGATTTTGGTTCAAGTATTTGTGTTGTTTTTTTCTCTTTTGACAAGACGCTCTAAAAGAGAATTAGAATTACTGTCTCTTGACACTGCCTCTGCAATTTTGTAATACCAATGTCTTAAAGTAAAGATGGCAAGAAGTTACAAAAAAATCTGCCGTTCTTAGCCTTTGGGATGAACACTGATATGTTGTAGACCTCCATAATGAGCATTTACTATATTTTCTTCTTAATCTAATACTCCCTCCGTCCCGGGTCTTTTTTCCAAAAGATCTGGGCACACAGATTAAGAAAAAGTAGAGTATGTGAGTGTGAAGTTAATTAATAAAGTATAAAAAGTGTACTTTATTGACTTTTATGAGTGTAAATTATTCCTTTTTAAGATAGGAAAAAAGAGTTGGGATATCCCAAAATAGAAATTGTGGAAAAAAGAGTTGGGACGGAGGGAGTATATTTGATCCCTGTGACTTTTTCTGAAAATTCCGCCATTTTGAGCCATTCGTTGTTTCATATGTCTATGCTCTTTAATTTTTTGTACATGTATATGTACAGTGAAGATGGCTCATCAGAAGTTCAGTTGGGTCAAACTCGTGTTTTGGGATTTGTAACTTCTGAGCTGTTGCAGCCTTATCGAGACCGCCCTAATGAAGGTTCTCTTGCAATTTTTGCTGAGTTTTCTCCCATGGCTGATGTATCATTTGAGGCTGGTCGTCCTGGAGAATATGCTGTGGAGTTGGGACGCATAGTTGATCGTGGTTTAAGGTAATTTATAAACTATTTTGTTTCCAACATGTTTGTGTCTTGTTGAAAGTATCAACTTTTCCTGCTTTGCTGAAATTAAGGAGTAAACTGTGATAGGACTTAAATTCTGCCTTATAATCCAATATATTCTTTGATATGATTGATAGAAAATAGCTTGAGATGCACACCTGCTCTTTACTGAATGCTTTACAGGGAAAGCAGGGCTGTGGACACAGAATCACTCTGTGTTGTTGCTGGGAAATGGGTGTGGTCAATTCGTATAGATCTCCACATTATAGACAATTGCGGGTAAGCTGTCTTATATGCCGATTAAGTTCCAAGTGCTACTATAAAAAAATCAAGTTCCAAATACATGATTTATATGCTTTTGCTCTCTATTATACATAATCTTATCGGTACTTCACTTGCTTAAGGACAGAAATCTTGTTGATGCTGCCAATATTGCCGCATTGGCTGCCCTCTTGACATTCAGAAGGCCGGAGTGCTCACTAGAAGAAGATGGTCAGAAAGTTATAATACATCCACCAGAAGTTTGTCTTTTTTCCCTCTATATATGATATATGATAAGTATAAACCTATGTAATTGATTTCAACTTTCAATTTCATCCATTGTAGGTGTGATAAAAAATCTAGTGTATTAAATAAAAAGTGACTTCTTCTGTGGACTTCACTATTTTTTCGTTTGAAGACAGTGAGATGCTCTTGATGCCTAGATTTCTTGATTATTGAAATTTCCTTACATTTATATATTGGGCTTTTCTCTATGGCAGGTGAGGGAACCACTACCATTGATTGTACACCATCTCCCTATAGCTGTGACATTTGCATTTATTGGTAGTGAAAGCACAGTGGTAAGCACAGAGAGGAGCCTTTTCCTTTAACTTTTTATGTTCGTTAACTCATCTTTTAGTGGTGCCTTCATTACTTGTTCTTGTAACATACGTTGCTAGGTTATTGACCCATCACACTTTGAAGAAACCGTCATGGGAGGAAAACTGACTGCTACTCTGAACACAAATGGGGAAATCTGTTCTATTCAGAAAGCTGGAGGAGAAGGTGTCATGCAAAGTGTTATTTTGCAATGCTTGCGGATTGCATCGGTGAAAGCTGCTGATATTACTGGCAAAATTAAGAAAGCGGTCAGTACACATACTCATAAATGAGTGTTTTTTGGAAGATTGAGCTTGGACTTCATTTAATTCTTCTGTCTCATTTACTCTTCATATATATATTTGTGAAGTCCTACATCTGCATAAACTACTTGTATCATGCTATAGTGTACAAGTGTTTTATACTGGTGTTGAGCTCCATAAGAAATCCACCGTTGGGTTCCATATTATTACTATATATATGTATATACATTCTTAAAGGTTATCCCTGCCTTTGATATATATTAATGCTTCATGAAGGTTTGATAGGCTTAACTGAATGAAGCTTTAAGTTTATTTACATTTTCTCTAGGTTGAATCATATAGCACAAGAAGAGCTTTAAAAAAGATCAAAAGACACCCTGATTCCGTTGATGTCAATAATATGTCGAAGGATGTGCAGAAATCTGGATTGAAGGCCATTTAGTGGGTAAATCTTTGTCCTACTCTTTTCGGACTTCCATTTGTTTATGATGTGTGCATATTTTGATTTCTTTTAGTGATTGGTTTGATATTTCCTTTACAACTATAACTTATTGCATATGTGCAATTATTTATATATATGTGTTGGTGCATGTCGGAAAATATAATGCTGATTTATATGTTGTGCATCATTATGAATTTTGATCATGTATGTATTATGTGAATATTCTTTCCCGTGTGAAGACTGTCCCGTTCTGAAAACTAGCTGTTTCTGCTGAGTGATTTATGCATTACTCATAATGAACATAAGACTTTAATTATTGAGGCAGATGTTGCATAATGTAGGTTCAACTTTTCTAAATTAGCTTGTACCATTAGTTGACAAATTATATTTTGGTGATGACCATTTATTACACCCAACTACGGAAGAGCAGACATGCTGTATAAGTTAATTAGTTGTCAATTGAGAATTCAGTGGATCAGTCCAGGCAATGTTGTGGAGCTGATACAATCTAACTAAGAGAGGTCGATCAATATGTTTGTTTTGGGATTTAGGTGTGCGTAGCAAGTCATGACTTCGAAATCCTGGGATGTGAAAATCTTGATGAATAGTAAAAGTATGTGTTTGTTTCGGGATTTTGGTAGGGTAGGATGTTACTTTATGTCAAATCAGAGTGTGATAATGATTGATATTATAGGTATAATAATAGGTATGATAAG
>JAPKLY010000341.1:135969-155720 GCA_026898435.1 Prunella vulgaris | reverse complement strand
TGATTGATATTATAGGTATAATAATAGGTATGATAAGTATTTTATGATATGTGTTTTTAGGTGTGGATTGAGTTTGGGATGTTAAATCCCAAACTCTTGTGGGGCGTGATCGCAAAGTCCTACGTCCATCTGAGCGAGTCCCAAAACAATCATACCCTAAGAGATTCAAACTTTTGTGGAATATGCATCTAATTAATATAAAAAAGTAGTCAATTTTTAGCTTCTATTAAGGAATATGCATCTTTAACAAAATTTTGCATCACTGTATGCTTTAGAAAAAGCTCTTACTCAACTAGATGTTCTTGAATATTGGTGCAATGTTTTAAAAAATTAAAAATTCCTTCTCGGCAAATGCATGTGTGTTGGTGAAATAAAAAAAAAATTCCTTCTGGGCAAATGCATATATGTGGGCATCAGCATTGATGAATCAAATGCATTTCTTCATCACATACCATATTGATATTTCTGTGTTGTTCACTTTGTGGCATTGACCACATTGGTGCATTGTTTCTACGAGTCCATTCCATGATGGATTTTGAATCCATCGCCTGCATCTTCAACAATTTTTCTTGTGATTTTGATGGAATAAAAAATCCACTTGTTATTATGCAGTCATTTTAAATCCTTCAATCTAATTATGCTTTCTAACCATACCTTTTTTTTTTACAATCCATATGCTAGGGTGTCCGTTGGAACTGCCCCTAAGCTAGAATTTGACGATTACGTGATGTAAGCTATAGATTGTGTGAGGAGCCTGACGAGACATCCAACTTGGCGTGGTAAATTGGTAATATTTTCTCACAAAAATTGCACAAGAAAACTTGGAATTCTTCCCGGTTACACACAGGTTTCTCTAGCAAGTAATTTGTAAAGGCAGAGAAGAGGTGTATCATGCAAGACTAGTTGATTGAGTAGGTTTAATGTCATTCTCTTCTTTAGTACACTATTAATGTCGTTTCTGGTGACAGTTTTGAGAGTAGCATTTGGAAATGCGGTTGACTCGGGAATAATGAGTCTTCCAGTGTAATTTTACTGATGAAATACTCTTAACTTGAATAGAAGCTGATTAATGCAGAATTCAGTATTTTATCCTCAAAAATAACAAATGATGAAAAAATCTCAAAATTCATGGGTAAAAACATGGAACTTTTACGAGATAGATGTGATTTATGAATTTTTAGAATATGACTTGATATTTAAGAAAGCTTTCATCTCATTTAGTTGATTGGTCTAACTATCCCCCGGTGAGGAAGAAAATGAGGATAATTGAATTTTCAGACTTTCTCCTTATGAATTTAAAAAATAAAATAAAATATTTAAGTATATTATTAGTTGCAATATAGGCATGCTGCACACTCCCTGAAATAATATATAATGCAGTATTTGTGTGGAGAGCACACCCCTCCCAAATAATATATAATGCAGTATGTGTGGAGAGCACACTCATCTCTATTTTATATCATTTCTTTGGTAGATTTTGGAGCTAACAAATTCGAGTGGAAATATTTAATCACCACTAAAGATAATTGCGCTCAACACACTACCATGCATTATCATACTTTTTATAATTTAAAAAATCATATCCTTCCTCTATAAATTACGTACCCCACCATGCATTACTAATTACAATTAATTCCTACTACCAATATTCTTCATTCATGGCAACCCCTAATCAAGTCCAAATTTCAATCCCTAAAAATGAAGTCGACCATGAAGTTGACTACTCTGAAAGGGCTCAGTGGCTTCGAGCGGCTGTGCTCGGAGCCACTGACGGCCTCGTATCCATCGCATCACTGATGATGGGAGTCGGAGCCGTTAAAGACGACGTCAAGGCCATGATTCTCACCGCTTTCGCAGGCCTCATCGCTGGTGCATGCAGCATGGCGATAGGGGAATTCGTGTCGGTTTATGCGCAGTTGGATATAGAGGTGGCGCAGAAGGAGAGAAGAAAGGGTCATGAAGAGGAGGGAGAGAAGCTCCCAAACCCTATACAGGCGGCCATGGCGTCGGCTCTCGCCTTCTCGTTGGGAGCTATGGTGCCGTTGCTTGCAGCTGCATTCATAACTAACCATAAGGTGAGGCTAGGAGTGGTGGTGGCGGCCACCACCGTGGGACTGCTAGGGTTTGGCGGTGTTGGGGCGGTGCTGGGGAAGACGGGGGCAGCAACGTCTTGTATTAGGGTTTTGATAGGAGGGTGGATGGCCATGGCTATCACATTTGGTCTTACTAAGTTGCTCGGGTCTAGTGGTTTGGACATCAATTAATATTAATTGGAAATTATATAACTATGTATCCATGCATGCATGGCACTTGAATTTCTATATGTAATTTTATGTTCCTCCTGAATTTTTAATACAGCGATATTTCATTACATATTTTTTTAACATTACACATACCATATATTTGAGACTAAAAATATTAAATTAAAATACAAAAAGTAACACAGATGATATATTATTTGGTGCAGGCATATATATATATATATATATATTTATCATATTTTTACTGGTAGATTTTTTCGTTACTATATTTGGGAAGTTTTTGCATGCTGCCATTTTCATGAGATTTGTTTCACAAATCGTTTCTATTTTCACACGTTTAGGACTTTAGGGCCTTGAGATTATTTCTGATGATCACGGATTGAGAAAACCCAACTCTCTGTTCTTTACAATTCTTTATCAGAGAGGAGGGTAAGCTTGTAGAGATATGTACAAGAATAAGGGAGAATTCATTTCTCTATCTCATATATTATCCTAGAAAGTTATTAAACTTTCTTTAACCCCAACTAGCATTATCCATTTCATGTGTATATTAATTAAATATAATTAATATAAATTAATTATTATTCACAAATGATGTTTGAGCTTTTTACTCGTCTCCATCACATCCTTAAACTATTACCTAATATTTTTTCAAACAGGCACTATATTGTGTAACCCTCTAGAATATACAATTTTTTCACTCTAAGTTTTATAAGCAAGTCAGCCAGTTTTATATGAAGAATTCTAAAACTCAATATACCCTAGAACTCTTTTAATTTGATACAAGTTGACATATCTCTTTCAATCTCTTGAAATTGTTAGAACATATTTAACTTTTATCAAATATATGTATCTATAATTAAGTTCCCAACTTGATGACCGATCAATGAACACAATAGAATGTGTTAATAAAGACGTCCTTCTTTTCACACTAATATCTCCAGACTCCCACTATAATTGTTTTCCTAGACATGTACTGTGATAGTACTGTGGTACCGTGTTCGAGTTGTAGTATTGTTTGAAAAAACTCACACATAATTTAGGACTCACACATAATGATAAACTCCTAAGGGTAATCATAATTTAGAACTCACACATAATGAGAAAACAGAGATCTATCTTTCTCATTTCCTTTTAAGGGCCAAAAGCACATGTTATTCCTCAATGAACACATGTCACAATGTCTCTAACTTCCAAGGCAGGAAGTGTATGTCTTATCTGAACTTGACATCGTGTAAATTTACAAGTCAAATGCATTCTATACACTTAACCCATATATCCAATCACATACGTTTAGAATACCTGTAAAATTTAGTTTCATAACAAGTTAGATAGATTCGTGGTTGAAATCTATCTCGACTATATTTATCGATATAATCTCATCTTTGAACATCCACTTAGTCAGAGGTGATTGCTCGTGTGAGAGAGCCAATCATAACTTGTCGACATATATATTATACACGATTGAATCACATATAATTCATAAAACAGTGACAGTTATAATTTAAACTGTCAATTAACACCTTCAACATCTCAATTGAATTGCATTCAATCCTATGTAAACTAAAAAATTCTAACATGTTCCATGAACATATCACTTAGTAATAAGTTTGGTCAAAAGGATTTGCAACCATCAATCGATTAGAAATGTGTCTTAGAATCACTTTGTTTATCGACTGAATCACTAACAAAGATTAGACTTTTTATTGATATATTTGGTTCTTCCTAAACATTTGGCAATCCTTGTAAGCCATGATTTCTTAACTAGCACAATGAATCGACACAACTCCCACTGGGGTGTTTGTATCCTCCAAAATTTTAGGAATTTATCCAACCAAATAATATATCTTATACTGCAGAAAACACATGACATATAGCTAAGTATCCAATGCGAACAGCACTATGTAACTATGAGTTTGCTTCATTGTTGAGCAATAAGACTTAACTGGAAATTGATTTTCGTTTCAACTAAATCAACACTCCAATCCACGTCTATATACTCAGTCAATGTCATTTAGTTTCCTTGACAATAAAAAAAAAATCTACAGTCCCTTTCTTTAGATATTTGAAAAAATCCTCTTCACTATACCAGAATTAGAAAGATATCTGTCAGGTAGATCAATTGCATAATAAATGCCTAATTTATGTATGGTACTTTGAACAACTCTTTTTTTTTCTTCTTGAGTCTCGGAACACATATCTTGACTCAAATACTTGCCTCTACAACATGAGTATCCAGTGGCTTGCAGGTGTCCATCTTGAGATGTTTTATGACTTTTTTGAACTAAGTCATTAGAAGACACTTAAAAAATTTCTCTAAACACTCCTCATTGATCTTACCATCAATTATGTACACTACTTCACACTCTTCATTTTGGAATACTCTTAATTGTTTACGGTTTACATTAGATCATCCACATACAGAGATAGAATGACAAAAAATTCTTAGAACGTTTAAAAAATTAATTTTTTGTACTTTTCAAGTAATTATAAAGAAAATATATATTTCTGCAAGTATAAATATGTGTTACTTAATTTATTTTTTATTCTCTTTGTTGATTTATGTTAATAATATGTTTTTTCGCTCCCAGGTATGTTACCATTTGAGCAAAGGCATGTTACAATTAGGCAAAATCTGTTTTACTAATTCTTAAAAAAATAATTTTTTGTACTTTTCAAGTAACTATAAAAAAATATGTGTTACTTAATTTATTTTTTTATTCTCTTTGTTGATTTATGTTAATAATATGTTATTCATGTACTTAATACATCATTTAATACCTTATATATGTTATATAAAATATAATATATATTTTTATAAGGATAAATAAATGTTTGTGCATACAGTAACACACATTTGATCTTGCAGTAACACGCATTTACTCTAATTGTAACACATATTTGCAGTAACACACATTTACTCTAATTGTAATATTTATTTGCAGTAACACACATTTACTCTAATTGTAACACACATTTACTCTAGATGTAACACACATTTGCAGTAACACAAATTTACTCCAATTGTAACATAAATTTGCAGTAATACATATTTACTCTAATTGTAACACATATTTGTTCCTCAATTTGTGTTATTATATGAGCATATATGTGTTACTATAGGATCAAATGTATTTTTATTAAAAATAAATATGTGTTACACATACAATGTAACATATACATGTTTTATATTGCATGAAAAATATTTACTTTTACAAAAATAAATGAATATGTGTAGAAAACAACATTTAATCTAGTTGTAACACATGTTTTGCCTTAAAGTAACATGCATTTGCCCCAACTGTAACATACCTGGGAGCGAAAATCACAAGCTGTGCGAATTTTGGAAAAAATACTCAAATTCGACCCGACCCGGTTTAGACCCGCGAATTTTAAAAAATGGATATTTCTACGGATCTTAGATCCGTAGAAATTTGTATATAAGTGTTTATCCAAATATAATGAAATAGTCATATAAATAAAACAAAAACTTATATACAAATTTCTACGGATCTTAGATCCGTAGAAATATTCATTTTTTGAAAATTTGCGGGTCTAAACCGGGTCGGGTCGAATTTGAGTATTTTTTTCCAAAATTCGCGCAACTTGTAATTTCAGTTTTTTTCGCTCCCAGATATCTTACAGTTTGGGCAAATGCATGTTACTTTAAGGCAAAATGTGTGTTACAACCAGATTAAATGTTGTTTTCTACACATATTAATTTATTTTTGTAGAAGTAAATATTTTTCATGCAATGTAACGCATGTATATGTTACATTGTATGTGTAACACATATTTATTCTTAATAAAAATACATTTTATCCTATAGTAACACATATATGCTCATATAATAACACAAATTGAGGAACAAATATGTGTTACAATTAGAGTAAATATGTATTACTACAAATTTATGTTACAATTGGAGTAAATTTGTGTTACTGCAAATGTGTGTTACATCTAGAGTAAATGTGTGTTACAATCAGAGTAAATGTGTGTTACTGCAAATATATGTTACAATTAGAGTAAATGTGTGTTACTGCAAGATCAAATGTATGTTACTGTATACACAAACATTTATTTATCCTTATAAAAATATATATTATATTTTATATAACATATATAAGGTATTAAATGATGTATTAAGTACATGAATAACATATTATTAACATAAATCAACAAAGAGAATAAAAAATAAATTAAGTAACACATATTTATACTTGCAGAAATACATATTTTCTTTATAGTTACTTGAAAAGTACAAAAAAATAATTTTTTAACAATTAGTAACACAGATTTTGCTTAATTGTAACACACATTTACCCAAATTGTAACATAACTGGGAGCGAAAAAACATATTATTAACATAAATCAACAAAGAGAATAAAAAATAAACTAAGTAACACATATTTATACTTGCAGAAATACATAATTTTTTTATAGTTACTTGAAAAGTACAAAAAATTAATTTTTTAAGGATTAGTAAGACAAATTTTGCCTAATTGTAACATGCATTTGCCCAAATTGTAATATACATTGGAGCGAAAAAACCTGGAACTACAAGTTGCGCGAATTTTGGAAAAAAATGTACAAATCTGACCCGACCCGGTTTAGATCCGTGAATATTTCAAAAATGGATATTCCTACGATAGAAATTTCTACACAAGTGTTGCTCTATAAATAAATATTGGATAGAATAATTAATAAAATTAATAATATTCAATGAAGTTGATAAATGTAATTAAAATTAGAATCTAATTATGTGCCACATGCCTCCTAAATTGTCCTATTAATTATCATCAAGCCATATCTTTGAGATTAAAGTAATCAATCCCTAAATGACACATCTCCAAATCCTGCGTATGTACAGATGAATAATATATAAATTATCTTCCCGTGATTTGAATTTTTAAATTCATATATAAGTTATAATCATATTTTATTTTAGTATACTTCTTTTATTTAAAAATTAACTATAATTTATTTGGCTTTATCCTTTAGTTTATTAAGGAATTAATTTTTATTTTTTTTTGCAATTTTGTTAGGCATGTGTTTGTAAGCAAGTGAAAGAGTAATTTTTCAATATTTTTACACATGTTTTTGCGGTAAGTACAGAGTAATTATTTTATATGTATAATTATCATCTAATAAAAAAACATATGAATACTGGTTTAATTTAATGATTACACTCGCGTGCGTTTATGTAGTTTAACTGTTTAAGTTATACAAGTTATGATATAATATATTCAATT
Organism: Prunella vulgaris; assembly: GCA_026898435.1. Taxonomy (NCBI): domain Eukaryota; kingdom Viridiplantae; phylum Streptophyta; class Magnoliopsida; order Lamiales; family Lamiaceae; genus Prunella; species Prunella vulgaris. The sequence goes on along the minus strand of JAPKLY010000341.1, from coordinate 148,207 downwards.
AAATTATTAATATAACTATTGAAAGTATATAATCAATTACATAATATAATTGGTAACTGAATTATCAATTAAATTTGTAAAAATGAGGGTGCTAGACTGCTAGTAATACATTATGTATTTATATAAATTTTAAATGTATATAATTTGTGTCAGGCCAGTTCCACCTAAAATACAAAAAATTCATGACTTGTCCTATGAATCTGTTAAGTTCAACCTGTCTCATCCAGCTTGTATTTAAAATAATTAAAATATAAGATATTTATATATTGATATGAAAAAATTCAAATTATTTAAAATAATATTTAACATTAACCTAATAGTTTAGATCTATATATATATTAAGAAATTGTATTTTCCATTCTAATGAAAGATTACACACTTTGTGATGTTTATACAGTTGCTTTCATGCCTAATATCTTAACTTTTTGATAGTTATCCCCTAACTAACTTGACAGTTGTATATCACTAACTAACTACTTTGGCTAACAACTAACAACCTGATACTTAGCTTAACAGATTCGGTGCATGCTTGATTCGGTGCATGCATGCCATGCATGTTTTTCATTTACTTCAATATGCACCAGAAAAAGGTTAACCAAAGCCATGAGATAAGTCAAGTTGGTTAGCTAGCTTCTGAAATCGAGTAGGGGATAAGGACTTAGTGAGAAATGAGAATATCATTTAGTTGATCCTCGGTGGGAACATACCGGATGTCTAACACTTGATCACTGACTTTCTCTCTGAGAAAATGCACATTTACTTCAATGTGCTTTGTGCGGCCATGAAAAGCATGACTGAAGGCAAGTTTGATTGCCCCATCATTATCACACCATAGGATGGAGGGAGAGTCGAGCGGAAGCATGAGTTCTTTGCATAAGGTAAGAATCCATAAGATATCAGTGGCTGAAGATGCAAGTGCCCTATATTCTGCTTCAGTGGTACTTCGAGCAACAACTGATTGTTTTCTGGAGCTCCATGTGATGAGGTTGGATCCCAGCTTGATACAGTAGCCTGAAGTACTTCTCCTATCATCAAAACTAGCAGCATAGTCTGCATCTGCATATCCAACTAACCTGAAACAAGAAATAGGAACAAACAACAAACCACAAGTAATTGAACCTTTAAGATATCTGAGGACCCTTTTGCACCATTTCCAGTGATTTAAAGTGGGCTCTTGAAGGAATTAAGAGAGTTTGTTTACTGAGAAGGCTATGTCAGGTCTAGTGAGGGTCAAATATTGGAGAGCACCAACAATACTCCTATAGAGAGAAGCATTGTGAAAAAATAGGACTATCTTTGGTATGAAGTTTCTGGTTTGGACAAGAGGGAGTAGGACAGGGCTTTGAGTTGTGAAGATTCGTTTTAAGGAGCAGGTCTTTGATGTATTTGGTTTGAGTGAGAGAGATGTTAGAGGATGTAACATGAGCTTCTAGCCCCAGGAAGTAGTTCACCTCACCAAGATGTTTGAGGTAAAACTTATGATGTAGGGTATGAATAAGTTCACTGATCATAGAGTTGTCATCACCTGTGATGAGTATATCATCAACATAGACAAGAATAAGAAGTTGTTTTCCATTGATCTGTTTATGAAACAAGCAATGATCTGCTTTTGAGTGAATGAAACCAGATTGAATGAGGAAGGCATGAAGTGTATCATACCAACCTTTGGGGCCCGTTTAAGCCCATATAGCGCCTTCTTGAGTTTGCAGACATATGACTGATGAAGTGGATCAAGAAATCCTTCAGGTTAATCAATATACACTGTTTCTTTCAGATCACCATTGAGAAATGCATTGTTGATATCAACCTGCTGTATGGACCATTTCTTAGTAACTGCTAAGCTGAAAATTATCCTCAAGGTTTGAGGTTTAAGCACTGGACTGAAAGTTTGAAAGAAATCCACCACTGCATGCTGTTGAAACCCCTTGGCTACCAGTCTTGCTTTCAACCTCTCAATTGATCCATCTTTATGATGCTTAATCCTAAACAGCAACTTGGTAGACATTGTGTGCATATCAGAAGTTTTGGGTACCAATTCCCAGGTATTGTTCTTGATAAGAGCATCAAATTCTATCTGCATTGCATTTTTCATAATGGATTGGCCAAGGCCTTAGAGACAGTATCTGGTTCAGTAATAGATGATGATGAGATAGTCAAAAACTTGGGTTTAAAGATTCCATTTTTTTATCTAGTGATCATTGAGTGTCTGTTATCAGGAATATGAGAAGTAGATGAGTCTGTGGAGGATGAAGTGTGAGGAACAGATTGAGGATGAATGGAATGAGAGGCTGAGGAATGTTGTAGTTCACCAGTAGAATAGTCAGAAGTGTGAAGTGGAGAATATGTAGAGGGAAACAAAATAGGAGTTGAGTCAGAATTGAAAGAGGGTATTTTAGTGTGAGTGGAGGTGTTAATTTGAGACTGTGATGAGTCAGTAGAGAATAGGGTGTAGTAAGGGAAGTCTGATTCATTGAACTCAACAGTGGGAGAAGTGTATATCTTGCCAGAAGGATGTAAACATAAGTAGCCTTTGTGGGAAGAGCAATAGCCCAGAAAAACACACTTGGTGCTTCTGAATTGAAGTTTTGATGAGTTATATGGTCTGAGGAAGGGAAAGCAGGCACAACAAAAAAATTTCAGATGTGTATAGTTTGGATGTTTATTCAGGAGTTTAAAGAATGATGTGAGATTATTTAGTATATGTGTACAAAGCATGTTTATTAGATGTGCAGCAGTGGAGAATGAATGCCACCAGAATTTCATAGGTAAGGAACTGTGAGCTAGCATTGAGAGACCAAGTTCACTTAGATGCTGGTGCTTCCTCTCTACAAGTCCATTTTGCTGGTGAGTATATGGACAAGAGAACCTGAATTGAATGCCCATAGGAATGAGTGTCTTAGAAAGAGCAATGAATTCCCCACTATTGTCACATTGAATGGCCTGAATCTTGTATTTATGAGATCTTTCCACACAGTGTAGAAACTTAGTGAAAGTTCTTGTGACATCAGACTTAACAACCAGAGGGAATATCCATGTAAACCTGGAAAAAATCATCCACAATTGCCATATAGTATCTATAACCTTCTATAGACATCACAGAGCTAGGACCCCATACATCAACATGCAGTATTTCAAAAGGAGACTTAGAGTAATGAGTGACTGAGGAAAATGATTTCTGATTAAATTTTCCAAGTTTGCAAGCCTCACAAAACTGAACATCAGTAGATTTAACAGGAATGTGCAAGGATTTCAATACATGAGAAAGAGTATTGGCACAAGGATGGCCAAGTCTATGGTGCCAAACCATAGTTTTATTCAAATTCAAACTATCTGAAGCAACAAATGAAGCAACAGTATTATTACAAGTAGAAGAACCAGTAGAATGATTCCTGAGTAGATGACCAAGGTCCAGCTGATACAATCCATCTTTAAGTACCCCTTTCAGTAGTGTCTTGTGTGTAGTCAGATCCTTGACAACACAGTAATCAGAAAAGAACTCAATCATAACAGAATTATCTTTTAAGAACTGAGAGATACTAAGTAAGTTCTTAGTAATATCTGGTACATGCAGAACATTATCAAGTTTAACCAACTTTGTATGTTGTAATGTAGGGAACTGCACTGACCCTATGTTATGAATGCCAAGTGTAGAACCATCACCAACAGTGAGAGAAGACTTACCCTGGTAAGGTGAGTGTAGAGACATGTTTGAGAGTTGGGAAGTCACATAGTGAGTGGCTCCACTGTCTACACACCACTCAGTAGAAGGAAAGTTAGAATTATATCCAGAGTGTGTAGTGTTAGAAATATTACCAGAGGGAGCAGGTCTATGATGAGCAAGATGAGTCTGGTGAGAGTATACATGCTTTGAATTAGGAGCAGGGGGTGGAGGTAGATTGCCATTTTCCAGACCAGCATATGATGGATCAAACCGTTTATAGCATTTTGCTGCAGTATGATTGGATTTGCCACAGATTTGGCAGATTACTTTGTGTTTAGGATTAGAGAACCTTGGTTTTCCTTTGAATTTTCCACGATTAGTGTGATTTGAGGACACCACATTTGCAGTAGGAGTAGGAATTGATGGCTGAGGAGTAGTAATTGTTGCAGTAGTAGAAGCATGAAGCAACCTCATTTCATGAGTTTGTAATATAGATTGAACCACTGCTAAAGTAGTTATATCACCACGAGTAGTAAGAGTGACTACAACTGCATCAAATTCAGGAGTTAAGCCACTCAGAATGATGAGGACCAGATCTACCTTAGAAATTGGATGACCAGCAGATTGCAATCCATCTGCAATCGTTCTCATTTTTAAGACATACTCATCAATGGAAAGATCACCTTTCTTTAGTGTATGTAGTTGAAACTTAAGAGACATAACTTTTACCTTGGATTGAGAATGGAACATCTCCTCAAGTATTGTCCACACCTCAAATGCATGGGAGCATCGATTAACATGACCGAGCATATTCTCATTTATGGAACTTAGCATCCAACTCAAGAGGAATTGGTCCTTCCTGAACCAATCAGAGACATACAATCCACTGCTGGAAGAGCCATCAATGGCAACTGTGTCCATAGGAGCAGAATCGCAAAGCAGGACATCTTCAAATCTGTGGGCTCGAACCGTTGCAAGGATCTGAGATCTCCAGAAGCTGTAATTTGATTTATCCAATCTGATATGTAGAGTTAGGAAGGTAGGAAGTTTGTTAGAAGGAGTAGAAGTCATGATCGAGTACATAATTTCAAAGGATGAGAGGAAGTTATGAAGAAGATATTATGTAGATGTATAGACTGCCGGATGAAGATGAACTAAGATCCGGATGAAGATGAACTAAGATCTGGATGAAAATGTGTAGAGGCGGATGAAGATGAACTAAGAAATATAAGAAGATATATGAAGATACAAAGAGGGAAAAGGAAACTGTCAAGAGCACCACTGAAATCGTGGATTTGGCTTCAAGGATACCATGTTAAGAAATTGTATTTTCCATTCTAATGAAAGATTACATACTTTGTGATATTTATACAGTTGCTTTCATGCATAATATGTTAACTTCCTTGGTAGTTATCCCTTAACTAACTTGACAGTTGTATATCACTAACTAACTAATTTGGCTAACAACTAACAACCTGATACTTAGCTTAACAGATTCGGTGCATGCATGCCATGCATGCTTTTCATTTACTTCAATAATATATATATATATATATATATATATACACGCAACAAAATGTGTTTCTCTATTTTTTTTATTTTGTGAAAAATTCAATCATCTGTACGTGGAGATATTTTTAGACGTGTCACTTCAATATAAGTTATGATACGTTGTAGTAAGTTAATATATATTAGCAAATTATTAATTAAATTATTAATATAACTTGTACATCAAACCTCTTTTTGGATAATTGAATTATCAATTGATTTCGTAAAAATAATGGAGCTAATAATATATTACTATTTTATACAAAAAAAATTGGGATGTGTATAACTTGTGTTAGACCAATTCTGTCACGAATATAGAGAACTCATGACTCGTTCAATGGAGATATTAGGCTCAACCCGTCTCATCTTCCTTGCATTAATATTATTTTAAAAAATTCAAATTACAAATATTTAAAATAATATTTAACATTAACCTAATACCTATATATACACAACTATATATATAACAATGAACATAAATTTATTAAATTGATTAAATATTAATATATATATATATATATATATACTTTTACTATTTGTATGTAACAAGTTTGGAAATGGATTATAAAATCTGCTAAAAATTATGATCCGTTTGAAATCTGCCTGGTTGAGTCGAAAAGAAAAAAAATATGGACTATTTTTTAATTTATGTTTTATTTATGAAATTGTAATTAAATCAATTAATTTTAAAATTCTAGAAATTAATTTCTAGATGTAGAGTAGATGGGCCGAATTCAAATGTAGATCCACATAATTTAAACCCGCCCGTTGCAACAGCCTATTTATACATATTTTCATTATCTAATTCTTAAACAAAATAACGAAATATTATATAGAAATTTTAAATTATAGTATATAAATTATCATCATATTTTATTTTAATATATTTATTTTATTTAAGAATTAAATATAATTTATTTGGGTTTATCCTTTAGGTTATTAAGGAATATAATGAAATAATAATATAAATAGATATTGGATAAAAAATTTAATTAAAGTTAATAATATTCAATTAAATTGATAAATGAAATTAAAATTAGAATTTAACTATCCGCCAGTCACCTACCAGATTTTCCTATTATTAAGTCATATAATTGATATTTAAGAAACTTAAAGGTAATAATATTCAATTAAGTTGATAAATGTAATTAAAATTAGAATCTAACTATGCGTCACTCACCTACCAAATTTTTCTATTATTAAGTCATATCTTTAATATAAGAAAATTACCTATCCATAAATAACACATCACAAGTATGTAAAGATAAATAATTTTTTTTTACACACTTCAAAAGATATTAGGGAAAGTAATGTATCCTGAAATTTCAGATATCTACATTTTTTAATTCACATGTCTTGCATCCTTTATTGAGGTATTTGACATTTTTTCAATTTACTTTAAAATTATTAATTAAAGTTAATAATATTCAATTAAAATTAATAAACATAGTTAAAGTTATAATCTTATGATCGTGCCTAACTAGATTTTCCTATTATTAACCTATATCATTGAGATTTAAGAAACCTCTCTTCAAATGACACGTCATAAGAAAAGCAAATTTTGTTGGATTCTTTTCGTAATTTGAAATTTTAAATTCTAGTACTCCCTCCGTATCTCTATAAGTTGCTCGTTGCTTTTGGGCACACGAATTAAGGTAAAAGTGAAAAAGTATAAGTGATGTGATGGAAAAAGTGAAAAAGTACAAGTGATGTGATGGAAAAAATGAAAAAGTATGAGTGATGTGATGGAGAAAAGTGAAAAAGTAATGAAAATAGTGTAAAAAATATTGAAAATAATAATAAAGAAGTGAATAGTAGTTTCCAAAAAAGGTAAAAAAGCAATGAGCAACATATAATAAGACGGATGAAAATGACAACATGAGCAACTTATAGTAAGACAGAGGGAGTATAAATTATCATCAGATTTAATTTTAATATACATTTTTTTATTTAAAAATCAAATATAATTTATATTACATTATGAGTAAGTCTCATTTGCATCGGTTACACGGCGCAACTCAAATTTATTTTTAAAAAGTTACACAATTTATTACTGAAAAGTTGCACAAATTATTACTGAAAAGTTATACTACAAAAGATACACTTTTCATTAATAACATGTGTAACTTTTCAATAGTATTTTGTGTAACTTTTAAAAAATGAACTTGAGTTGCACCGTGTAACTAGTGCATACAAGACTAATCCTTACATTATCTTTTAGGGTATTAAGGAATACTAATTTCTTCTTTTAATTTTGATACAAATATGTTTATAGTAAATAAAGAATAATTATTCTATTATACATATAACTATGTATGCTAATTTCTCAGGCGAAACCCCTCTCTGATAGTAGAAAAGTCTTTCTTAGTTTCCTTAAAGCTATACTGAATAATAAATATAACGAAATAATCATTTAAACGGGAATGGTACAAAGTTTAAGAAAATTTGGAAATTGGGAGATTTTTTTTTTTTTTGGGAAATAAAAAGGCGTAAAAGTATTTACTGTAGGTGGTGCCGGTGACAGGTGTGGTGAGAGATTGCGAGTTGAGGTAGCAAGTGTGATTAAAATTAAATTCTTTAATTAAAGTTAATAATATTCAATTAAAGTTAATAAATTTAATTAATTAAAGTTAAAATATATTGCCCAATTCGTTCCATTTCGATTATTAAATCCCAACTAGATTCCAATTATTAAATTATATTATTGAGATTTGAGAAATTTTCGAATGAATGACATTTACAGTCTACAAATATGACTTTTCACAAATTTTTAAAAATAAAATTAGAAAAGCAAATTTTGTAAGATTAGTTCTGTTGAATTGAATTTTTTAACTTTTAGTATAATTATCATTAGATTTGATTTAATATACTTTCTAAATTTAGAAATTAAATAGTATAATATATTTGGCTTTATCCTTTTGGTTATTAAGGAACTAAAAAAAAAAAATCAATTCTGTTACACATGCGTTTGTAGTAAGTAAAAGTTTATTTTTTTAACTGTATAGTTATGTACGCTAATTTTTTAGTTCCTGTAAAATTATATTGAATAACAAAATATAATGAAATAATCATATAAAAATATAGGATAATGAAATTTAAAACTTTGGATTATTTTCTCTCTATGGATCTAATATGGATTTGAGGGGCCCCACGATTACCAAGTAGGATTAGTCTTGTATGCGCCAGTTTCACGGTGCAACTCAAGTTCATTTTAAAAAATTAAACAGTTTATAACTGAAAAGTTAAACAGTTTATTACTGAAAAGTTAAACTATGAAAGATATACTTTTCAGTAATAAACTGTTTAACTTTTTTGTTATAAACTGTTTAACTTTTTTAAAAATGAACTAAAGTTGCACCGTGTAACTGGTGCACAGAAAACTAACTCTTACCAAGTAATGTACTCAGAATTTCAGATATCTGTTTTTTAAAATTGACATGTCTTGCATCCTTCATTTAGTATTTGATCTTTTCTCAATTTGTTTAAAAAATTAATTAAAAATAATAATATTCAATTAAGTTAAGATAAATGTAATTGAAGTTCGAACTAATAATCTTATGATCGTGTCTACTAGATTCCGATAATTAAGTGATACGTCTTGAAAAATCTCTGCATACAGATTGATAGGATTTCTCACAAAAGTTTTTAAGAAAAATTGAGAAGGCATATTGTTGGAGTACTTTTCGTGATTTGAATTTTTAAATTCTAAATATAAATTATCAACAAATTTGATTTTAATATACTTATTTAATTTAAAAATTATATAGAATTTATTTGACATTATCTTTAATTTAGGTTGTTAAGAAATACTAATTTCTTCTTTTAATTTTAATACAAATATGTTTGTAAGTAAACAAAGAGTAATTATTCTATGTTATGTATGCTAATTTCTTAGTTTCTATAAAGCTACACTGCTATATTGAATAATAAATATTACGAAATAATCAATTAAACATGAATGATACGAAGTCTAAAGGAAATTTGGAAATTGGGAATTTTGTTTGTTTTTTTTTTTTTTAAATGAAAAGCGTAAAAATATTGAGTATTGTATGTCGTGTAGGTAGGGATGATAAAATGATTCGCCCCATAACTAATCCGCCCTGACATGTTCTATTTGGGCAGTCTCGCCCTGCCCTGCTGTCATGAGAATGAGGCAGTTCCGCCCCGCCTTGCACATGGGGTAGGACATACATGGGTTTGCTGTCATGAGAATGAGGCAGTTCCGCCCCGCCTTGCATATGGGGTAGGACATACATGGGTTTACATTTTTACTGCCCCGCCCCATCCTTCCCTGTAATTAAAGTTAAGAATTAGTAACACAGATTTTGCCTAATTGTAACACGTCTTTGCCCAAATTGTAACATACCTGGGAGTGAAAAAACCTGGAACTATAAGTTGCGCGAATTTTGAAACAAAATGTCCAAATCTGACCCGACCCGGTTTAGATCCGCGAATTTTTCAAAAATAAATATTTCTACGATAGAAATTTGTACACAAGTGTTTCTCTTATATTTGTTATTCAATATAGTTTTACAGGAATTTAAAAAAACAGCGTACATAATTATACCGATAGAATAATTACGCATCACTTGCTTACAAAGTACAAACACGTTTAACTAAATTGCAAAACAAAATAAAAAATTCCTTAATAACCTAAAGGATAAAGCCAAATAAATTTTATTTAATTTTTAAATAAAAGAAATATATTAAAATAAAATTCGATGATAATTTATATACTAAAATTTAAAATTACGGAAAGATAATTTAGGGACTCGAGAAGATGATAATCTATATATTACAAACACGAGTATTATCCACCTATGCATACGCAGGATTTGGAGACATGATTTCTTTAATCTCAAAGATATAGCTTAATAATAGGACAATTTGGTAGATACGAGCACAAGTGACGCAAAATTAAATTTTAATTACATATCAACTTAGAGCTCATTTGGTTCGTAAGATAAAAGTATCTATCCGCCAAAAACATGCATATTTTTTGCGAATAGATACTTTTATCTTACGAACCAAATGAGCTTAATTGAATATTATTAATTTTATTTTTTTATCCAATATATATTTATATGATTATTTCATTACATTTGTTATTGAATATAACTCTAGGGAAACTAAAAAAAACAGCGTACATAATTATACATATAGAATAATTACACATCACTTGCTACAAACACGTGTAACAAAATTGCAAAACAAAATAAAATATTCCTTAATAACCTAAATGATAAAGCCAAATAAATTATATTTAATTTTTAAATAAAAAATATTAAAATAAAATCTGATGATAATCTATATATTAAATTTTAAAATTTCAAATTACGAGAAGATAATTTAGGGACTCGAGAAGATAATAATCTATATATCACAAACACGAGTATTATTTATCTATACATACGTAGAAATAGGATTTGGGGTTAATTTTTTTAATCTCAAACATATAGCTTGATAATAGGACAATCTGGTAGGCACGAGCACAAGTGGTGTATAATTAGATTCTAATTTCAATTATATTTGTCAACATAACTGAATATTATCAACTTTAATTAAATTTATAATCCTATATCTATTTATATGATTATTGCATTATATTTGCTATTCAATATATTTAGAGAAACGAAAAAAATTAGCTTACATAATTAAACAGTTAGAATAATTACTCTTTACTTGCTATAAACACATGTATAACAAAATTGAAAAAAGAAATCAAAATTCCTTAATAACCTAATTTTAAAATAAAAGAAGTATATTAAAATTAAATCGGATGATAATTTATATATTAAAATTCAAATTACGAGAATAATCTAACAAAATTTGCTTTTCGAATACTTTTTTAATTTTTTCTCGAGACGTATCATTTGGGGGAGGTTTCTTCAACGACATTTCGAATACTTTTTTAATTGAATATTATTAAGTTTTATTACAAAAAATTAGTCATACATTTAAAAAATAGTTCCTTTTCTTTTAATCTAGTCAATTCGTTTTTTCAATCGGTCCAACGGATAGTAAGTATATATATATTTATATATATATATATAAATATTTAATAAATTTATGTTCATTATACATATATATATATAGTTGTGCATATATATATAATTAAAGTATTATGTTGATGTTAAATATTATTGTAAATATATATTTTGTATTTATATTATATAATGTTAAAATAATTTTAATACAGGCAAGATGAGACTATATCATTAACTATTCAATTAAACTTATAATTTTATGTGTCATTAAGTTCCAAACATATGTAAGCTAACCCATCTAATTTAGTTCATGCACCCATATATGTACCATGCATTTAGTGCATCTGACGTTTCTCGAATATTAAACATAAACGGCTAGTTTGCTTATCAAATTTGTGAAAAGTAAAGGGATGGACACATTTTGCTATTAAAATATAAAAAGAAATAAATTATAAAATTCATTTGATCAAACTCAAGACTAGAGGAACAATATATATATCGAATCAAAGCTCCATTCGAAAACCACATTTTACAACATAAGTTTCTCAACGGTAGATGGTGAGACGTTGTATACGTGAGACAATATTCATTGAATTGCCGTGAATGGAAAATATGATGCGATCTGAATGCATTAGAATGATGTGGTTTTCAGAGCCATCTTTCTTTTTTTGTAGTTTCTAGTACATTTCAGTCTTATCTCATTTCTAAATATAGCATTTCAGATGTGTTCAAATTTTGTAATAATTTGGGTAGAAACTATTGACAGTTGAAAGGGTTGTCCATCCATTGACCAATTTTTAGCATTTCAATTGTTGGATTACTCTCTTCCTTCAAGATTTATCTTAGTACTTCAATTTGATACATATATTTAAAATTTTAATTAATTAAAATGAATTGTTATACTTTTAATGTATAAAATAAGTATAAAATGTGAATATAAAATTAGGATGAATCGAAACAAAAAAAAAAAATGAAGATAGTCAAATCTCAAACCTCAAATTCGTGGAAAATTTAAGAGAAATTGAATTTAAAATCTCAAATC
>JAPKLY010000341.1:109200-119458 GCA_026898435.1 Prunella vulgaris | reverse complement strand
AAAATGGAAAATGCACAATATTCATATCATCATTGACCTTCTAAAAAATTTCAAAATACTTTAATAAAAATAATTTTCATGCAAGAAGAAAAAAATAAAGCAATTATGTAGATGAATAATGGAACCTAATTGTGTGTGTATATATATATATATATTACTTAAATAAAGAAAATGCATAGCTGTCCACCACACGAAAGGGCAATTATGCTTAGAAAAGAAAGCAAGTCAGCCACCTGATTGCCTTCCCTGTAGATGTGAGACGCCACAAAATCCATCTGTGAGAGCAAATTAAGTACCCAAAGCCATCTACTGCGATGATTCCATGGAACAGTGGTCGAGCGAGAAGTTTACGAATATACTTTAAATATAATGTTGAAAATGTAATGTATGCAAAATTGTAGCCTCAAATAAATACCTTATTCATTAGTCAATTAATCAAGACATAACGTCTTCCTAAATGACGCTAAATATTAATGCCATAAAAAGTATTCCAAAATCAATTAATTAAAATGATCCAACGAATATAAATCGCAAGAGAAAAAATTATCAACAGACCAAACCAAATGGCGCCAAAACTATTTAGAAAAAAATTTATGTTATTACATATTTATAGTGTAATTAAAATCTGAATAAAAATTATAAATCGTAACCAAAATCTACAAAGCTTTAAAGAAAACACACTAAACAAAAAAAAGTACGGTGATGATGAATAAAAAAAAAATCTACGGTCCTAACAATTTGGTGGCTTAACTTAGGAAAGAATTCTTGCTATTATATATTTATAGTGTTGAAAATTTTATTTAATAATATATATTATTATCGACTATTGTTATTATGTATATTATTAATCATTTAATAATAATGATTATTGATGGAATAGTTATTTTTATGAATAGATATTTGTAATATTATTTATTATATTTTATTAGTTACAATACAACTATATATTTTTAAAAAGAATGCTATTTTAATTTTAAAATAAGAATAATAAAATTATTATATTAATATTATTAAATAAAAAAATGATTCCTCAAATGATAAAATAACTAAAATCATTTTATTTGGAAAAAATGACTATTTTTTATTTTTGGAAATCATCATTCTCTGCGAATCATGATTCAAATTAATTTTTTTAGCAAACATAGAATTATGAATAAATTCATAAATATTAACTTCATTAGTATGCTATTGCATTATACCATCGGTCCCATAAATTTTTTCTGTTGACACCCCATATAGTTACTATATAGAAAGATATAATATATAAAAAAATTACATCTATAATATAATGAAATATATATTTGAATTTCATACAAATATTTACACTGAATAATGTCAATCCATCATTTTCTCAATCTATCATTTAAAAAAAATACATAATGTCAAAAGTTGATACAACACTTAATCGGGTAGATCACTCTAAAAAAGAAATATCAATATGTAACAATGTACTTATACATGCATATCATCTTGAGATTGTTTGGAAACTCCTTAAGCAACAAAAAATTTAAAATGCACAATATTCATATCATCATTGACCTTCTAAAAAATTCTAAAATACTTTAATAAAACTAATTTTCCTTCAAGAAGAAAAAAAGTAAAGCAATTATATAGATGAATAATGGAAGCTAATTGTGTGTATATATATTACTTAAATAAAGAAAACGAATTAGCTACGAACCCACTTTAAACATAATGCAGAAAATGTAATGTATGCAAAATTGTAGCCTCAATTAAATATTTTATTCATTAGTCAATTAATCAAAACATAACGTCTCCCTAAATGATGCTGAATATTAATGCGATAAAAATTATTACAAAATTAATTAATTAAAACTATCCATACACCACTTAATTAAAATCTGAATATAAAAAAATATAAATCGTAAAAAAATTCTATAAACCTCTAAAGAAAACACACTAAACACCTGAATAAGTAGATGAAAAAATATACAAAAGAAAATTTACATAAACACGAACAAAAAAATTTGCAAACCTGCAATTCTAAAACATGACCATCTTGAATAATCTTCAAAAATTTTAAAAAAAAATGGCTACGTCTTCCATGAATATCTTGAATAATCTTCAAAATTCTGAACATCTTCAACAAATATGGAGAGTACATTGAAAAATCTCTAATGATAACCTTCTCTAACCTAAACTGTATGGATTACATCTGAAAAACTTATCAAATCGATTGTGATTTGGAAAATCTAATATTTACACATACACTAATTAATTAAAATAAAAATACATCAAGCGTAAATATATCTACATAAGAACAACTAAAAAATTCTACATAAGAACGACTAAAACAAAAGACTACAGATATCAAGGAAAAAAAAAAAGAAATCATGTAAATGAGAATTGGAAGATGATAGACATGATAGTATATATAGGAGTTAAATTGTAACGGCTCTCTAAATTTAGCACCTAAGAATTAACAAATTAAATAATATATAAAAAACGTACGGTGATGATGAACTCAACAAAAAAAATCAACGGCCCTAACGAAATGGCGCCAAAACTATATTAGGTAAAACTCTTGCTATAAGATATAATTATGGTGTGAATTAATTATAATTATAAAAAGGGTAAAAAGTAAAAAAAAAGTAAAAAGAGGAAGGAGTGATTGGTCCAAATGATTGGACGATCAAGATCGATTTAGAAAATAAGATCAATGGCCAAGGAAGTTTGGAGCCAAAACCAAGAATGGTAAAATAGCTCCTATTATATATTTATGATAAATTTAAATTATAGTATAAAACAATACGATATAAGTGAATGAATGTGTTTATATTAATGGATGCATATAATAATATTAGTTTCATATTATAAACAAGTTTCATAGAACGAACATATACTCACTTAAATTCACTTTATACTTTTATTTATTTTATTTATATAACCATGTTCACATAAAAAAATTGAGATTATTTCTATCTTATCTAACTGGATACATTGTGGCTGATAGCCCTCATAGTCCAAACACAACAACATAATAATCAGAAAGAACTATATCACCAATATATAAAATCAGTAAAAGTATTACTCTTATATGTAACACGTTCTCATGCACTTTATCCTTATTATTTTAGTAAAAAGCGATTTGAACGTTATTGGTTATAATTATCACACAAAAACTATCTTTATTTGGGAATAATTATATCTTTAAAGGTTAGTCTTATATGAACTAGGTGCACAATGTAATTTATGTATGCTTTTTAAAAGTTACTTTTATCATTATTAAAAAGTTATCCCAATTTTTATTAAAAAATTATTTCATATTATATGGTAACATGAGTGACTTCTCAATAAAAATAATGATAGTTTTTCAATGATAACAGAATAACTTTTTAAAAGATATACTTAAATTCTACTTATGCATTTATTGTATAAGAGATCTACTCTATCTTTAAAATTCACCATAGATACATTAAAGTGTTGATAATACTGGTGTTGATAGGCGAACTACTAATGGGTAATTACGAGATTAATTGACTAAGACTGAGAAGCTCGCCGACATGCCTAGGAGACACGTCATCAATCTTGATCAGGTCATCCCCAAGAGAGAGGGAAAAGCTCGCCAAGGAGCTTACCCAGACGCCTGATGCTGAGTCAATGGTTGACCAACTATCAGGAGAGAGAGCTTGCATGGGAGCTCGCCCACTTACAGGGGAGCTTGCCATCACCAGGAGACAAGCTGAAGTCCACCACCACACCACCCCAGAATGGCACAAGGCAATGGAGCTCGCCCAAGTCCAGGAAAGAGACGATAGCCATTAAGGGAACTAGTAGTGGTAGTAGGACATAGCGATGTAATAGAAGCATAGTAGTGAGTAAGGACAAGTGTAAAGGACACTTGTCAACATCTAAAGCTAAGTAGGCTCACAAGGTGCCACCTCACAACATGCAAACCTATAAATAGGGCTCTTGTACACTCTTTCTCTCTCTAAGTTCACAATTTCAGAATTATTTTCTCTCTCTAACTCTCCTACTCTCTCTCTCTCTCTACAAAATCTTTAAGAACACAATTACATTGTTATTGTTTGGTGGAATTCTTAGCTATAAACAGTCACTTAAATCCTTAATTAGATAATTCCATCAACAACTTAGTAGAATAAAAATTGACTTTTGGACCATACATTTGGGGTATTTAATGACTTTCCCAGAAAAGGTTTAAGAAAAGAAAGAATTAAAATTTGTATGATGGATTCAATACTATACATAAATCTCCTTTGTTCTTCATAATTTCTTCACTGGTTGGAAAACAATAATATAGGGTTATCGACTCCATAAGCATTTTAGGCTCCAGGCCCATTTATATTACACAAATACTGGCTTCGGAAATTGGTAAGTGGCCCTTTGTATAATTTCAACTGATCCTTTTTTTTCGGTATGATATTGGGTATTAAATAATTGAAATATTCTGGTTAGTATGTGATTTTTCCATTTATATATATATTAGTACGTATATCCGTGATTTTTCCATTTATATATATATCCGTGAATTTCGCGGTATAAAATAAAAATTGTATGTATAAAAAATTATATATATTTTAATTTAATTAATAATTTTTTATAAATATTACACTAAGATAATCAATTTTTATTTGATTTATTTAATTTTCTTTGTATTAATTTGATTATATATCATAAAAATTAAATTTGATATTAATTAAATTAGTTAAATAAAAAATAACTTATCTTAGAATAATAATCATATAGAATTGCAATATATTTTATGAGATTAACATATATGCTGGAGATTAGAAAAAAATAAAAAAAATAAAAAAAATTTATTCTATTCCACTTGTAGGATGACTTATTATTATATAAGTATATTTAAAGAAAATCAAGAACATAATATTTTATTAGATCATTTTGTTATGATTTTAAAAAATCCAAAAATATATTATTATAAAAATAAAAAGTATAATATTTTATATTTATGATTAAAAAATAAAAAAATACCATAAGATTTAGTCACTCTTTCAATGGTAATAACAAAAAGAAAATGGATTATTAAAAAAAATATCCTAAACTAAAAGTGAAATTATTAAAATAACGCATTGCTTCAGTATGTATACCCACTTCTTGATTAAAAACGTGATACGCATATGTTTAAAATTATTTGTTATTATCATATTAAGACTTGTAAACAAATAAAGATTCAAAACTAAACTAAATAAAGAAATTAAACGTGATATACAAATAAATTAATTCAACTATATACAAATAAAGAAAGGGAATAAAAATTAAATGTGATTATGCCCTAAATTAAGATTCAAAACTAAACGTGATTATGCCCTAAATCAAGATTCAGTGGTAGAAGGATTTCGATATAACATTATTTATAATTAATTAAAAAATATGTACACATGTATAACACACACACGCGCACAATATTATGCTCTAAAATAAATCTGCAATTCAAACATCAAATTTGTAAATCAAATAGATATGTAATTGTAGCAACTAAACATTACATTCAAAAGAAAATCACGGACGTTGTGTAGCTTTAGAAAAAAATATTATTTCACCAGATTCTTAAATGTGAAATATGAACCTGCAAAAAAAAAAAAGATAAATAAATAATTTGAATATTAAAATACAATAAATAATAACATCATAAGAGAAATAAGAAGCAAGAGATGCACGAAATAATAAGATTAAAATATGAGAATAATAATATTTATGGAGCTGAAATTTATAGAAGTATAAAATTTAAGATGAATGGTTGAGATTAAAAATGATATATGATTTGATATTATGAATATATTTATAAGATTTATATAAGATACATATATTTATAAAATATTAAAATGTACGGTCAAGATTAAAACATTTAAAATATAAGGTCGAGATTAATACTTAATGCCAGAATTAATGAGAATAGAGGAATTTCGAAATCGAGCATTCTGGTTGATTTAATAACTTCGTCTTTATATAATATTAAGATAAGATATACAAACTATTCATATCTTTTACCGCTCCCAGGCTCAAAGCTAGGGGTGGGCATTTTTTTTTCAAGTATTGGGTATCCGATTCAATCCGCTCGAATAATATTCATTTGGATTGAGTATTTTAAGATTTTGAAATCTCCGAATTTAGATTTAAAATTATAATATTGGGTATTAAATAACTAAAATATTCAATTAGGAATAAATTTCATATGCATCATGTACATTGAAAAGGGAGGGAGTGTTACATGATTCAAGCACATATTTTGACTAGGTTTTGAAAGATTGAAATAAAGAATGAGTAGCACCAGAACCAAAATAATCCTAAAATCTCCAAACCAAATTAGCTTTGCAGAGAATGAATTGGTCTCTTCGGGGTGAGTAGTTAAATCTGAAAAGGCTTCAAATCGGCTTAACCGCAACGCAATGACTGGGGAATTAAACCAATTTAATAGACCAAATAACTTCAGTTTCAGGGCCATTAAATTCACCAAAACCGGTGAATCGCAGATTCGGAAAATATGGAGATAGCAACGTCATACTAATGCAAGAAAAAGGCGTGAACTCCATTTCAGTGAAGCAATACAAACACACAAGAGAAGAAGAGCACCCATGGAGCTTCAGCAGTGGAGAGACAACGGCTGCTAAGCCTTGCTCTTTTTTTTTTTCTTTTTCTTTTTTTAAATTGACCTCTAACGTGATATATATCGTTCCTTCCACCGCTCTCGGCTCAGCTAGGGGTGGACATTTCATTGCTGGTATTCAATTCAATTTGTTCGAATATTTTAGATTGAGTATATTAAAATTTTGAGTATTAGAGCTCCGAATTTAAGTTTAAATTATGATATTGGGTATTAAATAATTAAAATATTCAATTAGAAGTAATTTTTTCATCGATAATATTGGGTATTAAATAATTGAAATATTCAATTAGAAGTAATCTTTCGTATCTTCCACTGACCCGGGCTCGGAGCTGGGGGTGGGCATTTTTATTTCAGGTATCAGGTTCGGATAATATTCGAGTATGGATTTAGATTTAAAATTGACTTAGTTGGTAATTTTTCCACCTATATATAAATTATTCTACCTTCTACACCTTGTCTCGTAACTAGCTACCTCTGTCACTTCCACCAACCAGCAGCCTCTGCTTCTTTCACCGCTGCTGATCTCGTAACTAGTTACATCAGACTCTTCCACCGCTGCCTCGTAACTAGGGGTGGGTATTTTTGTTTCAGATATCAGGTATTCGATTCAATCCGCTACCGCTACCTCTACCTCTTTCACCGCTTTTCATAATTAAGGGTGGACATTTTTGTTTCAGATATCAGGTCGATTCAATCCAACCGCTACCTTGTAACTATGGGTAGGCATTTTTGTTTCAGAGATATTGGATATTAAATAATTGAAATATTCAATTAGTATGTGATTTTTCCATTGATATATATATATAAACTATTCATATCTTCCACCACTCGAATAATATTCATTTGGATTGAGTATTTTAAAATTTTGAGTATCAGATCTCTGGATTTAGATTTAAAATTATGGCGTTGTGTATTAAGTGAAATATTCAATTAGTATGTGATTTTTCCATTGATATATATAAATTATTCATACCTTCCACGGCCCTCGGCTCGGAGATAGGGGTGAACATTTTTATTTAAGATTTTTTTTTTTAAAAGACAAAATTTATTGCAAAGGGAGTACAAGGGGTACTCAAACCCTTACAATGTTAGGTGTTGCTCACATCTACATAACCATCAACTTAACCAAATTACAGTACTACAATTTCAGAAGTAAGATATCATGTATTCGATTCAATCCGCTCGAATAATATTCATTTGGATTGAGTATTTTAAAATCAAATCTAATGATAATTTATATTAGAATTTAAAAATTCAAATCACGAGAAGTACTACAACAATATTTGCTTTCTCAATTTTTTTTAATATTTTTGTGATAAATCCTATCAATATGTATGCAGAGATTTTTCGAGACGTATAAATGTACAAATTGGACACTAAACTTTTATTTAGGTACAAACTGGACTCTAAATTATTTTTTGAAATAAATATGCCCTTCAACTTCGAGAAAATGTACAAATTAAACCCTAGACTTTTGTCTCACTTACAAATTGGACCCTAAACTATTTTTTGAAACAAATATGCTCTTCAACTTTGGGGAAATGTACAAATACAATCCTAAACTTCTGTCTTAGATATAAATTAAAATATTATTTTAAAAAAATAAAAAACTTCATAAATATTAAAAAATTAAATTATTTAAATTATAAATTAAAATTTAAAATTTGATAAAAAAAATCTGAAAAAATAATAACAAAATAAGAGAAATTAAAATGAATCTTCAAAATAATTAAATTATGTAGTATTTTAATAAAATCATTTAAACCTAACAAAAATCTGAAAAAATTAAATAAATCATGTAAAATAAAAAAAAGTTTAAAAATTTTAAAATATATATATAAAATCAACAAAATCTTCAAAAAAATATCAAATTTAAAAATCTTTAAAAAAAATAGGCTAAATTTAGATTTTTTTTTAAAAAATCAACTATATTTCATAAACAATTTAATTAAAAGTTAATTATATGAGTAAGTCTCCTGTGCACCAGTTACACGGTGCAACTCTAGTTCATTTTTAAAAAGTTAAACAGTTTATAACTGAAAAATTAAACAGTTTATTACTAAAAAGTGTATCTTTCATAGTTTAACTTTTCAGTAATAAATTGTTTAACTTTTCAGTTATAAACTGTTTAACTTTTTAAAAATTAACTTGAGTTGCACCGTGTAACTGGTGCATACAAGACTAATCCTAATTATATTTTATTTTTATTTTTCTTGAATTGAAATTTGAATTTTTAAAAATTATTTCTTAGTTTAAACTTTAAAGATTTTGTTGAATTTTATTTTACTACTTGTTAAAGATTTAATTGGATTATTTAAAGATTTAGTTGATTTATTTTAATAAATTTTTTGATTTTATTAATTTTATGATTTTTTAATTTTGTTATTTAAATATTGATCTAATTTTTATAAAATTTAATTTTTAATTTTTTTCATTATTTAAATATTTATCAAATTCTTAATTAACTTTTTTATTTTTTCAATTACTATTTTATTTGTAATTTTTATTTTTATTTCAAAAAATAGTTTATGGTCAGATTTGTACCTGAGACAAAAGTCCAGAGTTCAATTTGTACATTTTCTCGAAGTTGAAAGGCATATTTGTTTCAAAAAATAGTTTAGGGTACAATTTCTATTTGAGACAAAAGTTTAGGGTCCAATTCGTACATTTTTTTCAAATATTTGTTTTAAAAAATAGTTTACGGTCCAATTTGTATTTGAGACAAAAGTTCAGGGTCAAATTTGTATCTTTTCCCTATAACTTAATCATCGGAATCTAAGTAGGCACCACCATAAGATTATATGTTAGAACTTCAACTATATTTATCTTAACTTAATTGAATA
The DNA here is from genome assembly GCA_026898435.1 of Prunella vulgaris. Lineage (NCBI taxonomy): Eukaryota > Viridiplantae > Streptophyta > Magnoliopsida > Lamiales > Lamiaceae > Prunella > Prunella vulgaris. The sequence goes on along the minus strand of JAPKLY010000341.1, from coordinate 110,008 downwards.
TTATTAACTTTAATTAATTTTTTTAAACAAATTGAGAAAAGATCAAATACTAAATGAAGGATGCAAGACATGTCCACTAAAATGTAGTTATCTAAAATTTTGAGATACATTACTTGGTAATCGTGGCCCCCCTCAAATCCATATTAGATCCATAGAAAAAAAAAATTCAAAGTTTTAAATTTCATATATTTTTATATGATTATTTCATTATATATTGTTATTCAATATAGCTTTACAGGAATTAAAAAATTAGCATATACAGTTAGAATAATTAATTTTTACTTACTACAAACGCATGTGTAACAAAATTGATTTTTCTTTTAATTCCTTAAAACCAAAAGTATAAAGCCAAATAAATTATACTTTAATTTCTAAATTTAGAAGGTATAATAAATCAAATCTAATGATAATTTATACTAAAATCCAAAAATTCAAAACACGAGAACAAATCTTACAAAATTTTATTTTTCAATAATTTTTTGAAAAATTTGTGAAAAATTCTATCTATATACGCAGAAATGTGTGGAAACGTGTCATTCATCCAAAAATTTCTCAAATCTCAACAATATAATTTAATAATTGAAATCTAGGTGATACCTGTTATAATATATTGGAAATAATATATTATATAGTATATGGACATAATATTTATAATATAGTCCAGTGGGCTTTAGGCCCACAAGACTTAGATACTAGGGTTAGATATTCTTATATATTGTATCTTCTCTGTATCATTCCACACACTTCCATATTGTAAACGGCAGTTCATATTAGTATACTCTCCTGGCTTGGTCGCCCCCAGACGTAG
>JAPKLY010000341.1:54066-88485 GCA_026898435.1 Prunella vulgaris | reverse complement strand
AGAATTGCATATTAGCCTAGACCTCTTAATTGGAGTGTTGGGAGTTGTAGAGAGATCTAGACACCTAATAGAGCCCTTAAGCTTGTGTTATTAGAGAGATCTAGACACTAGTTGGCTTAACTAAGACACCAAGAGACCTTTTGCATGCTAGGATGGATAGGACACTAGAGGAACTATAGTAGGATTACTTCCATGTACACTCCACACTTGCTCACTTCCTAGAGGTGATAGTTAGATTTACTATTTCTTGATGATTTAGTAGATAGAAATCATGATCTTTTCTTGCTTTCACTAGCTATTATCTTTGTGAACATTCAATACTTGTTTGATATCGCATTGTTTCCCTGTGTTCGATATTTAACTTGGTTAACTTGCCACGATAACAACGATCACGTACACTTGCGTGGAAATCATACACGATTTTGGCAAACAAACAGCACCTCCCTTGCTTTCACATTCTGTTTTTTCCTCAACACATTCCACAGCTCCATCTCTTTCCATATATGTTTAACTTTTATGCACCAGAAAAGAGCATGTGATGTATCACACCAATGAGCACCACACAACCGACACTCCGTTGAGCAAGGGACTTGATGCTTGAGAAGGTTCGCCTCTGTCGCTATTGCTTCATTTAAAAGTTTCCAGCCAAATATTCGTACCTTGGGCGGCACCTTTAATTTCCACAGAATTTGCCAATCTTTTTTGTTCTCGGATGAAGTTGCTACATGCACCCTTTTTTTGTCATCATTTTTTTGAACATCATTTGATACCCTGATTTGACCGAATATCTACCCTTTGCGTTTTCTGCCCAATATCTTGTATCTTGTTTTGTTTCGCTGTCTATCTTCATATGAATGATCGCCTCCGCTTCCGCCGGGAAGAAGGCTTGCTTGATAAGATCCTCATCCCACATTCCTTCTCCATTGATGAATCTTTCAACCTTAGAAGCAGATGCAATTCTTGATATAAGTCTTCCCTCTGGCCAGTGTTCAATCCAGGCATCTTTGAAGATTTTTATATCATTTCCTGTACCTATTTTCCATCTCATCCCTTCATTTAAAATGTCTCTGCTCCAGCATAGTGACCTCCAAATAAATGATGGATTTCCCCCAACTTCCGCTTCCATGATGTCGGTGTGCCTAAAATATCTTGCTTTGAAAAATTTAGAAATTAACAATTTTGGTTTCTCAATTATTCTCCACACCTGTTTCGCTAGCATGGCTTTGTTGAAAAGCACCATATCCTTGAAACCCATTCCTCCCATCTCTTTCGGCAAGCACACTTTCTCCCATGATTTCCAATGTACGCCACGTCGATCTCTACTCCCCGCCCACCAAAACTTTCCAATTAAACTCTCAATATCATGACATATTGATGTAGGAATTCTGAAGCATGACATTGCGTACGTGGGAACTGCATTTAGCACCGCTTTTATCAACACCTCACGTCCCCCTTCAGAGAAATCTCTTATTTTCCACGATTAGATTTTTGCAGCCACTCTTTCTCTTAGGTAAGAAAATTGCAACCGTTTTTTCCGCATAGAAAATGTTGGGAGGCCTAGATAAATCTCATGCCCTTGCTTCACTCTTACCTGGAATAAATCCCTGATGTCTTTCCTGTTGTTGGCATTTGTATTCGAGCTAAAAGTAATGGTAGATTTTTCATAATTTATGATCTGACCAGAAGCTTTACCATAGTCCTCCAGCCCCTTTTTTAGCTCCCTACATTCTTCTTCAATTGTATTGACAAAAAGAATGATGTCATCCGCAAAATACAAGTGGGATATGATTGGACTTTGCGAAGCTATCCTCACCCCTTGTACTTTCTTTTTAGCCACCAGGTCATTCAACTTTGATGATAGACCTTGTGCACATATAATGAACAGATATGGGGACAATGGGTCCCCTTGCCTCAAACCCCTTTCTGGGTAGATTTTATACAGCAGTCTTCCATTGTAATTAATTGAGTAGGATACCGAAGTCACACAATTTTTGACTAGGTTAATCCATTTTCCGTTGAATCCCAGCTTCTCCATCATCGCCCATAGATAATCCCATTCTACACGATCGTACGCTTTGGATATATCCAATTTTAATGCTGCATACCCTGTCCGACTTTTATTCCCTCTTATCCAATGCAAACATTCGTACCCCATCAGTATGTTGTCCGTAATCAGTCTCCCTGGGACGAAAGCACTTTGATTGTTGTCGATTATTCTATCCATGACTCATCTCAATCTGTTTGATATAGTTCTTGCGACTATCCTGTATATGACATTGCACAGGCTAATTGGGCGGAATTCATTCACTTTTTTCGGTTGCTTCACTTTTGGTATCAAAGAGATAATGGTGTTGATCCACTACTCCAAGGATTCTCCATCATTCAAAACCCGCAAGGTGGCATTAACCACCTTTTCACTTACTGTGTCCCAACAAAGTTGGAAAAAAGACGCTGGGAATCCGTCCGGGCCGGGAGCTTTGTTAGGATTGAGGTCGAATATTGCTTTTTTTACTTCCACTTTTGTAAATTGTTGATTCAGAATATTGTTTAGATTGTCATCCACCTTCCTGCCGACACAATCTGTTATACTAGTAATCTCTTCCTTTGTTGGCTTTGCGGATGAAAACAATTTCCAGTAATATTCTGTAAAAAGCATTCCCACCTCTTCATCTCTATTAATCCATCTCCCCTGATCATCACAAATTCCTGAAATTGTACTTCTGCTTCTTCTCTCTGAGGCTTTTCTATGAAAAAAGCTTGTGTTCCTATCCCCATTTTTCATCCAGGTTTGTCTTGCCCTTTGATGCCAATGAATCTCCTCCTTCAACTCCAGCTTGTCAATTTCTTTTTCCACAGCTCTTACCTCGTCCATCTCCTTGTGATAGTCATCCAATTCCAACAACACTTCCAGCCTACTTCTAAGCTTATCCAGTTTCTTTTTGTCTTCTTCCACACTTGTTGCCCATGTCTTTATTCCTTCTGCACATTTAATCAGGTTTTGAGGTAGATTGGTATTGTTGTCCCCTTGCTCCCAAATTTTTTGAATATTTGCCTTGAAAGATTCTTCTACCATCCACTTATTTTCAAACATAAACCTACGAGATACATGTTCTTTTCTGTCAATCTCATTCCTTCCAAATTTCATCATAATTGCCCTATGATCGGACCCGTAGAATTGTAGATGTTTCACTTCATATTCCCCAACCATTTTGATCCATTATTTGATTGCTAGAAACCTGTCCAATCTTTCCTTAATTTTAAATTGCTTGGATCTTCTATTTATCCAAGTAAACATTGGTCCTTTCCAACCCAAATCCCTCAGGTGCAGATCATTTAGTACCTCTTCAAAAGCTTTAATATGTACGTAAGGTTTCTTTTTTCCCCCTTTCTTCTCCCCCTGTTTCAGGATTTCATTGAAATCCCCCCCCCCCCAGAAGCGAAGCTTCATCCCCCGCTAAGTTATCAGATTTAAGCTTCCTCATTAATTCCCAAGTAAATTTTCTCAGGCTTGGATTTGGGTTTCCATACATACCAGTAAATCTCCACTTTTTATCATTCATTTGAATCAAAGTATCAATATGCGCCAAGGAATAAGAAAAATATTTAACATTGATGTCATTGTTCCAGTACAACAAAAGCCCACCAGAAGAACCCTGGGGGTTAACACCCTTACAGTGTTGAAAGCATAACACATTTTTCCAGCGTATTCCATCTTCTACACAGATCTTAGATTCAATAACAAACAAAAGCACGGGCTTATTCTCAACGACAAGTCGTGGAAGAGCACCGAACGCACGGTTGCTGCCCAATCCCCGTACGTTCCAAACTACAAGATTCATTCTTCCTGACGGGGCTGGGCTGCGCCAGCCTCCGCCTTTACAACAGTTTGAGAGTTTACCTCCCCAGGGTCCTTGTTGTCACCATTCTTTGCTTTCTTCCTCCCACCTTCATCTTCTGCAATCAGCGGTTTCCGGTCCTGTTTCCCTCCAGTTTTTCCAGTTTTAGTGCTAGCCTTAGATTCCTTCTTAGCCTTTGTTGCCTGTCTCCCTCTCTTGTTTTGTCCCATAGCTTCTATTTTTCCAATCCCCTGTTGGAACACTTGCTCATGTGTTGGAGCCATTAAGTACGACATTGGCATCATCAAGTGATTCATTGGCGGCATAAGGAAATTTTCGCCAAATGTCGGGGGTGCATTGATAGCTGGAGCCTCAATTATTTGGATCCCACCTCCTGTCTTATTTTGTTCCTCCTTCCATATTCATTTCCCTTTATCCATCCTTGTCGGCATTATCTCTTGCATGCTGTAGCTGAGTTGGTTAGGTACCCCTTTTTTCCCTTGCTCTGCCCACAGAACCATCTCATTGTTTGGTGCTGCCACGAGCTCTTCAAAAGATTGCACTCTTTCAGTGCTTCTTGTTCCCCCCAATCTCCAACTATGGAAAGTCCGCAATTGTTAAAGGTTTCATTTCTTTGCTCATTACTTTCCTTGTTACCTGTGAACTGCTCCCTCCAGATGTTTCAGGTGCCATCCAGATATGGCCTGCTTCCATTACCATGAGCGCCTCCTCCATTTCAATTTCGTCTAACCCCTTAAATCCTTCCGCCCTCAACCATGCAGGGAACAATTTAGGTGGTGTTTGTCCTTTTTCATTTTCCATGAAAAGTAGAGGGCAATCTCTATCCGTATGCTCAAGTCTTCCACAGAGGTAGCAAAAGGCTGAAAGTTTCTCATACCTGAAGAAGACTCTGGTTTTTTGATCTCTCACCATCAGTGTAGTCCACCTATTTATTGGCTTCGACACATCAAGACGAACACGGATCCTCAGGCAATTCGCCCAACCTTTTGCCTCATTGGGGCACTCCACTTTCATCACTTCTCCTACCATTGCTCCAATCTTCTTGCCTACTTTTGTTGTCATTGAGCAGAATTGAAGGTCATGCACTTGTACCCAGAAGGGTACTGTCATCAGTTTCAGATCCGTAGGCCTATCTACTTCATTTAGTCTTTGAAGCGCCATTAAGGAACCATTGAGGTTCCAGGGTTGCTCATGGAGAACTCTGGCCATGTTTATCTCCTCGCCGAACACAATCCTGAAGAGGCCCTCACCAATTGTCATGGCCTTCACGGTTTTGTTGACCCGCCAGATCTTCTTCAAAGCCATCGTCAACTCCTGGGCTTGAATTGCCTTCCTCGCCACAAATCGCAGCACCATAGTATTTTTTCCTGTCTGAAGCTCTCCTTCTTCAATAGTTATCTCCTCACTTTTGGTCTCAGATAGTGATAGTTTTCCCCATAGCTCATTTAGAGAATCAGCCATATCCCCGTATTGCCAAGATCTTCTATTAAAAGTGAGAAAGGAATTGATGAATTGTGGTTGAAAAAATTCTAGCAACATCGCTAATATAGCCATTTTTCCCCTCTGAGGAACGCAATCGAGATTAATCATCACCTGGAGTAGATAACCTCAAGTCAGCATTGGCTGAGCGGATCCGGCGAATTCACCTAAGATTTGTGGATCTCTGGTGATGATGATGATATTTCTCGGAAACCCCCTTGTTTGTATCGAAATTAGACAGAAAAATTTTAGAGAGAGAAAAAAGGTTTTGTTGAGTATTAGCTTGATAATAGGACAATCTGGTAGGCACGAGCACAAGTGACACATAATTAGGTTCTAATTTTATTTATATTTATCAACTTAATTGAATATTATTAACTTTAATTAAATTTTTTATCCTATATCTATTTATATGATTATTTCATTACATTTTTTATCCAATATATTTACAGAAACGAAAAAAATTAGCGTTAGAACAATTACACTTTACTTGCTACAAACACATGTGCAACAAAATTGAAAAAGAAAATTATAATTTCTTAATAACCTAAAGAGATAAAGCCAAATAAATTATATTTTATTTTTAAATAAAAAAAGTATATTAAAATAAAATCAGATGATAATTTATTTACTAGAATTCGAAATTTTAAATCACGAGTGATGAATCAAACAAAAATTACTTTCCAAATATATTTTTATGTGTTTGTGATTTATTTTATTTATCTGTATGTACACTAGAGACGTGTTAGGGATAGGTTTCTTAAATATCAAAGATATGGCTTAATAATGGGAAAATTAGATTCTTATTTTAATTACATTTATCAATTTAATTGAATATTATTAACTTTAATTAAATTTTTATCCTATATATATGTAGATGATTATTTCATTATATTTGTTATTCAATATGCTTTACAGGAACTAAAAAATATTAGTGTGTACAGTAGAATAATTACTCTTTACTTGCTACAAACACATGTGTAACAAAATAGAAAAAGAAATTAAAATTTGAGAAAATTACATCTATAGCCATTTTTTCCTACCGAAACCCAAATTAGGCCTACAGTATTGCTTAATACCATTTGGGGCCATTTCTATTCACATTATACCCCTCAAAAATAATGATTGTATCTACACATCCTACGTGTAGAGCTCCATCATTCCAATCCTCTTATCTACCCCTACATTGATAAACATTACACGCAAAAAAAATTCAAATAAATTTGGAGAGAGAAAGAGCACTGTACATTGGTGAAGAAGGAGACGAAAGGAGCGGCTGAGCGAATGTTTGCAGTGATAGAGGAGAGGTGGAGGTCGCGCGTTGGAGTCTGGCAGCGGCAGTAGGCGTGTTTTCGATTCTGGTGTTGGCCGTCGCGATTTTCGACGCCCTGGGAACGAGCGAAAGTTACGATGGAAGCGAGCGCAGGAGGGTGTGCGATGGCGGCCGACGGCGAGCTTTGATATGGAGACGGTGAGACTGCGGACGATGGCAAGCCCCAAATGGCGACGTCTACGCGAACAGATGAAGGGGGAGACGGCAGACAAAGGAGGTGGGGCGGACGGTGAACCTGTACACGACGATGATGGCCGGCGTGATTTTCAGGTGGGCAAACAGGGACTGTGCTCTGGTGCTTACGGCTAGAAATACTGCAACGTCTGGGCTTCTATGAGTGAAATAGTTGTTGCAATTTCAGGCATCGAGCGTGGATTCCGGCGAGCAGGAGATGGAGGCCATGAGTGAGCTTCTTCACAGCTTTAATGGAGAACAAATTGGACATCAGCCTCAAGACTATTCTCTCTCCTATTCTTCATTCATTTTCGGTCAAACAAGGTAGTTATGAGTGGTGATTAATTGTGGTTAAGAAACAAGCCACGTATGTCTCTATATTTATTTTTTTATTTTTTTTTCTTTAGTTGATCTGCTATCAGCTTCATTTATTGAATTTATCGCTTTATTTTATATGTTTATCCTTTTTCTTATTTTTGGATTTGGGTTTTGTACCCCTGATGGGTTAGCTGGGTGTTTTGGAATGGAAAGTGTTTGATTTTGGGAACTTTCGTTTCTTGTTTTTGATAGTTGACAAGTGTTAAAAAATTTCTTTTCGACTTTGTTTGGTATCCCGATGTGTTGTATTAAAGGTGAATTAATTGAAACTCGACTCATCTTTGTTTTCAGTTGGCCGGAAATATTATGAGTGGAAAATTATGTAAATTTGTGTTGCCGGAAAAGAGACGCAATAGTACAATAATCAATACTATAGTACATTACGAATCATTATGGTACAGAAGTAATAGTACACCAATTTGTTCAATGGTACATACGCACAATCAATGGTACACATCGCCGAAAATATTATCGCTCGACAAGTATCGCTGATGGGCGCAGTACACGATGTGACGTGAACAGTGACATACGTCACATCAATTGTACCTTTTTGTCAGTATATTAAATGCCCAAACAGTAGCCGATGTACATTTACATGAACTATAGTACACTCGTTTACTCACAAGTACACACATAAGTAAACAGTAGCCGAGGTACGCTTATCTGACACAGGGGTAGCCTACTCCTATTCCTCATTTGATTCCTATTTTGGCTCTCAATGTAAGGAAAAAGGTGAAAAGCCCTCTACTGTAGTTTAGTTAAGTAAATGGGCTTTGGTAGTAAGTGACCCTTAAAATTTCTTAATAACCTAAAGGATAGAACCAAAAGGTATATTGAAATAAAATCTTATGATAATTTATATGCTAGAATTCAAAATTTTAAATCACGAGAGATTAATAAACAAAAATTACCTTCTAGATATTTTTTTAAGTGTTTGTGAAAAATTTTATTTATCTGTACGTATCTGGAGATGTGTCATTTATGAATAAATTTCATGGCTTAATAATAGGAAAATATGATAGGCGAGTGACGCATAGTTAGATTCTAATTTTAATTATATTTATCAATTTAATTGAATATTATTAATTTTAATTAATTTTTTTTATCCTATATCAATTTATATGACTATTTCATTATATTTGTTATTCAAACAAAATTGCAAAATAAAATAAAAAATTTCATAATAATCTAAAGGATAAAGTCAAATAAATTATATTTAATTTTTAAATAAAAAAAGTATATTAAAATAAAACTTAATGATAAACTCTAACTTCCGGGGCTTCAGCCTTGCCAGTTGTCACCTCTCCTGGTCCTGAATCTCTCCACCTTTTTAGGGGAATTTGCGGCACTCAATCAGAGCAAGTCTATATACTAAAATTTAAAGTTTCAAATTAGGAGAAGATAATTTGGCACTCAATCAGATCAGAGCGGGTCTATATACTAAAATTTAAAGTTTCAAATTACAAGAAAATAATTTAGAAAGTCAATGAGAGCGGGTTTATATACTAAAATTTAAAGTTTCGAATTACGAGAAGATAATCTAGGGACTCGAGAAAATGACAATCTATACATCATAATCATGTGTATTACTCTCCCTCCATCCCAGAGGAACTTGCAAGTTTTCCTTTTCGGGACGTCCCAAAGGAACTTGCAGACCCAAAAAAAGGAAATCCTTTTATAAACTTCACCCTCACAACATCTACATATTTACACAAAATGTCATTACTTTTTCACTTTTTGGGCCCACATTACACTCAATCCAACTAACTTTTTCACTTTTTACATAAAATTTTACCAAATTAACCCTCAAAACACTATTTTTTTTACTTTATTCTACTTTCTTCTTAATTTGTGTGTCCCTCCTCCCTTGCAAATTGCTCTGGGACGGAGGGAGTATTTATCTATAAATACGCAGGATTTGAAGACACGTGTTATCTAGGGGTTGATTTCTTTAATCTCAAAGATATAACTTGATAATAGAACAATCTGGTAGGTACGAGCACATAATGGCGCATAATTAGATTCTAATTTCATTTACATTTATCAACTTAATTGAAAATTATTAACTTCAATTAAATTTTTTATCCTATATCTATGTATATGATTATTTCATTATATTTTTTGTTCAATATATTTACAGAAACGGAAAAAAATTAGCATACATAATTATACAATTAGAATATTTACTCTTTACTCGCTATGAACACATGTATAACAAAATTGAAAAAAAAAAATCATACATTTAAAAAATAGTTCATTTTTTCTCTTCAATTCATTGTTTTGATCGGTCCAACGGATAGTAAGTATATATATATATATATATATATAGTTGTGCATATATATATAATTAAAGTATTAGGTTAATGTTAAATGTTATTTTAAATATATACTTTGTATGAATTTCTTCATATCAATATATAAATATCATGTATGTTAAAATAATTTTAATTACTTACCTGCTATATAGTGTCTTGGTGATTTTGTATGATCTTGGGTATGTCTTATACCCATGTAAAATTTGGAGAGTATGAAATTAAAATAAATTTTTACTGAAAAAAAAATGTAGGCAAGATGAGATGGGGTTGAGCTTGACAAATTTATTGAACGAGTTACGAGTTTTCTATATTAGTGACGGAATTAAATTATAATCTTATGCGCCATTCGTGCCAACTAGATTCCGACTATTATATTTTCATAGTTGTTATTTTATTAACTTTTGTGATTGTAAATTTTTTTTAAATGTGTAAAAATAAAATTGGAACGTTCAAATGAAATAAGTGTGAGAGTAGTCTTGGTTGGGATTTCGTAGGTTGAATTCGTCCATGATTTGCATCTTCTAAGCCCACACATAAAGTTTGAAGGAGCATTATATCATAATTTGTTTACAAGCAATAAATGATTCTCTTTATATATACATTTTCTCAACAATAATTTTTCAATGTGGACAAAGGTCTTTAGCTTTATCTTCCATTCATTTATTAGTTACAATAAATTTAAAAATTCAATTTTCTATTTGACTAAACTCAAAACTAGACGAACAACCTATCAAATCAAAGCTGTATTCGAAAATCACATTTTACAACATAAGTTTTTCAGCAGAAGATAGGGAGACTTTGTATACGTGGGATCATATTTATTGAAATGCCATAAATGGAGAGTATGATGCTATCTGACTGTATTAAAATGGTATGGTTTTCTGAGCCAATATGTCATCTTTCCCTTTTTGTAGTTTCTAGCATATTTTTCTGAAATTGATGGTGTTATTTAAATTCAATAACGTTCTTCACAAAAAATCAAACCGTCAATGACTTTCAATTAATTCGAGATCAACATGCTAAACTCATTCAATTTATATTCTTCAGGCCAAATCTAATTATGTTCCTTGTTGAGTAGACAACAAGAAGATATCATTCATAAGACTTCAGAAATCTTTGAAAAATCTTGAAACTAATTTCTTAAAGATTTAAAGAAATGTTAACACATTTTTGGTGGAAGAAATTGTAATTTTTTTTTTTTTTGTATAAAGTCTTAAATAAATGGTCCACATCAGTTCAAAATTATTACTCTAATTTAAATCCATTTCTTTGATCACATATATATTAATTAGTATCATAGTGTTATGAAAATAGTGTTAAAAATTGATTTGGGAATCTCAACATAATCCTGAAATATTCTTTCAATAGGTGGCTCTAATAAATTGTAAAGTCTTTAACATATGTGGTTTAATTGAAAAATAAAATAAAATTCATGAATTTTATTTTTCTTATCAATTATAATTTGAACTTTAAAAGCTTGCAGTTCGGTACATGGTGTTAATATTTCAGTAATACTTAGACTTATGTGACAGCCGAAATCAATACCAAAAATATGTCACACATCACGTCAAATGTCAAATTTGCAAGTTTTTATTTTAATATTTTAAATTTTATAAAATATATTACTCAAACACGTTTTAATAAGTATTATAAATATTGGTGTTATTGATACTAGAAAATGTCTTTTACTGTTGTTTTTCTTTGTTATTAACGTATTGAGCAATGTTTTATAAAAAAAATTGAAATATAAAATAAGTTTGTTTATTTAAAATTTGACATTTGATATGGCGTGATATATTTTTAATGACGACTCCAATTGTTACAAAAATATAAGTATCGTCGAAAATTTTATTATTTTTTGCATGTATCAAATTTTCATAGTAAATTAGTTTGTAGAAATATAGAATTCCTTTTTTTAAGTGCTTCCCCACTACACAATGAGAAAAGGATCATCATGTGAAGTGAATCTCTAATAATATATGAGAGAATTCAAAATACTCATTTTTAACTTTAAAAAAAATTATTTTATACATTTCAAATATAAATAATTCTTTCTGTGCATTTTCAATTTCAAACAACCTTTTTTACTCATACGGTCCACAAACATCATCATCTAGTTATTCCACCTCATTCCATTCCACCCTACCATACCCCACCTCCACCCCATCCCATCCCATTTTATATTTATATTATTTAACATTATTAAATATTATATAATAATAAATAATACAATGATGTTATAAAACATAATTTTAATAAATTAACTAATTATAATATTTTTATCATATATATGTGATTATTTGAATTTTTTATTAAGACTATTTTAATGTATAGTGCATATTAATGAATATTATAATATAAAAGTTAAATTTTAATGCAAATTAATGAATATTATAGTTTTTAAGAGTATATAAAAATATTTAATTTGTGATGTTTGAAAATATATCTATTAAAATTTAATTATCACGAGAGCATTATCAACATCAAAATTAAATCAAAATTTAAATTTCTACCTAATTGTATTAATAAAAATTTAATTATAAACTTTAATTTTTATCAGTGATTAATTATAAATTTTTTATACAAAAATACTAATTAAAAAATATAAAATATTTGAAATAGATTAAAACAATATATGATGATGGAGTAATAAACAAGATGGTTAGTTGATTACGTATTGGTTCTTTTACTTATTCACCTGCACAAATTAATTAAATATTAATTGATAAATTATAATAGATAAATAAAGTTTAATTATATATTGAATAACTTATACTCTAATATTTATAATACAAAGTCAAACCTAACACCTTCTTATTACCTGATGAATTTTCTATGTGGCTCTGATCAGGATAACAAAAATACGTTATTTATGAAATAACGATTATGTAATAAACGTAAAATAATGCAGAGATTTGCCTAGGTCTTGTCTTGCAAGAGCTAGGACTTTAAGTGTAGTCTTTTTATTATCAAGAATTTCGGATCTTTACAATAATGGCCCTAAAGCCATATTTATAGATGATCTCAAATATGGTACGTGCACCTATCATGCTAAATTGGTCAACTAGACCGTTACATATGCTATTTCAGGAAGTATTCTCTCCATCAATGGAAGCTTCCCTTGTATAGAAATTAAATGATTCTAATTATGCCATTAATTATGTATAATGACTATAATTCCTCTTGTAAGAGTTGACCATGAGCTTGCTTGTGCCCGTAGGTGCTCGATTTGCTCTTGCTTGTAGGTGTTCGTCTTGCTCATGCACATAGGTGCTTGGCTTGCTCGTGCCCGTTGGTGCTTGCCTTGCTCGTGCACATAGGTGTTTGGCTTGGTCGTGCCCGTACCTCAAACTTTATGATACTTTAGTTTGGGCCATGTCTAATCATTTATGGGATTGGGCCTATAATTATTGTACCACAACAATTGCCCCTTATTTTTTTATGTGCTTAATTTTTATAAAGTATAGTGTTGATGGGCGAGCCACTCGAGGTGAATCAGAGAATCAGAAGGTCGCCTCTGCCATTCTGGAGCTCGCCCCGAGCTCACCCCATATCCTCGTGAAGTCCTTGCCGAGGTTTATCATCGCACAACACTCGTAGGCCACGCAAGGCTTTAGAGCTCGCCCAAACCACCTAAGCCCGCCTCTGAGCTCGCCTGTTAGTCAATAGGACCCCGATGGCGCATTTTTTTTCCCTCCGTCCGGTTTATCCACAAGGGTGGTTTACGGCGAGATTTTTAATGAGGCCCATCTAGTCTAAGGCATAGTAGTAGGACTAGGCGTGATAGGGGAAGCAGTGTGAGAGATCAAGACGAGGGTAAGGAACCCTCGTCAACACCGGAAGCCACATAGGCTCGTAAGGTGCCGTCTCACACTCACACACCTATAAATAAGACCTCTCTTGTAACTATTAAGGGATGATTCTCATAATTCACACAATCAATACAATCCTCACTACAATATTTCTCTCTCTAAACTCTCTACTCTCCCTCTTCATATTATATCCAAGAACATAAAATCATAAGATTATTGTTTGGTAGAATTAATCCGTCGTAAAGCCACATAAACAAACATCGATTAGTAAATTCTATCAACAATTTGGCGCTAGAAGGAGGGTGCCTCGAACCTGAAAATTAGAAAATATTCAAGAACGAAACATTAGAGTTTGCTTGAAGATTTGAAGATTCGAAGATGTTCTTGATAAAACTCAAGAACACTTGAAGATACACATACATCTTCATCCCTTGAACGAAGAACCCAGATTTCCGGACAAAAACCCGAGTTTTCGGATTTTACGAAATCTACCAGGGACAAGTTTTCAAACGCCCGCGTGCACACGAATAAACCAAATTTCGGATAATTCGTCACACGCGAGGCTAGATGAAAACTTTCACAGCTCCACCTAAGCTGGACGACCACCACTACGGCGACCTCCACCACCCCGGCGACCTCCCTCCACCCCGGTGACCTTCAGCATGCTACCCCCTCCGAAACCTAAAAATGGCTAACACTCGAGCCGCTAAGGGACAGGCCTTCGCAGCTGCGGGAAGGTCTAAAGGGGGTGATCAAAACCAGGCCGAGGTGGAGACCTCACGCCAGGTGGTGGAAACATCGCAACCACCTCCCCAGAAGAGCACCACAGCTCCGCGACCTCCGCGAGTTGCGGTGACCCAGGAAGACTTGGCTCCCGCCCTGAGGGACCTGGCCAGCAACCCTGACGAGCTCCAACGCACCATTGCGACCTTACAGAGGTTACAGCAGTGATAGCAGGATGAGCTCGCCTTGGTACCCAGGCGAACTCCAGCTACCGAAGCCCGGGAGCAGACCAGGCCCACTCAGGGCACCCAGACCAGAGGGGACTACAGCATACTCCCCACCGAGTAGGAGGCAAGCTCGGCACAAGCTCGCCAGCGCAGGGAGAGGACCGGCAAGGCCAAGATGGTGGAGGAGGATCCCGCTCCTTACACCGGAAGGGAGTCGGCTTACACCGGGGCATCTAGCACCCACCAATCACAAAGGAAGGAAGTCCTCCAAGGCCGCCTGGGCCCGAGATACGGGGAAAACGAGCGGACGGTGGCCCCAGCTGCGTCCCACGGGGACTCCGACCAGCAGCCACGCAGATCAGCCCACGAAAGGCTGAGGAGGCCCGCCACGGACCGGCTAGGCCCCCACGGCGGACGCCAATTCCAGCCCGCCACTGAGAGGTCACCCCAGAGTGAGGCACTTTGGGGACGTGCGTCCGCAAGACGCACGACCTTTGAGCAACCTCCGCCGGAGGTGACCCGGGATGACGAGCTGGCCTCACTGAAAAGGGCCGTTGAAATGCTACAAGCACAAGTAGCAGCCAAGTCTGGCGGACCTAACGCCACGACTCTCCCCACATCTCCATTGGCACCTGCCATCCTCCGCGCACCGGTCCAGAAGAAAATCCAATTCCCGGTGATGTCCGCGTACGAAGGCGAATCTGACCCGAAAGTCCACCTGGCCAAGTACGCGGACTTCATGATTTCGGTTGGCGCCACCGATTCCACCCAGTGCCGGAACTTCCCGCTGACCCTAGGGGATCGAGCTCACCGCTGGTTCTCTTCACTCGCCCCGGGATCAATCTGCTCATTTGGCCAACTGTCACGGGAGTTCCTGGCCCACTTCTCTGAATTTGGTTCCTACCTTACCCAGAAACACCGACTCGCCAACATCCATCAAGGCGAGGGCGAGACCGACCAGCAATACCTGGAAAGGTTCGATAAAATCCTGCTGGAAGGCGAGCCGGTGAGTGAAGACACCAAGGTCGTCGCAGCGATGGCCGGACTCAGGAGGGGTACCGACCTCTGGAAGGAGATGCACCTCGCATGTCCCAACACTTACAGCGAATTCCGTCACAAGGCGGGGGTGTTTGTGGCTATGCAGGAGGCACTACTGAAAGAAGTTGGTGCCCACGAAGAAAGGAAGCCCTACGGGAAGAAGTCCGGGGGCACCTACAAAGCTCCCCGGAACTTAAAAGCCTTTGGCGAAGGAGATGAGCTCAAAGAAAAGCTCAATCAGGTCCTCACTGTCTCCGTTGACCATGTCTTCACTGCCGTCAAGGGCAAGGCCATGCTGGAAGAGCCAAGGCGGATCCGCCAGGACCACACGAAGCTCAACCCCAATAAATTCTGTGCCTACCATCAGGCTATCGGCCACTTCACCAGGGAATGTCGAGACCTCCTCAAGCAACTCTGGAAATTTTACTAGGAGGGGAAATTGGCCGAGTTCGTGAAGAAGGTCCCAGCTAAGAGGCCGAGGTTCAAGAGGAGGGCTACCTCCGATGACGAGGAAGAGGAAGCGGACCAACCTGGTCCCCATAACAGGCGGAGGGAACCTCCCCAACCTCAGCAAAACATGGAGCCCACCCGGGAACTCTTAGTTCTCGAGGAGGAGATAGGAGCTGCCGGAGGTCTCCAGGACGGGGGATTCTCCATATCCAGGAGAAAAAGAAAGGCCGAGATCCAGGCCATAAACCAAGTCCAGGAGGGCAGCTCCGGCCCCAGGTCCATCTCACAGCTTACTGACGAGCTGACATTTTCCTCAGCGGACCTGGAGGGGGTACTGATGCCCCACAACGACTCGTTAGTGATAACCGCCAACATCATGAAGTCTGAGTTCACAGGCTACTTGTGGACACCGGCGCATTCACCAACATTCTATTCAAATCCACCTTGGATGCCTTAGGTGATTTTGAGTCGTATCTAGAACCTAGCAATGTTAGGATAGTGGGGTTCGGAGAAGCTGTAACCGTCCCCCTAGGTAGTGTTAGGTTGAGCGTCCAGCTTGTATCGGCTGAGGACCCCGAAAGGAGACTGACTAGGCTCATAGATTTCCTTGTTGTCAACCAGCAGTCCTCCTACAACGGGTTCCTTGGCCGCCCATTTATTAATGAATTCAAAGTGGCGTGTTCGACCTACTACTACTGTTTGAAATTCCCAACCCCAAAAGGTGCCGAAACTATAAAAGGTGACCAGAAAAAGGCCCGAGAGTGTTTACTCCAAATGAAATATGGTCAGGTCAAAAAAGCGGTGACATGAGTCCAAGTCCTTGAGGAGGACGTACAGATTCCTGCAGACGAGCCAAACATCCTAAATGTCATCTCGGTCGAAACTGAGATGATGGAGGCAGGCGATTTGTCAGAAATCAATCAAGGCACGGGACCTGTGCAAGACACACAACCGACACCAATGGAGGACTTGAAAGAAACCCAAGTGTTGAGACTTGCGCAGGGATCAGCACCTGCGCAGGAGCAGCAACCTGCTCCCATGGAGGTGGTTGATGAAGCCCAAGATGGGGGACCTGCGGGAGGTCAAGAACCAACACCAATGGAATTTGACCCAACTCCCCAAGTCACCGCACCCGCCCAAGCTAAAAGCCAACCCGATGACCTCGAACCGTGCATAGGTCACGAGCCTGCGCTAATGTCACAAGAGGAGTGGGACGAGTTCATCAGCGACCCGAGGTGGAAAAGTCAAAAGAGAAAAGCCACCCCCATGGAAGAATTGATGGCACTCCTGGTGGATCCGGAAAGGGACTTAGAACTTTTCATCGGTTCTGAACTACCTGAACCGTACCGGTCGAGGATGGAGCTGTTCTTAATGACCAACCTAGACGTGTTTGCCTGGTCCCACGAAGACATGACAGGGATCCCGTTGGAACATGCTTGCCACAGACTCAACATAGATCCGACGAGGAGACTCGTACGCCAAGAGCGGAGGAAGTATGGACCAGACAAGTACGCAGCTCTAACGGTTGAGGTGGAGAAGTTATTAGACAACAAGCTCATCAAGGAAGCTTTGTGTCCACAGTGGGTCGCGAACCCCGTCCTGGTGAAGAAACACAATGGGACATAGAGACTCTGCATTGACTTCACGGACCTGAACAAAGCATGCCCGAAGGACAACTTCCCACTACCTCACATTGACCAGCTGGTGGACAGCACCGCAGGCCATGAGATGATGACATTCATGGATGCTTTTGCGGGCTATCACCAGATAGCTCTACACCCAGATGACCAGGAACACACGGCGTTCTACACCAACAAGAACATGTATTGCTGGGAAAGGATGTCGTTCGGACTCATCAACGCCGGAGCTACCTACCAAAAATTGGTGAACAAAATGTTTGACCAACACATTGGCGAATCCATGGAGGTGTACGTAGATGACATAGTTGTCAAGAGTTTGAGAAAGGAGGACCACCTGGACCACCTAAAATAGACCTTCGACATACTGCGCCACTACAACATGAAGTTGAACCCCAAAAAGACCAGCTTCGGCGTACACTCTGGGAAGTTCCTGGGGCACCTAGTTAGCCAGCGTGGAATTGAGGTCAACCCAACACAGGTCCAATGCATAATCGAGATGGGTATACCCGATTCCGTCCAAAAAATTCAAAGGCTGACTGGGTGCATGGCAGCCCTGAACAGATTCATCTCCAGGTCCGGCGACCGAAATCGTCCATTCTTCGAGGCAATTAAGGCAAACACACGAAGATACAAAGAGGCGGCCAAAGCCAACAAGCTCCACCTCAAAAACCACTTCGTTTGGACAAGTGAATGCCAACTAGCCTTTGAGGACATCAAAACATACCTAGCAGATACACAGGTCCTGTCAAAGCCGATACCTGGAGAAAAGCTATACCTCTACCTGGCTGCGTCGGAGGTGGCCATCAGCTCCGTCCTGGTTCGAGAAGAGGCGAAAACACACCTACCAGTGTACTATGTAAGCCAAGTACTACACGAAGCTGAGTTGCGGTACACCCCAACAGAGAAGCTGGCTTATGCACTGGTGATGAGTGTTAGAAAATTGAGGCCCTACTTCTTTGACCACCCGGTAGGGGTGCTGACAACGTTCCCACTACGCCAAATACTACAGCGGCCGGACACCGCCGGACGCCTGCTGAAATGGTCACTGGAGATCAGCCAATACGGTATAACCTACGCACCCCGAACAGCGATCAAGGGACAAGCACTTGCTGACTTCATCGTCGAGCTAACTTTCCCACAAGATCCGACGAGGGGGCGTATAGCTCCTTGGCATCTCTATGTAGACGGATCATCAACCAGCATGGCAGCAGGCGCCGGCGTGGTCCTGATCAGCCCAGACAGACAAGTCTTCACCTCCGCAATCCGGTTCGACTTTCGAGCAACCAACAACGAGGCGGAATATGAAGCACTAATAGCGGGACTTAGGCTATCATTAGCTGTGGGGGCAACCAATCTTCAAGTTTTCAGAGATTCCCAGCTAATAATATCCCAAGTCCAGGGGGAATATGAGGTAAAAGACCAGCAGATGATGACTTACCAGAAAATAGCCGCGCATCTGATCTTGATGTTTACGCAGGTTTACATCAATCAGATATCGCGGCTAGAAAACACACAAGTGGATGCTCTAGTCCGGCTAGCTACCAGCAACGGCGAAGCCGAATTCATGGAGGTCGTGATCACCACACTGAAAAACCCCTCGACGTCCGATTACAAGATAAATCAAACCTCGAGCAGGGGGCAGGAGGACAGTGAAGGTGGTGAAGATTGGTGCACTCCAATCCAAAAATACTTAACACACGGAACAACCCCCGTAGACACCTGGGAAGCCAGCCGGCTAGCAAAGCAAGCTGCCAGATATACACTGCTGAATGGCCAACTCTACAAACGTGGATTCTCTCTACCCCTACTCAAATGCCTAACTAGGAAGCAGGGGTCCGAAGTGTTAGAAGAAATTTACGAAGGGATTTGTGGGAGTCACGCTGGGGGGCAAGCATTGGCATACAAGACGATCAGGCAGGGCTACTACTGGCCCACTCTTCACAAAGATGTCATCAGCTTCGCTCGAAGGTGCCGAAAGTGCCAACTTTTCGCACCTAACATCCACTCCCCAGCCAACCAGCTGAAGTCGGTGTTCAACCCATGGCCTTTCGTGAAATGGGGAATCGACTTGATCGGCCCATTTCCACCTGGTAGAGGCGGTGTAAAGTTTGTTGTTGTAGCAGTAGACTACTACATTAAGTGGGCTGAGGCCGAAACTCTCACAACTATAACCCAAGAAAGGATGATAGGCTTCATCTGGAAAAACCTGATCTGCAGATTTGGGCTCCCGCAGTCAGTCATCACTGATAATGGAAGGCAGTTCGACAGACAGAAGTTGAGGGACTTCTGCAGCTCATGGAACATCAAGAAGCACTACTCAACTCCATATCATCCCCAGTCGAACGGCCAGGTCGAGGCGGTGAACAAGATTCTGAAACACATATTGAAGCTCCGCCTCGAGGAAAAGAAAAGGTGCTGGGCAGACGAACTCCCGGAGGTCCTATGGTCTTATAGAACTTCCTATAGGGCCAGCACCGAGGAGACCCTGTTTGTCCTAGCCTTCGGGACTGAAGCCGTAGTCCCGGTTGAAGTCCAGAACAAGACTTGGAAGGTGGTGGGATATGATGAGGAAAAGAATGATGAAGCCTTGGCAGTAGAAAAGGATCTGATCAAAGAGGCCAGAGCTTCGTCAGAAAAATGAAGAACGCCACCTACAAGCGTAGAGCGGAAAAATATTACAACTCTCAGGTCCGAGACCGGAAATTCAAGGTCGGAGACCTGGTGTTAAAAGAGAAATTGATGGCCCCACCAGGTGTATTCGGTTCAAACTGGGAAGGACCATTCCGGGTCACCGCAGCCTGGCCGAACGGTACCTATGATCTAGAAGACGCAGAAGGCAAAGCTTCGTCATACACCTGGAGCTCGGCACATCTAAAAAAGTTCTACCAATAGACCAGAATCCTGTAATAGACTAGTCGAAGGTTTGCATCAGAAATGTCGATGGCAACCCATGTAAGTTACGTTGCTATAAAAAGTCAGAAAATTTGCAAAGTCAGAGAAATTCATAAAAATTCTCAAGTGTTTGGACCTGTGCAACCCTCCAACCAGGCGGGCTGCACCAGGTTGCCCATTGCTCCAGAGAGCTCGCCAAACCCAGCTCGCCCACATGGTTAAAAATCCGCAATGCGCAAGGACCAAGGTCCCAAGCGTGGTAATTAAATAGCTCGAAGGCAAAGGTCAAAGTGCCCAAGGTCGCGAAGGTACCCTCCTTAAAGGGTTGCTAAGCACCTACTGCCATAAGTTAGAAAAATTCACGAAAAAGACAAAAAAAACATCTAAGGCAAGGTTCATGAAACCCAATGGCCCAACGTGAATCAATCGAAGTGCAGTTCGCCGCCCTAAGTGGTCTAAGACGAACGATTCGCGGCCCTAAGTGGCGTAAGACGAAAAATACGCACTCTCAAAAGAGAGGTACAATTCGTAGTCGTAAGTGACGTAAAACGAATGATTCGCTTCTCAAAGTAGAATAAAACGAACAATTATGTACCAGAAAAATAAACAAAAACGAGCTATTTAGGAAATTATAACGTAAAAGCTCAAATACATAAAGGAAAAGAGTTGGACAAAAAATGCTCGACTTATATTCAAAAGATACTTAAGAGATTTTCAAGCCAAAAAATATACTTGAAAAAATCCTAAGTATGAGTAGTTGTGCTGGCCACAAAGGCCGACCAGCTGGTCATCTTTGAACTACAAAAAGCTCCTTCTGGGCGAGCTGCACGTGCCCGGCGAGCTAAATCTACTTGAACGAAAAGCAAAAGCTACAAAAATGGAGCTCCTTCTGGGTGAGCTCCGCAACCCGGCAACCTACTAAAATTGAACTACGAAAGCAATAGAAAGGTCAGCCTAGAGTCCGGGATCGGCGACCTCTGGAGCGGGGGCGACCTGGCTTATGGGTATGGCAAGCTCGACATCAGAAGTGATGTTCCCAGAGAGTCCGCTGGTGTCGAGCTCGCTTATGTTGATCATCTCGTCCCCGCAGACCTCCTGCATCTGCTCCATTGTCGGTGGGGCCTCGCCTCTAGCATCCCCCTCGGCACCTTCAGCCTCTTGGGTGAGATCGGCAGTCAAGACCTGCTTCGTCTGAATAATGTTGAACTTTTGACGAGCAGCGTCAAGATTGATCCTGTAGCCCGCGAGGTCTCCAACGTTCAGCTCCGTGCCGGGGGGGATCGAGGACTTCTCCAAGCAGTCTTCAAACTCACTGACAAGGGCTTCCCACTCACTATCATTATTGATCCACGCCCATTGGAAGGAGCGGATAACCTCGGCGAAGCACAACACGAAACCCTTGTCAGTGGCGACCACCTCGGCGAGCTCAAGTGCCTCAGGCGTGATGGCGATGTCAGAACGGTTCTTAAGCTCGGCGATCTCCAGAGCCTTAGCGGCGACCTCCTCCTTCAGCTTCTGGCACTCCTCTGAGTTCCCCCGGCTCTAATCACGAAGGAGCCCTACCTCAACCCGGGTCAGGGCGTGCTCCTCTTCCCGAGTGGCAAGTGTCCGGCGGGCTTCCTCCAGCTCGGTCTGTTGTTGGCGGAGGTCGGCTTGAAGTTTTTCTGCTTTTTTGATAGCAAGCCGCTCCGCCTCCAATGAGGCCTTCGCCTTGGTCTCCGCCCTCCCGAGCTCCTCGAGGGCCTTCTTCCGCTCGTCGCCCACCTTAGTGAGCGCCTTCTTCGTATCATGGCGAGCTCTATCAGCGGCGGCAATATCATCGCTGACGAGCTGGGCCGCCGCCATCGCT
The DNA here is from genome assembly GCA_026898435.1 of Prunella vulgaris. Lineage (NCBI taxonomy): Eukaryota > Viridiplantae > Streptophyta > Magnoliopsida > Lamiales > Lamiaceae > Prunella > Prunella vulgaris. The sequence continues at coordinate 66,318 of JAPKLY010000341.1, read as the reverse complement.
GCACAGGCATAGTGCATCGCCAACCTTGCCTTGTCAGTGGGTTTTTACCTCTTGATCATGCCGAGCTCTGAGGCGGAGAGATACTTGGGGGCCTCAGTAAAAACCCGGCGAGCCGCCCCCTCAGGAAGATCCCTTGACAAGCTCAGGGCCTTGCACGTCTCAGCAATGTGGAGAGATTCGGGTCGTTGCGGGAGCTCGGCGGGAGTATACCTGCACATACTCGGATCAGTTAGCAAATATCATGAAAATTACAAAGGCTTTCAACTTCAAAAGAGGTCGCCCACTTACCCTAACCTATCAGGGTTGAGCCCGAGCAGGGTATCATCCCGAATAGGAATCCCGTAGGGGGATGGCGAGGGCGCACTCTGAGGAGTTGGAGGCGCTTGAGAGGGTTGAACAGAAAGAGCTAGCCCTGACCCCGTTTGGCTTGATCCGTAGCCGCCCTCAGCCCTGACTCGCTTGGCGGGGAGAGTCTCTTCTTCGCTCACTCGCGAGCCATCCCCTCGGTGGAGAGCTCGCCTCGTCTGGGGGAGTGGAGGGGGTTGGGTGCCCCATTCAAGGTCCGAACCTCGACCCGCCCCTTTCTTGGCAACGGCGACCTTCTCCTTTGTTTGGGGAGGCAACGAGGTCCTCTGAGAGCCCGAGCCCCCAGCCTTATCGACGGCTTTGGCAAGCTCGAGCTTCTTCGTGGCATCCAGGACCGCTCCCGAGGGGATGCCTTCCCTCCCCGGGCGAGGCTTACCCATCCTCAGCTGCCGAGCTAGAAAATGGTAGGCTTCGGGAACTTCGACGGGCGGGAGCTAAGCAACTGGACCTGCACCTGCACAACTGATCAAGTAAATCTGGCGACCTCGACGTATGAGACAGCGAACTGTGGAAACTTCATAATGGAAAAGTTCAAAACCTTGAGCGGCGAGGTGGTGTGGTGAAGTGATGAGACCGGCGAGCCTGCGGCAGTGGTGTTGACACAAGTGTTCGATCTTGCGATCCTTCTTCTCTCGCAAACAACACACCGTCCGCACGAACTCGAAGCCAATCGAAACCTCCGGTTTCCCACGGCTCGACTTGTGGCGCTTCAAATCTACAAAAAGATAGATTAGATCAGTAATCTAATCCGACGCACACACACTAAGGTACGCCACCTACAGTTCGCCTCCCCGTAGGTCTCGGGGGTAGGAATACGCCCTCCGCGGCCATTAGAAGCTCGCCAATCCCCCCTGATAAAGAAGAACTGCTCCTTCCAGTCCCGGATTTAGTTGGGGAGGTCGCCTAAAAATTTGCCCCCCGGGCGAGCTTGGAAAGGGTAATATCCCTTCCCCTCCCTCACTTGTCTAATCACAATAAAGAGCTCGTTGATCTCCGCCGTACTCAACCGATTTTCATAGCCCTCGAGGCCGAAGACGGTCAGAGCTGCCAGTAAATTGCTCCATGCGTTCGGAGTGAGTTGTGTAATGGCGAGGCCCGTGTCCGCCAAGAACTGCCCAATAATGGGGTGAAGGGGGAGGGTGAGCCCGGCCATCAGAGTGTGATAGTTCATGGCTGTGAGTCCGGCAGGGGGGAGGTCGGCTCGCTCTTTCTCCTCAGCGGGATACATAAAAATATCCAGCGGGATGTGGAACCGCCTCCGAATATCCGAGAGGGCGAACTCGCTCATGATGCTTTCCACCCCGTTTGCCTTAAGGTCAGATTTGCCAGCGGCCCTTCGGATCGGAGCTCGCCGGGGTAAGGGAAAACTCGCCCCGTGGGCTCTCACATACTCGCCCCAGTCGAACTCATTCACGACCTCGGCGGGGATTTGATGTTCCGGGAGCTTGGGAAAAGGAAAGTCGATGAAACGGAGGTATTCATAAGTGACCTCCGTCCCCATATCTTCACTGACCTCTTCATCGACCTAGCGGGCCAACTCGCCAGCAATGTCGTCGGCCCCAACCTCGGCGACCTCCTCCCGGGTATCAGCCTCGGCGACCTCTTCTTCAACGGGGGTCGCGGCTCCCCCGTGAGCTCGCTCAGAGTAATCCCAGAGTTCGCGGAGTGAGGATTGCTCACCGGAGCTAGTAGCCTGCTCGCCGGAGTCAGAAAGAACTGACCCTAGGAGCTCGCTACTGTCCGGGAAGGTTTCGGAGCTCGCACCGGAGCTTGAGGAGATGACCACATGTGCCGCTTGGGGGTTCGGGCAGTCATCAGTCATAACTCATTTTCCCAAATCACGATTCTGAGGGGTGCGACTTGAAGAGTTCTCAGACATAATGTAGGCGTCCGGAAACAAGAAAGAAGAAAGAAGGGAAATCCGGATTTCTACCTTGGGAGATGTTCGGAGATGCGTCTGAAGCAGAGGGACGATCGCTAGAAATGCGCTCTGAGAAGTGAAGAAGCAAAGTGAGGAATTTTTTCATTTTCACCTATTTATAGACTCTAGGCACGAGCACGAAATTCCCGGAAGATCAGGGACCTTTTTGCAAAGAATTTGAAAAGTTATTATTATGGCCTCGGGAAACGACACTCAGGGAGTCGTGTGCGACGTCTCAAATTCCACCCACGTCAGCTCGAGGGACCGTCTAACAAGAGCTTGCCCGAGAGTCATATGCCAGCTCGCCCACACATGCCATGAGCCATGGTGAAGGCGAGCTGGGGGGTAATTGTTGATGGGCGAGCCACTCGAGGTGAATCAGAGAATCAGAAGGTCGCCTCTGCCATTCTAGAGCTCGCCCCGAGCTCACCCCATATCCTCGGAAGACCTCACCGAGGTTCATCATCGCACAACACTCGTAGGCCACGCAAGGCGTTAGAGCTCGCCCCAGAGCTCGCCCAAACCACTGTTAGTCAATAGGACCCCGATGGCGCACTCTTTTTCCCTCCGTCCGGTTTATCCACAAGGGTGGTTTACGGCGAGGTTTTTAATGAGGCCCATCTAGTCTAAGGCATAGTAGTAGGACGAGGCGTGATAGGGGAAGCAGTGTGAGAGATCAAGACGAGGGTAAGGAACCCTCGTCAACACTAGAAGCCACATAGGCTCGTAAGGTGCCGTCTCACACTCACACACCTATAAATAAGACCTCTCTTGTAACTATTAAGGGATGATTCTCATAATTCACACAATCAATACAATCCTCACTACAATATTTCTCTTTCTAAACTCTCTACTCTCACTCTTCATATTATATCCAAGAACATAAAATCATAAGATTATTGTTTGGTAGAATTAATCCGTCGTAAAGCCACATAAACAAACATCGATTAGTAAATTCTATCAACATATAGCACATTAAAAATAATATAGTTGAGAGCAAGCTGGCTGAGACTAACAACAAGAAATTTAAACTGAAGATATTTTGAAGTAGTCGACGTTGCTTTGTATGCCTCTGAAACTTAAATTTTAATTTTTTTCGAGACATAATCGACTTCACTGCTACTACGTAGACTATGAAATCTTATCTCAGAAAAAATATAAGAAATCCAATAATTATTTGAGGCTCAATACATAATAATTAGATCCTCAAAGTTAAAACCTCCAAGTCCAATACAAAATCAAATGGATCCACTTTGAAACTTAATCCAAAATCTTTTGTAATAACCTGTAGGCCCAAATATCACTAATAATGATATACAATCTTGCTTTCCTTGGAAATCTTTTCCAATCTCAAACCAGCTGGCGTCCTTTTTCCTAAATCTTCCTTTATTTTTTTTTATGGCAATATAGTTGACCAAATGGTATGCATGTTTCCTTTCCTTGATAAACACCATACGTCTGCCACTACTTCCAATAATCAAGGGATTTTCGCCATAATGGGTCTAAAATATATATATTCCACATTCCCTTTTATTATATATATTATAAGTCCAAAAATTAACCATCTCAATCCACCTTTTTACACACAAAAAAACAATACGCTCACTGTTCTTAAAACGGGGGAACAATATTCCCATTTCCCACATATATCTATATATATATATATATATATGTGTGTGTGTGTGTGTTCCACTAAAGCTGCAACTAAAAGACTACTCCTTGAATAAATTTCGGCCCATATTAATTGATCCACAACTTGAGGTGATTAACGCGGATAAAAGGACGCTGATTTCCTTTCCAAAAATATTTTTCATCGTCTGGCACTCTTTTCCTTTCTCGAAGATTAAAATCAAATGGGTGAGAATATGTCAGTTGCCTCTTGTACATACACAACAGCGGTCCTTGCCTCTTTCATTTTTTTTTATCATGTGCGCGCGATATATATATATATATAACCCAAATCCTCTATAAAAATAAATGCCGCAAATTTCTGACTCATCCATATATTTGTATTTCAAATATATTTTTTCTTCTATAATTGGAAAATTTTCCAATTAATTTAAACCAAATCCTCCAATTATCTTCATCTTTGTAATTCAAGAAAGAAATTGCCAATTTTGAATACACGTTCCGCCAAAAGGAAGAAATCTTCCCACCAAAATATAAATTCCAATTTTTCCTCCCATTATTATTGTCGTAAACGTCTCAGCATTGTCTTATATATACATATATATGCTGTCGACTTGATTTTCCTTCCACTTTAAATTCCAATCGATTGGAAAACAGACTTGAGGACAATAATCTTGACTGCGCTTGACCTCTCGTATGTGTTACAGTAGTTTTCCAAACTGCTTCTCATGTAGTTACGGTTGTATCCCTTCAGCAAACTCAGGCTTTTTCAGTAACGAATCTTCGTCAACAACGGCCTCTCGATTGTGTTATAGTAGTTTTCCAAACTGCTTCTCACGTCGTTACGGTTGTCGGTAGTCGTTTTCCTTACTTCTCGGCTTTTCAACGAACAGGTAACTGTAATTGTAATGGTAACTGTTCATTCATATTTGTATATTACCTTTGTCCTTCTGTTGCCCTCTTCCTCATTCCACTCGTTGAATGCGTATAAAAGATTGAATCATTGCATCCCCCAACTCATCCGCCGCGTACGAAAGATTGATGCCGAGGATTGTTAATTTATGGATATTTTGATGTCAATCGGCTTAAAATCTGTGGCTTATTTCCATTTGGATTTGATGCTAAAAGAACAGTGGACTTTTGGCTGTGATGGATACGATTGTTGATTCCTTGGTGAACAAAGTGAGGATGGTGGTAGAATTGGACTGTTGGTGAGCTTTAATTTTTCTAGCCATAATAGCATTGTGAGCGTCGACGATGGACCATTGCTTCGCTTTCTTTGATAACATCCGATAATGTGTGAAAGATGTGGTGGTAGTTGCAATTTCATTGTGGTTTAGAATATGCCCACGTAACCTCACTTTCATGTTGGAAAACGATTGAAGCAACATACTAATCATGTTGTTCTAATCACATCACTGTGTTTATTTATGCAGGCACACACTTTTGAAAAACAATCATTCTCAGGAACTGTTTGACGAAGAAATCGAGTAAGTGTTTTAAATTCACTATTCGACCCTTGATTTATAAAAATAATGTCTCGTAGAGTTTTCAGACAAAAAGATGATGGTGTTGGATCATCGCGTAACGTGAGTCGCTCTCATATGGGACTTCTCCGTGATATGGATGATGATTTTGATAAATCGATATCAGAGTCACCGAAGGGTCTTCCTAATGACATGACCAGACATATATCGACCGTGGATGATCTCTATCATAGTTGGACAAAACGAGTTTCCGAGAATAACACTTCCGATATTGATTGTGATGTTGAAAGAGCTTGGTCATTATGGAGACATTTTGTGGATAAAATTGTCGGGCCTACTCCAAGTCCTTCTTACTCTAAATATTTGTCTGAACATCCTTATCGTCCGGTATCTCGTGCTCCGGAGTCATTTAGGAGAACTGAAAGGACGAATTGACATTCTAACAAGTTTAGGAGCATTGTGACTCTGACTGATCTTAACTCTTGGCGTGGAAGATGGGGTACACCTAGTGATGTTCACTTCCATGTTCCCTACTCAAGTGAAAGGGCGGATCAACCTCCCCCGAGGATGGTTGCAGTGACTTATGACATGATGGAAGCGGGTCTTCGTTTTCCCCTTCATCCGGCTGTCACAGAAGTATTTCAATACTGGGAGATTGCCCCCATTCAACTAATGCCTAACTCGTGGCATTCTCTTATGAGCACTTTGATTATTTTTGGGAAATTTCGATTGTATCGACTTCCAAATGCAGCTGAACTCACCTACTTATATGTAATGACATCGGAGACGAGACGACATCGTGACATTTATTTGAAACCTCGTCATAAATCGCGAGTTGTAGTGGGATAACCAACCCTCCGAGATCTGATATTCGGAAATGGTTTTGGGTTTCTGGTAGTTGGAAAACTGTGCATCATTCTAAAAAAGTCGAGCTTGATATTCCCATGGTTCCAATGCTTAAATCATCAAGTAAGACTTTCAATTTGTGCATTTCCAAAAATACTGATCTAATTATTTTTTTATGCAGACTACGTGTTTCTTGGTGAAAACGAACTCCCATTTGACTTCAGGGTAGTGTTGGAGAAAATTTACTTATTGTCTGAACGCAAAAAATGTGTAGATCACCTCAATACTCGGACTGCCCGCTTCGAAGCTAGATTATTTTGTGATCCAACTCATCTCCGTATTGAACCTCGTAACCATCTTTCAACTCTATATTTGATTTAATATTGCAATGGAATGATTCATATGATTTGAAATGTACTGATTTTCTTTATCACCTTGTCTCTATCATTGCAGTTGTCTTTCCTCTTTTCGACTCTTGCCCTTTAGAGCTAATGGACGATATTCCTGACTTCTTCGCTCAAATAGGAGTTTTTAAGACCAAAGAAAGAGGTAAAAGGAGTAGCAAAGGTACGGCGAAGAAAAAGATGGACCCTCCTGCTCCTGGAGCAATCATTGTGAGACCCGTGATATCTGAAGTTGCAACTATCGAGAATTCTCCTGCTTCTCCTCTGGTACTCTCTATCTCTGCTCATCCTCACTCCTCACCCCAAGCAGGTAAAAAAAGAACTCGAGAGTCATCCTTAGATCTGATGGAGATTGATACTGGAAATACCCCTCCTCGAGCTAAACATTTAGATCGAGGAAAAGGTCCTGCTACCCATGTTTCTCCTCCGACTCCTTCACTAGCAAAGATAAACTATAAGGAGAAAAGTTTCCTTGGGTCGGATCCCAATCGATTCCAGAGGTAAGATCTTAATCGTTTATTATATATCTATACTCTGAATTTCTTTCTGGAACTTTTATTCAAAGTATGTAAGAATTATTTTACTTCTTCCTCCAGATATGCAAAAAATGATCCTCCTCGTCCTCCTATGTTGTTTGATTTTTTGACATCGAGGGGGGCCTCAAGTTGTAGAGATTTTCCCAGTCATTTGAAACGGACTATCTTTGATGTTCCTCGGGCATGGACTCATGAGCTTGAGGGTATTGTGAAAGGAAGTGATAGGGTTGATACTCTGCTAGCTGCTCAGATGCTTGCACTTCAGACTGCCATATTGACTACTCAAGCTTTAGCTGAAAGAGATGAGGAGATTGATGACTTTCTTGCCTTGAAGAAAGAACTTACCGATCTGAAGAAGCGTGAAGAGGATATCATGAATATAGTTAAGGAAGCTAAGAGTCAGCTCGATTCTGCTTATATTGTGATGACGAAATATAAGGATAAATACGAGGCCGAGAAATCCTCCACTAAAGAGATGGAAATACGCTTGAAGGATGAGCTTTTGGAGGTGGAGAACCTTCGACGTGAAGCACTTAAGGATAAGAAGAATGCTGAAGAAAATGTTGTGCTTATCCAATTAGAGAGAGCAAAAGAGAGAGATGATTTGCAAAGAAAGCTTGATGCCGCTCTGAAAGAACTTGCCGAAGCTAACCAGAAACTTAAACATCAGGCAAACCAAGATATCACCAAAGAAGAAGATCCCACCAAGGACCCCGTGCTCTATGCGCAGTGCTCATATTATCTTGCTTTTGCGGATGCCATACGAGTTGTAGCCTGTTCTGGTTTATCTATTGATGCTTTGGCGGAACGTTTCAAGAATGATGCTACTCGTTATCCTCTTCATCCATGCTTCTACTTGCGTATCCTTGATCTACAAACTGATCACAACATTGATTTAAGCTGGTTTCCTGATCAAAGCAAACTTTTGCTTTCGGGGCAAGATGTTCCTGATGGTGAAGATGAAGAAGATGATGGAGGTGAAGACGTAGAGGACGATCAGGTTGCTACTGTTGAACCAAACTCTCTTGTTCCCATGGAAGATGCTTCACCCATTGATGTTGTCCTGAATATCATTGCATTGGACGTTGTTTCTCCATCTAGCGGACTTCCCCACACTGATATTGAAGTTATTGGCGCTCTGCATAATGACTACTCGTTTGTCGATGTAGATCCGTAGTAGAGCTATTTTGAGTAGATTTTTCCCTTTTCATCTGTTTTGTCGTTGACTTTTCACTATGGTTTTTGAGATGTACTTTGAACATTTGCTTTCTATCTTTGCTTTATTGATTGGATTTGACATAAAAACTTGATGGTTGCATATGTGCTATGTCTACATCAAATTACTTGGATCTATTTGCAAGATTTTTTGCTCGCTGTAATAGATTTTTGCCCGAATTTGAGAGATTATTAGCTCGTCAAAGGACTTTTGAAGGATTAATCTCGTCGGTTATATTCATCGAGCTAAATCCGATGCGCCTCACACTAAGTCCAATTTTGCAAGATTATTAGCTCACCTTTTGATTAGCTCGGGCGACTTTGGCTCCAACCACAGTCATGTTTGCCGTGGTTGAAGGGTTCACTAGTTAAAGTGACAGATTTTGTATCTTACTAACTCAAATGAGCTTGTGCAAGATACTTGAAGCTCACTAACTTTGAGAAAAGCTTCCGCGGAATATGTTCACAACAAAATTGTGTAGGTAAACATTTTTTATTCATAAGACACAAGATATGTACATGCCCCCAGGGCTTTACAAAATGTCATATTATTGGGAATACTTCTTCAAGAGAGCAGCATTCCAGGGGTATTGGTCCGGAGTGCCATCTGGGTGTTCGAGCTCGTACGCACCGTTGGATAGACACTTTGTCACCCTGAATGGGCCCTCCCAGTTCGGTCCAAATACCCCTTTTGTTACATTGTTTGTCTTCTTGAGTACCAAGTCTCCTACGCTGAATTTTCTAACTTTAACTTTGGAATTAAAGTATTTCTCCGATTGTTGTTTGTATGTGGTATTTTTGTGAGCCGATGTTAATCAACGCTCTTCGATCATGTCAAGATCGATTCTCCTTGCTATGTCATTATCTTCATTAAACTCTTGCGAAGTCCTATGACTAGGCACTGCCACTTCGGATGGAATGACCGCCTTAGTACCAAATGCAAGGGCAAATGGGGTCTCTCCAGTTGAATTTCTCGTAGTTGTTCTATACGCCAATAATACATCTGGAAGCTCACTGGCTCATTTGCCTTTTCTCTCCTCAAGCTTAGCCTTCAAAGTCCGTTTTAGGATTTTGTTGACTGTTTCTACTTGGCCATTAGATTGGGGGTGATATGGCGTTGAGAACACTTTTCTAATTTTCCAAGTGTCACAAAAATCCCTCAGCTCAGAGCCATCGAACTGCTTCCCGTTATCCGTAATTATAGCTTGTGGAAGTCCGAACCTACAGATCAAATTTTTCCATATGAATTTTATCATCTGGCTTTGATCGATCTTGTTCAAAGGCTCTACTTCTGCCCACTTTGTGAAATAATCGACGGCGACGACAGCAAACTTGAGTCCACCAGGAGCTGTTGGTAATGGACCGATAAGATCTATGCCCCATTGAGCAAAAGGTCATGGACTATACATAGATGTAAGCTGTTCCGGAGCTAGCTTGATGTTTGGTCCATGTATCTGACATTGGTGGCAAGCCTTTGCATAAGCTATGGCATCCTTCCTCAATGTGGGCCAGAAATATCCTTGCCTCATTGTTTTGTAAATGAAGGCTCTTCCTCCTGCATGGTTCCCACATACCCCCTCATGGATCTCGGTTAAAATTATCTTTCCTTGCTCTGGGGTGATGCACTTTACAAGTGGCAAACAAAAACTTCTCTTGTAGAGTTGATCCCCTAAAAGAACGTATCTTGCTGCCCACATCTCCAATTGCCGAGCTTTTGTTCGATCCTCGGGAAGTGCTCCTGTCTGGAGGTAAATGACAATGGAGGTCATCCAATTATCCTCAATCTCCTCCACATTTGCAACCATATGTCTGTTGACCGAAGGGCTTGCTAACCTGGTTAATTGGATATTTGAGAGGTCTGCTGATCCTTCTGAAGTTGCGAGCTTAGAAAGAGCATCAGCTTGAGAGTTTTGCTCACGAGGTATTTGTTCGATAAAGACTTGTTCAAACCTCTTCCACATCTCAATCACTAAATCTTGATACTTCACCATTTGTTCACCTCTGGCTTCGTACTCGTCTTTCATTTGGTTTACAACCAAAAGGGAGTCCATAAAAATATGTAATCTTCTGACTCCTGCAGCTATTGCGAGCTCAAGACCACTGACTAACGCTTCATATTCAGCCTCGTTATTGGTTGTTTGGGTGTTGATAGAATTTCTGAACTTGTCCCCCAACCTCGAAATGAATCTGTTAAGAGATGCCAAGCATCCCGTCAACTTCTGAACTTGTTTGATGTTGGTGGGTGTTGATAGAATTTCTTAACGATGTTTTTATGTGGCTACTATAACATATAATCCTATCAAACAATAATTTAAGAAAATGTGTTCTTGAGTGGATAATATAGAGCGAGAAAATGAGAGCTTAGAGAGAGAAAATAAAATGTGTATTATGATCAGTTGGAGAGAGAATGATACAAGAGACATCTATTTATAAGTGTACAAGTGTGAGGTGGCACCTTATGAGCCTATTTGGCTTTAGGTGTCGACAAGGGTTCTTAACCCTCGTCTCGGCCCCTCACAATGCTACCTTTACAAAGCTTGTCCTCCTACATATCTAGTTGCTCTTTATATGTATACGCTGCCAATGTCCTGGTCCTAGGCGAGCTTCCCTGGTGACCTTCTAGGCCTTGCGTGATTTCGGAGCAGTGTAGAGGTGGACTCTGGCTTGGTCTCTTTGATCATGGGCGAGCTTCTCGCCGACCTTCTCTCTCGGGCATGGTTAGTTACCTGGGTGAGCTTCTACCTCTTCACGACGAGCTTCTTTATGTTGACTCCGGTCGAGGTTGACGACGTAGCTCTTTAAGCATGTCGGCGACTTTCCTAGCCTTAGACTAATTAATTCCACAATTATCCTTGGTAGTTCGTCTATCAATATTTGCCCCCAGCTCGTCCACATCATGATACTTCTAATGTGTGGGCGAGCTAATTTGCCCCTATGGGTGAGAGCTCGAGTGTAGGTGAATTCCCAACTTCGTCGTCCTAATTTGGCCTCTATTTGTTTTCCGCATGTTATTATTTTTAAGTAGCTCATATTTATTTTTTATGGGTACGCAATTGTTCGTCTTATACCACTTAGGGAAGCGAATCGTTCGTCTTACGCCACTTCGGGCAGCGAATCGTACTTGTTTATTTGGCACTTATTTGTTCGTCTTACGCCGCTTAGGACCGCGAATTGCTCGTCTTACACCGCTTAGGGCAGCGAGTTGTGCTTGGTTGTTCACTTGGGCGATCGGGTTTTTAAAAACCTTACCTTAGACGTGTTAAATCGTCTGTTGTGAACTTTTTCTTATCTTTGGGCTGTGGGTTCTTAGTGATCCTTTAAGAAGGACACCTTAGTGAACCTGGGCACTTTGATGGCCTTTGCCTCGAGCATCGACCATAACGTTTTTTGGGACTAGTGTCCTTGCGTATTTTGAGTTTTTTGCTTCTTTATGATTTTGTGTATCAGGGTCTGCCCCCCCCCAGTGTAGTGCTAAGGCATCAATAGTTTCGCGCTCGCATACCGGTTCATCGAGTTGTTTGTCCGAGTCTTGAGCTGCGTGCTTGGGTCAGACAACCAGCTAACTGCTCTTTATCAACATCGTTTCCTACCCCCCATTCAACTGTTGACTGCTTCGAGAAGGCGCATCGCCTATATGGGCGGAATCATGCTTCTGGGGGACGCATCGCCTATATAGGCGGAGTTGTCAATATAGGCGGGATGAACATAGCCTATAAAGATGGGATAATCCTGCCTTCAAGAAGTATTACTGCTTCGATAAGGCGCATCGCCAATATAGGCGGAATCATGCCTCTGGGAGGCGCATCGCCTATACAGACGGCGTCGTCAATATAGGCGGGATTGACATC
>JAPKLY010000341.1:0-32530 GCA_026898435.1 Prunella vulgaris | reverse complement strand
TTTTACACTTTTATTTGTCATTTTTATTATTAATTCTTTTATTACGTCATTTCTTTAAGTGGTGATTTGACCACATACATATTATGAGGTTAATTCTGTATAATATTTCTTTATTTACCAAAGTATCAACAAATGAGAACACGTCTTAACAGGGGTTGTATTAATGGGTCAGTTTAAATATGGATCTACATTTGAATCCGACCCATTTACGGTGATTTAGACCCGATCAGCTGAATTTGTAACGGGTCATGATTAATTTTTAATAGATTTTATCTAATGAATCTGTCTCCAAACTTGTCATATATAAATATTAAGTATATATATATATATATATTTAATAAATTTATGTTCAATAAATTTATGTTCATATTATATATATATATATATATATAGTTGCGTATCTATAGAACTAAACTATTAGGTTAATGTTAAATATTATTTTAAATAATTATATTTTGTTAAATTAGGGATAATTCTATATAAATACACCACCTTTTACTCAACTTTCAGTTTAATCCTGAGTTTCACGATTATTGTAAAAAATCACAATCTTTTAAAAAGTTTCAATTCGATATACTTTTTTTTTCCGGCCAGCAACTGATGACGTGTCTCGCCGGAACACGTGAAATGTTGACACGCTGGCGTACACGTGTGAAATTACTTTTTTATATTTTACATATATTACATATATAAAAAATAACAAAATAACAAAATTTTATATTAAAAAGTATTTTTTGAATGAGAAATACTATGGAAAAAAAACGTTTTCCACCATATTCAAGAGTAACTTGAAAAAACTTTGTTAATTGTATCGAATATTCAAGGTGGTGATTTATTTATTTGCTTTTTCTTTCATATTTTTCTATTTTTTTCGCTTATGAGAAATTTTTTCACCATACAAACAAAAATTATTTGGATTTTTACTACTTCTGTTTTCTTTTTCTTTTCCATTAATCTGTTTTTTTTTTTTTTTGAAAAGAAAAATTGTTATTAAAAATATTGGTATTTTACCGAAAAAATTATGCTATGGTAAGTTTTTCATTAATTAAGAGTGGGTGCACATATATTGAGAAAAAAGTGAAAGAAAGGTATTTACAGTATTTTATTAATATTTTAATTACTAAAAATGTGAAGTGTGTGTACTATTGACAAAAGTGGGTGCAATATAACCTGGCCTAACAATATTGAATTATGGACTCCATAAGCATTTTAGGTCCATTTATATTACAATAATATGGGCTTCGTGTGTAATATTGGGCTTCGTAAATTGGTAAGTAGCCTTTTATATAAGGATGCAGATATTTTTCCCCAATAATGGCATACTTCACCCCCTTCTTCACTTCACCACCAAAATATTTCAGTTCACCACCCTTAATCTTCCCAATTTAATTCTTTTTATTATTTTGCAAGTTCACACCCACCCCTAAAAAAAAAAGTGTGCAACATCTTCTTCCCTACGACGCCTATCGGCGACCTCCGACACCACTACCGTCATAATTTTCAACAGACGCCCACCACCACCGTAGTATTCTTTGATGGATAAATTTAAGAGTTTATTAGTTTTAAGGTTTAAATTAGTTTTATATATGGAAGGGTTTGAATAACTTTGTATGTTTTGAATGAGTTTTTATTGTTACTATTACAAATATTGGAATTGAAAATCAGTTAAAAAATCGTTTGGAAACTTTCGTAGGACAAAATCAACTGAAAAATGCAAAAAAATCACTAGAGACATTTGTTCGACTCTGGTTGTTCGAACAAATGCTATTTGTTCGAAAATTTTAGTCGAACAAATAGCATTTGTTCGACTTTTTTTTGAAGATTTTTGTTCGGAAATTTTGGTGGAACAAATGCAAAATGTTCGGAAATTTTTTCCGAACAAAGTACAAATGTTCGGAAATTTTTTCCAAACAAAGTACAAATGTTCGGAATTTTTTTTCGAACATTTTGCATTTGTTCCACCAACCAGTGTGGAACTAATATTTTTTATTTTTTTAAAAGAAAGTTCGAAAAATGTACGAAAAAACTATCAATATGCATGTGAAAAACTATTATTATCTTATATCAAAACCATATTGACAAAAAAAAAAATTTATAACCTTTTCGTTCGATATATATGGTTCAAGAATGTGGAGTGAGAATCAATGAAATTCTAGGTTTTGAAAGGAGGAGGGGGGTGAACTGATCTTTTGTAATTGTGAAATATATTTAATGGATAATTATATTTTTTTAAATATATTTTTAAAATAAAGTATAAAAGAGGGGTGAAGTACTTAAAAAATAGGGGTGAAAATATCCTGGTCCTTTATATAATTTTAACTTTTTTTTCTTTTTGGGAAATTAAGAAAATTGTAAAAAGAATTGACTACACAACTCTAACATTGATAATTTATTGTGTCTTTGTTTAAAATTGAAATGCAGAATGAAGGAATAGCACCAGAACCAAAACAAGATCAAAGTAAAGAGCGAAGATGAGAGAGAGAGGAGTGATTCCAATTGTACCTAACCTGTTTCAGCTACATTAAACCTATTTCGTCTACATAATAACACACCAAATAACTTCAGTTTCTTGATTATTCACCAATTAAATTCCACCAAAACGGGTAAATCATTAACCTTTTTTTTCCACCGCTATATATAACTTATTCATACCTTCCACCGCTCCTGGTCTCGTAATTAGGGATGGACATTTTTGTTTCAGATATCACGTATTCGATTCAATCCGCTACCACTGTCTCTTCCACAGTTACCTCGTAACTAGGGGTGGGTATTTTTTAATATTATTAACTTTAATTAATTTTTTAAACAAATTGAAAAAAAGATCAAATACTAAATGAAGGACGCAAGACATGTCAATTAAAATTTAGATATGAAATTTTGAGATACATTACTTGGGAACCGTGGCCCCCTCAAATCCATATTAGATCCATAGAAAAAAAAATCATCCAAAGTTTTAAATTTCATTATCCTATATTTTTATATGATTATTTCATTATATTTGTTATTCAATAAATACATGAATTATAATAATAGAAGATATGAAAATATAGAATATGTATCATATATAATACAATTTTATACAAAATTTTATCTTTCTTGTTTATTTATAGTTAAATCATTTTGTAAATGTTCTTTTTATATTTCTAGATTTAAAATTTTTAAAGATTTAAATATTCTTTTAAAAATTTAAAACTCTTAAAATCATCAATTTTCTTAAACACCTATAATAATACATAGTAGTCGAATACTTTTATAACTTGACTTGTAGGAGATGCATTACAGAAAGTAAACATTTAGGAGCCAATAGATAATCTTTCCTTGGAACATAAATTCAAAATTGTAGTAGTTTGTATAAGCTTCATTTTGCAACTTCAAAAACTCATAAACTTTCATTATATCTAACTATCATTGAAAATTGTCTTTATACATAGATACATTGTTTCTTCATCAAATAAACATCTATTTGGGCCACTCTTTATTGGAAATTTATTTATACAACTTCATCTTCTATCTTGATAGGGGTGCATAAGCAATCTTCAGTTGACACCTAAGAGAAACAAAATCTCACCATTAACTCATTAATATTTTTATTAAAATCGTAAAAGAGTAACTCAATTACAAACTAAGTTTAATACCTGATTTCATGATAAATCAAATCAACATTTCCTTGATTGGCTGCATCATCATTCTTGTTAATCTACCAAATATATCATCAACGTCAATTAATATTTATTCAACAATAAATTAGCTAAATAGTTTATTATTAACATTGCCTCATTAAGACATGCTCAATTTCATGAAATCTTTTTCAACAGATTGTTATACAGGGGAAACACACATATAAATTTTTTTACATAGATGAATAAACTTTAAATAATTACCTTTTCTCATCCAAAATTTCAAAACATAACAAAATACCTCATCACCAATTAAAGGAGAAAAAATAATTTATCAGCTTCTCATCTGTAATTAATTTTATAACAATGTACTGGTTATCGTCGTCTACTTACTTGTTCAGTTTTCACTTGTGAACTTTAAAAAATATCTCCCCAATTAGTTGCATTTGCACTATTTCATTACTAATAAATTCAAATATTCAATTAATTCATTAGTGCAAATCCAATGCTCAGATAAAAGTTATCATTTTTTTGTTCTATTGGTTATCACAATCTATATATTCAACAAAAAAATCAATTGATTCCAACTTTTCTGGAAAAAATAAAAATTTCTCAATAGTATGAAAAATTTAGAAAATTAATAGCTCAGTTTGACAAAGATTTTAAAGCAACAATCCATAAATTATAATCTATTGCAAGTTGCAACTATACTTTTTTTCAAAAATAGCAGAAACCCCTAAATCTCTTCTACATAAGAAAATAATAAAAAGTAGCAGAACTCCAAAATTCAAAGTGTTAGTGAATTGCACTAAATAATGTGTCTCGTCGGAGTGAGTAAAAGTTTGTCATGCTGGCGTGCATACATAAATTTTAGAAATTCAAATCTCCAGTATTGAGATTTTTCAGAATTTGATGCAATTTTGGACAATTTTTCCTAGGTTATTTGAGTATTTTTCAAGTGTTTTGTAAATCTGATATTGAATACTACAAACATATAAAGCGTTTTCCCCTTCTACAACTAAAAAATATTTTTTAAATTAAAAGTATATATTTCTTTTTATATATATGCATATGATATATGATGTGAAAATTCTAAAAAAAATTTAGTAAAACGTGTTTACGCTAGTGTGGTAAACTTTCACGTGCTCCGATGAGCCACGTCGTTAGTTGCCGGCCGAAAATACAAGAACATGTATCGAATTGAAATTTCGTAAAATATTGAATTTTTTAAATAATAATCGTGAAGACCAAAATTAAATTGAAAGTTAAGTACAAGGTGTTGCATTCTCATAGAATTAACCCCATTTTTAAAATTCCACAACTATATTCCACGCCTTCTTTGCAAATATAATTTAACAATGTGTTGTTAATCAATTTAAAAAATATATATATTAGTAAGCATATAATTTTCTTAATTATTTATATTTAATTTTTAAGTGGATAATAATAAAATAAAGGCAATAACTTAGAAAAAATAGAAATTTTTATTATTTATATTTTTTATTGTCTTTGATCTTTTTGAAATTTTATTCATAATTTAAAATTTTAAAAATTATAATTATAATATAAATGTAGTCTCATTATTTTAATTGTAAGAAAAATATATTAATTAATAATGGAATAATTAAATTTGAAAAAAACTTTAATGAATATGATAATATATTGTGAAAGTAAAATAAATCCGTTAATTAAATTTATTGACCCAATATTTTAATAGGTCACTAAATCGAATTGTAAATTGAGTCATTAATTGCTAACTCTGACATCAGAGTTGTCATATAATATTATACTTTATTAGTTGTATATTAAAATTAAGCACAATTATTTTTTCTGAAAAGTAGGGTATTAGCAAATGAAAGTCTATGGTTCAAATTTAAAATTTGAATTTACCACATTTATTTTAATAAATGATAATCTTTTCACGAGGCAAAATTATTATTTTTTTATATCATCAGAAGTTACTATTAACAAACTAATAAAATTGACAAAATTCTGATTAAATAATATAAAAAAAAGTTATATTTGTTATTTAAAAAATAATAATATATATTTATTAAAAAATTATGCATATTTATAAAAATTAATAAACTACACCTTATTTATTTAAGGTCACAATCATTTATGCCTTTCCTTTTTAACTTAATTTCATATTATAAAAATAGTTATCCACCAAATAATATTAACACATTATTTTATAATAAATATGTTTAAGTTAAATAAATAAATGAGAAAGTTGGGCCAAGATCTCATTAATGGCCCATAAACCTAAAATCTCAGAAACCCACTTATCCACATCGTAGTCTTGGTTCTCTTCCTCAGTCATTACGACGGATTTTCAGGGGCCAGGCATCGCTGCCTCCTCCACCTCAACCGCCGTCTCCTCCCACGCCCACGCCTGTGCGCTACATCAGACACAGTTGCAGCTAAGCAATTTCTAGGCGCGGCGCCTTTTCCCTCATGCCCTCTATCTGTTTGACGAAATGCTCCAACCAGATGATTGTACTTGTTTGCAAGCTCTGTAGTACCATTTCGGTATGTGACGCACTGAAGACTTTCTTTATATGCTTCGTTCATTTGGTCCACTAATGTTTCGTCGAGTTTCAGTTTTGTATAGAACTCAGAGATTCTTGAGGAATGCGTGTATGCCACCATTTTCGAATTATCATCAGCTAGATGAATGCGTAAAAGTTTGCAGTTGCTTTACTCTGATATGTAATCGAGCTTCATTCCTCGGCAGTCATTTTCTCAGTAGTAGAGTTTCTAGTTCACCCTTTGAATGTCCACTTCACTCGAGCTCATTGCTTTTGGGGAGGCGCTTTTGCACTTTAGAGGCTTTAGAGCTGGAGAAAAGTACTTCTGATAATGATGGGGCTGATGATAATGTGGACAGGGTTTATAAAACAGTGTTGGATTACTCAAATCCCGGGTATAAAATGGAGGAGGCCCTTGATAAACTAGGCGTCGAATTGTCGACACCTTTGGTGGTAGAGGTTTTGCATAGGCTTCATTTTGAGGAGAAGTTAGCATTCAGGTTCTTTACTTGGGTGGGACACCAAGAACATTATATTCATGAGGCTGAA
Organism: Prunella vulgaris; assembly: GCA_026898435.1. NCBI lineage: Eukaryota > Viridiplantae > Streptophyta > Magnoliopsida > Lamiales > Lamiaceae > Prunella > Prunella vulgaris. Next base: position 25,833 of record JAPKLY010000341.1, on the reverse strand, counting down.
TCCTATAGTAAGATGATTGACATTCTGTCTAATACTAAGTATAAAGTGAAGCAGTTTCGTATCGTCTGTGATCTTCTGGATTACATGAAAAGGAGCAACAAGAAAAGTGTCCCTATTGAGGTGTTGCTAACCATTTTGAGGAAGTACGCCGAGAAACACTTGACACATCTTCAAAAGTTTGCGAGGAAGAAGAAGATAAGAGTGAAGACACAGCCGGAGATAAACGCGTTTAATCTGCTGTTAGATGCTCTGTGCAAGTGTTGCCTTGTTGAGGAAGGGGAGATGATGCTTATGAGGGTAAAAAGCAAGATCAAGCCAAATGCTGATACCTATAACATTCTGTTTTTCGGGTGGTGTAGGGTTAGAAACCCGCGTAGAGGTATGAGTGTGCTTGAAGAGATGATTGGGAAGGGTCATGCGCCCGATTATTTCACCTATAACACGGCCATTGATACGTTCTGTAAAGCAGGGATGGTAGCAGAAGCTGCAGAGCTTCTTGTGTTCATGAAGAAACATGGCACAGCTCTGTCTTCTCCCACTGCAAAAACTTATGCAATTATGATGGTAGCTTTCATCCGGAATAATGAAATGGATGAATGCTTTAAAGTGATGGAAGATATGATATCCAGCGGATGCCTTCCCGATGTATCCACATACAAAGAAGTGATTGATGGCATGTGTGCTGCAGGGCAGATTGAAGCAGCTTATAAGTTCTTGGAAGAGATGGGACGAACGAGCTACCCTCCTGATATTGTTACGTACAACTGTTTTCTCAAGGTTTTATGTGATAATAAGAATAGTGTTGAAGCTCTCGGACTTTACAAGAAAATGATCGAGGGGAGTTGTATACCCAGTGTGCAAACATACAATATTCTCATTGAGATGTTTTTCAGGATTGGTGATTGTGATGGGGCTTTTGAGACTTGGGATGAGATGGATAAGAGGGGTTGTGCTCGGGATACTGACACTTACTGTGTCATGATTGAAGGGCTGTTTGGATGCAATAGTGCTAAGGATGCAGGTGTTCTTCTTGATGAAGTTATAGACAGGAGGATGAAATTGCCATATAAGAAGTTTGACAGCTTTTTGATGAAGCTCTCACAAGTTGGTGATCTTCGATCAATCCATAGGCTGTCAGAGCACATGCGTGGATTCTATAATCCTGCTATGGCACGTCGTTTTGCTGTAAATCAGAAGCGTAGGAGTAAAGGCTTGAGAGACAAGTAAATTTGGCATCGGTTTACTGCTCGTTTTTATGACCCGATTTGTGGCAGAAAGATTAAGTCTGGATGAAATTCGAGCATTCTGGGCAGGTGAACCGGTTGTTGATCATGAGTAGAGTGCATTTAGGAAGATGATGTGATTCTTGTTTAGGAGTTTATATATTTCTTTGCATGCATGAGCATCAGTGGTATTATGGCCCTACTCATATTCAAATTGTATACTTTACGACCCGAAAAATAACTAAACAATGTCAGTTTTATTTCCGTGTGCTTAAAATATTTTCTTATCTTTTCTACGAAGATCACATATTTTGTAATTGGTATTACTGATAATTTTCAGGTTAAACAGCACGAGATAAGTGACTGAATAGTTGTAAAAATTATACATATACAAGGAATGACCGTGGAATTCAAATCCAAATATTTAATAAGATCGTAAATGAATATTGGATAAAATTAATTGATACGAAAAATAATGTTATGTCCATATTAATTAACATCAAAACATATATATACCCGATAAGTTTCGTATCAAAAAAGTTTATACGTCCTTTCACCGACCCATCTATATAAACCCTTAATTTCTCACTAACAATAAAATTCAAAATAATTACTAATGGCTGCCAATTCGACCAACTCGATCTCTTATATATCGGTGATCGATTTCGTGCCGGCGTCTCCTTAGTGGGGCGGCCGACGGGGAGCGTGAGTTCATGTTCTATCGGAACCCTAGCTATGCTGATGAGTTGAATCTCGATCTCATTAGATCGGTAAGTACTGTTTAAAGCAGTGATATGTAAATTTTATGAATATCCATAAAAGTTAATATTTTTGTTAGTAATATATATATATATATTTGTGGGAATAAAATAAGGTGTCTATATAAATTTTTAGCGGTGTTTACATATAATTATACATACAATTTTGGAAATCGAGAAAATATATGAGATTTATCTATTTACCCGGATGATAAATAAATAAAATAGTGTGTGTAAATAAAAGTGGGATGAACAAATAAAATTAAGGATTAATGGGCAAGTAATTTTGGGTGGAGGGAGTTTATATGTTGTTTCATGTATACAAATCAAATATTATTATTTAGTTATATAATATTCAATCTAAATTGTTATTTTAATTTTTTTTTTAAATTCATGATGTATTTTTGAAAATCTGGAAATTTCTGAACTAAAACATACATTATTTGTTATCATTAATTAATCGTGTTTAATGATTAATTAATGATATTTAGTATTCAAATACACAATTCAATTATGTTTGACCATGATCTTTTTAAAATAAGAGTAAAATTAAGAAAATTCAATTGACATACATAGAAATTCTTGTCGTATGGATTTACTCTATTTAGCTACATATATATAACTTTTAATTGTTAATAAATTGTAATTTACCAATTTGTAAAATGTTCTGTAACAAATTTGATTTTCGATCGAATAGGCTAAAATATTTCATTATGGATAAATAAGTTTGATCGTGGAGCCATGCCGGTCAGCTCATCTGAAAGCATTAGAAGTGGCCAACACGTTGCTGTCGTACGACCCGAACCTCCGGAGGCCCGGGAACAAATTTTGTATATTTTTCAGTGTAATCAATTATCACCTTTCAGTATAATCAGACTTAAATTTTTTCAGTATAAGCAATTGAGTGAGTGTATCGTGCATTAATTGCATACGATTCATTCGTAAATGTAAGATATTTGTGTAATGGTTGTGCGATTGAGTTAGATTTGTGCTAATTTAGAATCGATTATTCTTAAAATATGTATAGCTCCTAAATTAAACTATATTTTGCCCTGTACAACTAATTAAATTAAAAAATGGTGCAGAATTTCCACTGAGTAGTGGATTCTTTTCAAGTAGAGACCGTTGATACAACTGGAGCAGGAGATTCCTTTGTGGGAGCTCTTCTCTACAAGCTTGTTGATGACCACTCAATACTTGAGGTATTAATTAATTTAGTTTATTTATTTATATATCGAACTTTAAATTTATTTAAATTCTTAGTCTTGCGTTCAACTCAAGTGTATATTTACTTTTAAACAATTACATTCATTAATTATTACTGAAAATTCATATGCTAATATTATTGAAAATCGCATTTTTTTTAATAAAATGTTTTTGGTAGCTTTTCAGTAATAACAAATTTAATTTTTTTAAAAATATACTTAAGTTGCATAGTACACAAGTTGTTAAAATTATGTGTACTTTATATTGCAAAAGGTAGTACTTAATTAGTTTATTTATCAAATATTTAAATTCTTCAAATGATATATACTTTATATTGCAAAAAGTAATACGTACTCGTATTTTATTGATGCAGGATCAATCGAGGTGGTGAAATATGCATGTGCGTGTGGAGCAATCACTACAACTAAAAAGGGAGCAATCCCAGCTCTTCCAAGTCCTCTCTCTTCTCAATGAGATTTAGTTATGGATTTTTTTTTTTTTTAATTTTAAGATAGGTGACTATTAATTTTGTTTCTATGGTTTTTTATTTTATTTTAATGAGCATCTTCTCAATAATCGAGTTGTATAATTTTAAATTTTATTGCCATATATGCGTTTGATATGTGAATATTGCACAGATCCGGTGATCATATTAAGAACTAAGGCATTGGTAAGTGATATGATATGTCAATATTAAGGATGAACACAATTCTTGATTGGTTACTGCAGCAGAAACATATATATTTCCAGTGATAACACTTTGTTACATGAGTTGCATATTTCCAGTACTGATGTCTTCATTCATATGTAAATTTGGATGCATATATATCTATCTATCTATCTATCTATCATTTTGACACCATTAATATATATATATATAATTAATTGGTCAGCGGCCGGACATGAGGTGAAGTAAGTCGTGGTTTTCGTACAAGGAACCGATGTCCCAATCCTCTGTCAAAGATGAGAGTGTCATCAGTGCCACTACTATTGATCTCATGCTTGGTCGAAGTTGAGGATTTTCATGTGTGCATGCTTTTGCAAGATTGGCCACCTACACAACACACAATAACTAACAATTTCACTTCCATATATCAAATCATTAATTTCCGGATCGAGTGAGTGTTACCTTAGAGACCGAATCAAAAGGATAATCATCACCAAGCCTCGGATCAACGAGCTTGCGTAGAGCTTCTATTGGATTGGGCATGTCGAAAGCCTCCTCAAACTGTAAAACCATGCATGGATATCCACATTAGTTAGTAGGTGAAGGTGCAGGTTAAAATGATCAAGTAAATAGTATACCAGAGCAACAAGGCCTTTTGATTCCATTGTAACTTCATTTGACTTCACAATTGCATCTTTTGCAGATATCAATTCGTAAAGAACGACCCCTAATGCGTATACATCTATCTTGGGAGAAACATCACCATACTGTGCATACCTGCAGCATATCCATAGCAATTAAAGCAGATCAATCTGTAATAATGTGCAAGATTGATGTTTTTAGTAAGACAAGAATTTCAATGTATCAAGTGCAACGTGAAATTTATGAAATGTATTTGACCTGACAATTGGTGTACAAGTGAGCTACTCATCTCTTAAACGTGACATTAATAACTTACTCTGGTGGCATGTATCCGAAAGTTCCCACAAGACGCGTCTGTAGAGAACCACTCCCCACTTCGGTCAGTTTAGTAAGGCCAAAATCAGCTACCTAAGAAAGTGGAGAGTTCAGCTTAAACATCGGTTACTGAGTTAAAACATGATGCAACAACAAGGCGAAGTGTGACCTTAGCACGAAAGTTGTGGTCAATCAAGATGTTTGCAGATTTGATATCACGATGAATATAGAGTGGAACAGTATGCTCATGAATGTATTCAAGGCCTCTAGCAGAATCAAGCGCGATTTGCACCCTAGTCGACCATACTAGTGCCTCTGTAGCTGTATAAGTCATGTCCTGATCAGCACCCAACACATATATGCACAATGGTTTTGCAATTTAATATGTATTTGTAGTTGTACCTTTACCACGCAAGTGTTGGCTGAGGTTACCATTGTCGATGTACTCATAAACCAGACACAGGGAGCCTTCCACACAGTATCCTATCAGATGCACCTGCATTTTGTCATTCAAGAAAACATAATTAAACCAATAAACACATGGAGAGTTGATGTTTTTAGGGAGTGTATGTGTGTACCAAATTGACGTGATGAACGTGTGTTAAGACCTTCAGTTCAGCAAGGAACTCCTTTGATGCTTGCATGTCCATCTTCTTTATACCAGCTTTCTGCCATTTTCAGGATACACAAAATCTCACATCTGTGATTTGCTAACTTATCACATCAGATGCCTTATAAGACTCTTTCATAATAATAAGAAACCATAAGCATTTGTGTAACAAAAGTCACCTCATTTCTTTTACATATTTAGATATGATCTTCTAGAGAACACATTAAATCTATTCATGACTGTCTGTTAAGTCACCGTGGTCTGATTAAGTATACGAATCCTCTAACATTGACACACAATCCTAAACATCATCATTATGTTTAAGAGTGTAAGCACAAACCTGGCCTCTTAGTTCTCCATAGTAAACAGCGCCGAAACCACCTTGGCCGATCTTGTAAGAGGGGCTGAAATCATCTGTTGCCATAGCTAACTCTTCGTACGTGAACTCAACTGATTTATCCACACTGATACCCTTCAGCATTGGAGACCCAGTACCAAGAACCCCACCTGATTCTGACCCTTTTTCCATCATAACAATGCCTATGTACATACATTCATTCATCAAATATACTTTACACTTGCTGCTTCACCACACATAGCTATCAGCTCTTTGTATAATATATATGAAAAAGAAAATGTAATTTGCTGATCTGTAAATTCGATAGAGATACACAAAAATTTACCATGTGAGCTCTCAGTGTTTCGGTCATTGTGGAGAAATGATTCTTTAGACGCCTTTCTCCTTCTGTTAAAGATAATATAAAAGCATATCGCCAAAGAGATGACCCCTATCACAGCTGCAATTGATATACCGGCAATGGCTCCACCAGAGATTCCTGATACAGTTTAATTAGAGCCCACATCACTCATCAGTTTATATCAAGAATTTTAATCATGAGAATGAGAGGCAAACCGCTTGAACTGCACAAAGAAAACATCTAGTATTAGACACAATATGGATTAATAAGATTCAAGAAACTAGTTAGTAGCACCCACCTTGACTTTAATGGAGGATAAGTCCCATTTTGATCTGCATTAAATCAAGAAACAACACATCAGATGATATGATATTTTCCAATTAAAAAACTCATTTAGTCATAAAAAAATATGATTGTACTCGATTTCGGGATGGAATCAAAGAAGCACTTGAGTTATTTGGAATCAAAAGTACTTCTGATGCCAAATCAGAATCAACTAGGACAGAACTAAAGCATTGAGCCGAGCTCTTCTTTGAAGAGTCATCAATATCTAGAAGAATTGGACATTATGATCATTTTCATTTTAACAAAACAGCCAAATAAGTTACCTTTCCCTGGAATGAAAACTAAACCACTCTCTGAGGAGAAATTGACACCAGGGTTATAATCCTGAAGCAGATTTTCAGTTAAACCGAATTCATTCGCTATAGACGACAAACTCTCACCACCACGCAGAGGATACGTCACAAACAACCCGTAATCTTTGGAAACACGGCGGCTGCCACATGTACAATTCACAGTAACATTCAACTGTGATCCAGTTGGGATGTTTTGGGGCGCGTGGCTGTTGAACCTCGTCAGCATTTCGACTGTGGTGAGGTTCGAGTAGTACAGCTGTGCTATTCTTTTGTAAAAGTTGCCAGGTTTAACCAGGTACTTAAACTGATGAGCCATGAAGTCGTCATTGTTTGTGCAAGAACAGGGGAAGGGGACAGAGATTCTGCTGCCGGAAAGAATGATGTCCGGATTGGTGATCTGAGGGTTGAAGCTTGTGATTGTGGTTATGGAGGTTGAAAACATTGTTGATATGAAGGTGAGATTTGATCCTGGCCATACGTAGTAGGAGGCTAATGCATCACAACTTTGGCTGCATCTTGATTCAACTGAAATGGTATTCACCAGTAACAACACAAGAATTCTGCTAAACTTCCTCTGATTTTCTTGGAAATCCATGTCTCTTGGAGATGAGTTTTTTTCCTTTTTTTAATGAAATATGTGTGAAGGGTTTGTGGTAGTTCATCCAAATTATCGCACACTTTGGCATTGAAAAATAATACTAGTATGCATGTCGTGAAGTTGACCCTTTCCAAATGGTTTTCCTCTTTAAATAAAGATTGAGGGGCGTGATTGAGGTTTTGTTGATGAATATTTGATCAACATATATACATGGCCATGATAAAGTACTGTAGCATCTATGAATTATGGCCCATCACCACTAACCTTTTTTTTCTTGTCAATGTTGGAAGACGTAGCTTTTGTACTGTTATTTGGTCTTCCGTTGAAAGAAGAATAAAATTAAAAATTTGAGTGTGTCTGTCACGGGAACTAATGATCTCGTTGGTAATGACAAGAGCATATATACATACCGCTTGTTTAGTCAAAGATTAGGAGTATGTTAGACCTGGTAAAACACACGTGGCTTTGGCTGATTAGTGAGTATTCTTAATACATGACTTATTGGTCAAAATCAATCCTCATTACATACAAAACTTGTTAATGTCTTTGGTTAATAATTTCCTTGGATCTTATCATCATCACAGTTATTGTGTATACCGGATTCAAGTGCATTTTTTAAAAATTATTATTCCCTCTATTCACGAAAAATACGTTTAGATATTTGTATTTGGTTTAATGCAATATGTCAGAAGGTATTACGGGATATTGTGAGGTTCGATATGAATACCTTTCGACATATTACATTAAACCATGTGTAAATATCTGAACGTATTTTTTGTGGACGGAGGGAATATATTATTAATTAAAAATCTCACATATTTTTGTTAAAAACAATATTTATTAATTGGTATAGCTGTTTAAAAATACACATTAGTTACAACTTGCACGATGCACACAAGATGAATGTCACAATTATATGTAGCAAAATTTAGGGTTTCATATTGTGAAATGGATAGATTTTATGTAAAAATCACTATAGATCATTTTCAATTTCATAAACTACTTTCTAATTATCTTTTGATCCAATATCTAACATTTTAAAGGTTTTATTTGAAAATTTGATGCTTTAAATTTAAATATTACGTCATTCGTTCCATAGGAAATTGCATTCTAGAGGATGACATATTTTTCTAAGAAAAATATGTTTTATAAATAAAATAGTTGCATATGGATAAATGTGTATATTTTTTTGTGAGAGTACACGTATATCGATATTTCTTTTTGTGGTAACGTACAATTTCCTGTAAGGCGTCCAAAAGAAGAAAATGTACAAATTCTTGTGGGACGGAGGGAGTATAATATTGCATTATTTTTTATATTATCCAACAATAATAAGATATTACTAGTCTCTATTTGTTGACAAATGATGTGATTTTTAAGTTTTTAATCAAATATTTGAGTACTTTAAAACTTTTAAAATAGTTTTATGATAAATTTATCACGAGTCCTTTTCATACATAATTTTTTCATATAAAATTAATACTCCCTCCGTCCCATAATTGTTTTCACACTTTCCTTTTTTGTCCGTCCCACAATTGTTTTCACACCCTATAAATGGAAACTATTACTTTAACTTTATCCTCACAATCCAACTAATCTTATTATTTTAATAATATAACTTTACACAACAGTCTACTTTTCTTAAAAGTTGTGCCATCACAGGGGTGAAAACACCTCTGGGACGGAGGGAGTACTAATTTATGCTTTCGCTAGTATTATGTGCATGACAAAGTTTTGTATAAAAATTATTAATAATAAGATTATCATGAAATTATTTAAAAGTATCAAATATTTTATCAAAAGTATCACAAATTGAGTAACGACATTATATTTTAATTGTTGATTTTTTTAACTCAAACTTTTATACTCCTGATAAATTTTTTATAATTTTAATTAAATATTTAATATTTTTTAAAAATTATAATAAATCTATCATAAATTATTATTTATATAAAATCAATTCTATGTACATGTATATTTTTTTTATAGTAGAACGAAAATCCACACCGATCAGATATGAAGGCATCCAAAAATATGATTATGTGATTTCGGGCTTGGACAGAAATTATATACTTCTATTTTACGACATTAATATTCCTTATGTTTCTTATTTTGTTATTGATTTTTTCCTAAATACAGGGCTTAATGTCAAATATGGAATATCTATTACAAATTTTAATATATGCCTGGAATTTGAATTTTTAAGTTCAATTTTAGAATAAGTCTCCTGTGCACCAGTTACACGGTGCAACTCTAGTTCATTTTTAAAAAGTTAAACAGTTTATTACTGAAAAGTGTATCTTTCATAGTTTAACTTTTCAGTAATAAACTATTTAACTTTTCAGTTATAAACTGTTTAACTTTTTAAAAATAAACTTGAGTTGCACCGTGTAACTGGTGCATACAAGACTAATCCTCAATTTTAATATTTTCAAACAAACTATTTTTATTTTTATTGCAGTTGGGCATTATTTATTATTTTTTAGGATATTCTTAAGATATTATTGATTATTTCTTGAATATTGTCTATTAATTGATTGAAGTAATTCTTTCCAAATTTTAAAATGCAATATGAAATGATTCTTATTTCTGTAAGATAACATTTATTTGTTTTTGGATTAGTCTTGTATGCACCAGTTATACGGTGCAACTCAAGTTCATTTTTAAAAAGTTAAACAGTTTATTACTGAAAAGTTAAATTATGAAAGATACATTTTTCAGTAATAAACTGTTTAACTTTTCAGTTATAAACTGTAACTTTTTAAAAATGAACTAGAGTTGCACCGTGTAACTGGTGCACAGGAGACTTACTCTTTGTTTTTTGGGACCCTTACGTTTATCTATATATACCCTACACAAATTATACATAGACGTACAAATTCATATGCAACAACATAAATGCTCACATAAGATTTTCTACTAATTATAGATTTTACTAACCCAATTTTTATACTTAAGTAAATATTTAATACTTTAAAATAATTTTATAATATGCATATGAATCATCAACTATTTTCATATAAAACCTACTCTGATTAAAATAGATTTTCTGCTTAAAAAATGGGCACTTAATTCAAATTCGGCACATATATAGAAGAGCACCTTCTTCTCACACAAGATTTATAAAGAACATACTCCATAATAAAAAGGAAGAAATTATAGTAATTACCTTTTGCAGGCAAAAAAACAATCCCTGATCCAGCATTAAAATCAAATCCTTGGTTAAACCGTTGCAGCAAATCAGCAGAAACACCCGTCTTCATGGCCAAAGACCCCAAACTCTCCCCCGGAAGCAGAGGGTACGTCGCAAACAACCCGTAATCTCTCGACACGCTGCCATCGCCACACGAGCAGTTCACCGTCACATTGATGGGAACCAAATCGGGTACTTGGTTCGGGTCATAATTGTTGACCCTCTGGATCCAATACCCAGTTGTAAGGTTGGCAAACACATCCCTCGCAACCTTAACATATGTATCATCCCTCTGAGTGATGTACGAAAACGTGTGTCCCAAGAAATCACCGTTGAAGCATTCACATGAAAAAGGAACATTGATACGGGTCCCCGTTTGGATAATGTCCGGGTTGGAGACGTGAGGATTGTACGGCAGGATGTTGGGGATTTTTTGTTGGAAAATGGTGCTAATGTAGGTGAGGTTTGATCCTTGTCCAACGTAGTAGGAGGCTATGGCAAGATCACATCCTTTTCTACATGACTTGGCTTTTGTGACAAATATTGTCCATGTGCAGAGAAGGACATGAAAGAAGATTGCTAATGTCGTGTTTCCATTTGAAGAGGAAATGATCATTTTGGAGGAGTTGAAGACACCCATGAGCAAATTTAACTATGAATCATCAATCAATGATATGTGAAGATTCCATGAAACAAACACATGTTGTGCAGGCCAATGCCGTTTTGTTGTTTTCTTGATGAGTAGCCGCCTTGAGATGGTTTGTAATTTGTTTGATATGTATACACATGCCAACTATTAATATCATATATAATAAGTAATACATTATGCAGGTAACAAGTCCAACTATTAATATCATATATAATAAGTAATACATTATGCAGGTAACAAGAAGACTTGTGTAAATTAGGTCAGACAAATCTTGTGCCAAATTATCAATCTGTATTTTCTTATTTACTAACTAAAGAATTTTAACTCAGTCTCTCAAATAGGAGGCTTATGTTCCCATCTTCACTCATTTTTTTCTCTTGAACTATACACAGTTTTTTATTAATATATATTTTTAATACTACATATCAATATATTAAGCAGGCCCATGTTGTTTCCATCTTCACTCATTTGTTTCTTTTGAAGTATACACAGTTTTTATTACTATATATTTTTAAATACTACTATATCAATATCTTCATCTAGAGGGGAAATATCAATGTACTGCGACAGAACAAAATCAAGAGCAAATTTCCTGCTATTTACTGATACCACATCATTTTACACTATGATTTAAGTTTACAAAGACTAAAATTATCAATAAAAACAGCCAATAGTAATTTCATGCATACTAAGAAATTTGTTCATTGAATACTAGTCACTCGTGCACAAGCATTTGACCCTCGGGAGATTAAGCATTTGGCGTCAAAATAAGGAATAAAACTGCATATATTATTGCAAATGAGAACAATCCCAGCAGAAATCTGTGGCTGATGGAAGCAGCTCATGTAATTATATGGTTCACAACAGGTGCAGGCAGGATCAAGAGTGTTCTTTACGTCCCATGCATTACATCAGGTGTAGATTTTAGCATTGAACTAAGCTACATCGTAAGAAGAGGCTTATACCCATCGACCTTCTAACCCTCCGTTTCTTCTTCTTGTGGCTGCATTCATCAAACTTGTACTGAGCAAAAAGAAGTTTAAGGGTGGGGCTATTTGCACCCACATAATTGCTTACTATACCCACACTCAGTCAATCCTCCTTAAAAGGTCAAAAAGTACTCTTCATATGAATCATATCGTCATAGATGTCTTCATGTTTTCTAAAAGTTATATGTTTCGTTTTAAATCTGTTTTTCTTCCAAATCTCAATCTTAAAATTGTATAATAGCCAATATATATGTATTTCATATTCAAAACCGAAAACTAGAAGAAAAGCTCAACACAAAAGATATACTAGTAATATTTTGGAAATAAAAGGGCATTTTTAAATCATAAAGTCGTTTGAGAGGTAATTTTTACTTTCTAAATAATATGCGGTTAGTTCAAATTTCTTCTGCTTATTTTAGTAATTATTGTTTTAGGGTTTTTTTCCAAGTGAATATAAATTATAAAAAATGGTCCATGTGTGTTGTTGCTTAGGGCTTAAGTTAGGTTATGTCCAAATAAAGCAAGTCCAAAAGTAGTTTCGGAATGGAAGGAGTTTTTTTTTTCTCTCGACTCCAACAAATTGACCCGACCCACCGGATCCTAATGACATGAATGGAAGCTTGTGCGGAAATCTTGCACCAAAGAATGGAGATGATGTATACCACTGTGATGATTAAAGGATTCGAGGAGATGCAGGCCTTGATGCGCCAACTCCAACGCAAGGACGTCATCCTTGACAGCTCTTCAAAGTCCACACGGGCCGATCAGCACCTGCACCGGTTGCTACTCCGGTCACTGTGTAGCTGGTCTCTATGCCAACAAAGTTAGCAAAGTTAAAACTTCCAGGATTTGACAGCAAGAACCCCTCATCTTGGATTCCTCGTGCTGAACTTCCCTGGACGAGTATGTGAACTTATGTGGAATGGTGTCGGTGACCAACTTACAAGATCTCTATGCCTTGGGCCTGTTTCTTAATATCCTGAGGGATGACAACTGAGTCCGCATCATGTCTAAGGACCCAAGGAAACTTGGGCCTTCCTTAGCCTTGAGGACATTACTCTTCTTAAGGGGAAGGGAATTTGATACGCTGCCTACTTTTGTAATTATTGATTTAAGGTTTAATTTTAAGTTAGTGAGGAAAATGGTCCATGGCTTAGTTGGTTTAGGACTTAAGTTAGGATTAGGCTACTCAGTCTATTTATATTTTCTTTGCGTCTTATAGTTATATTATCATAGGATCAAATATTGAATCGACTTCGGCTTGGGATCGGTTATTAGAGTTGGGACAAGATTTATCCTACAGTACTTTGTGTCTGCAATTAATTTCATTAACTGCTTTTATCACACGTTAACTATATTATGCCCCCAGATATGTTGGAGAGAGAATTGGCCCTATGGTGGTAATATTAGTGTTCTGCTCTAATTTTAGAAAAAATTGAACAAAAAAAGTTGTAAATTGCGGTAATAGGAAAATGATTGAGGAGATCCAGGGCAGGTAGTTAATCAAAATAAAGTAATGAATGAAAATAGTATCATTGATCATCTTGTTCTAGTTAACCACCATAATAATCATATACTCATTCTCATTCCCAATAAAAAATTTCAAACCAAGTGCACCTATATATTTTGTGGGTGCCTATGTGTTGCTGTGGACTTGCTTTTTAAATGCAATGAAAGCATATATGAACAAAGATGATGCAACAATTTACCTCAAGGTAGTTTTTGACTTCATCAGAAGATTGGATTTGCCCTTTGCTAAAATACGACTGTGCATTTTCCTCAATATGCTCGACCCTGCATTTAGCATTAGTTGGCCAATGTTGATCAGTCCTAACTACCACCAAGCATGTCACACTGTATAAAACGATATTGCAAGTGCTGGAATATGACATGGGATACTATTTTTGATTAAAGAGTTGGCCTAATTTTCAATCTTACTCGTAAATGTAGTTGACCATTATCCCAGCACTTTGCTTTAGGCCATTTTTTGATCGGTCAGCCATCCAATTAATTCGTCCAATCATCTGTAGAACCATTACCAACTATAGTTAGAATAAAATACTTAAACACATGATTAATTCCCATGTTAACTAGAAAAAGCACTGGGAATTGATCAGAAGTGTAATGCTGTAATGTATGAATAAGCAACCGCTCCATTTTGCAGGTGGAAATTTCCAACAGAATCCAGAGCCTTTCCTCTCTTTTTTTCTCGAACAAGATACCTGTAGTCATTGACCAAATTTCATAATAAAATTCTAAAATACAAGTGGTGCTAAACTCGAACAAGAAGAGAACGACAGCCAAATTTTAAAGTAGTTATCCTAAGTGTTAGCAAAACACTTATCTTAAAGGATCAACGCGACAAAGTTGCAATACAGTTTGATTGTGATGGGCCAAAAAACAGCGAGATAATCAACATTAAAGGATCTCGACTCTCTCATACTACTTGAAAATAACATGATAATACTAAAAATATAACTTAATATTATATGCATCAAGTGTATTTTAAAAAAGTCATCCCTTTTATTAATGAAAAGTTACCCTGTTTTTACTAAAAAGTCACTTTGTTAAATCGTAACATGGATGATTTTTTAGTAAAAAATAGGAGTAACTTTTGAGTGATAGCATATAAGCAAAGTTACCTTTTAAAAATGCACTTGAGTTTCAAAATGCATTTGGTGTACAAAAAACTTACTTTAAATATATGATGAGACTGCTACCATCAAAGTTTATGCGAGGAGGAAGAAGTTAGACGAGACACATGAGCGGGATCGAAGTGATCAAGATTTTCATTTATTTGCTCTTTCAATTGTTGATTTGATTAGATTTGATATACTGATTCTGTTTTCCTTATTTATGTGATTTCCTTTTCCTTAGTAATTCAAGACCATGGGCATTACGTTTGATTGAAATAATTGTGAACCTACGTTTTGAGGATGATGAGAAAATTCCTCGATTGAAGTTTCATCATTTGGACTCAGAGCTAGCTTGATCCTAACGTTTCTGCAATGATTTCCAACAAGAAAAGATTTGAGCAACTGGAAACATTCATGGCAGCTTTGAGTGAAGCAGTGCGGACGCTGTCCATGCAACGCGGGAACTACTCTAGTGGGGGCTCCAATATAGAATCATGCAGAGATAGGCGCTGTCGAGATCGGGGAAGGACACCGAGTATGGTCAGTACAGATCAGGGGCACTGCCGTTCTCAAAGGAAAAAATAGGGAGAGTCGTCGCACCAGGGTGCGAAAGAGAGAGAGGTACGAGGTGGCGGCCATGACTCGGTCTGTAGAAATCGGCACGAGAGCAGGAAGAATCGAGGCAGGGCGCCGCTGCTACAGGAAGTTCACGAGAATCCTTTCGCTGCTCACCCCAATCCCTTCCACCGCGATGGTTCAGCAACGGTCGCGAAGGAGGACAACAAAGGACATACAGATTCAAGCACGGAGTCACAAGAGTCTATGTTCAATCGGCAGTCAGAGAAGCCTCGAGACCAACTGACCATCGACCACCTGGCTCAAGATGGATTTTCCGAAGTTCACCGGAGAGAACCCCACTAACTGGGCGGACAAAGCTAAACAATACTTTGAACTGAAAGAGGTTTGGAACAAAGATTGTGTTAATCAATCCAGCGACTCAATCTGCAAATTGAGTTACTAAACAAGAACATAGCGAGAAATAAACAATCAAACGAAGATAAGAAATCAAACAAGAAGAACACAAAAGATCTACGTGGTTCGATCTTGAATGATCAACGTCCACGGAGGATCTGAGCACACTTTCACTATCAATGGAAGATCAATTATAGAATACAATTCACTCATTACTCAAAAATACTCAATTCTACTATTCTTGAGTTTCTCGCTATAACTCTAATGAAGATACAAAATTCTCTCAATCTCTAAAATGATCTCATAAGAATCAAGAAGCTAGAATGCAATGTTTATAGTTGCGAACAAAGCCCAGAGGTTGAATTAGCTTTCCATGACAGTTATTCAGTTCCAACAGAAAATTCAGCTACGTGCAGGCACTGTAGTGGTTGTAACAAATTCTTAACTGAATCTTGCAACCGGTTCAAACCTTTCTAGTTCCAGCTTACTTGAAATTAGACCGCTTCTGATTCACAATTCGATCTAGCTAAAGTCTTCTGAAAGGCATTACTAACTCTTCTGAATAGATCAAATTAGATGATTTTTCCTCAGCAAATCCTGATCATCACCTCGCCTAACGTACTTCCTCAGCTGACTTCACCTCTACAGACCTGACTTATCATCAGACGACTTACCTCAGATGACTTCACCTGTTCCGAAATCAGGTAACTAAGCTCAGGAACATCAGCTAACCTGACCTGATCTTGAACCCATCTGGTCATTCCTCAGCTAATCTGATTCAACTCACCTGAATCAACTATATTGACTCAACTCCTGATCCTGAACAACCTCATCTGTGCTGAACCAAGTCTTTTTTGATCTGCAGACTTTCACACTCAGCTAAGTCAAGCATTTTGCATTGCACTCCACAGATTGTGTACTTATTGCCACCATCTACTTGGAGGGTGACGCACGCCAATGGTGGCGCTGGTTCGAGTCATAATGGTGACTCGGTGGTTTAGGAAGAGTTTAAGGAAGGCCTCTTGTCACAGTTCGGGAACCATCAGTATGAAGACGAGAATGAGGCGTTGAGCAAAGTGCGCCAAACTGGGAGTTTTCGAGATTACTTGCGAAAGTTTGAACGACTAGCCAATCGTGTCCCCGATTGGCCACAAAATGCATTACTAGGTACTTTTATTATCGGGCTTAAACCGGAATAGGCAGGGGAAGTGAAGATGTGGCATCCACGGACCCTCCGCGAAGCCATCGATTTAGTGACTCGAAAGAATGAACACATTAAATCAATGCGTAACAGCAACTCCATGGGCAAAGGAACATTTACTCCAATTAATGGGAGTGCAGGAGCGAAACCATAGGTTTCTGGAAATCTGCCTAAGTCAAGCATGCTTCCACTGAGCGCGATTTCAAACACTTTGGTTTCAAACACTACTGTTAAGAACAGGGTACAACTGTCCAACGACGAAATTAATCATCGACATCATGCAGGATTGAGCTTCACCTGTAATGAGAAGTACTCATGGAATCATGTGTGCCCGAATGCAAAGTTAATGAGCATCACGTTGGAGGATCCTGTTGCAGAAGTTGATACCACACCGGTATACGACGAATGTGTGGGTGACGGTGAACGATGAACGGATGTGGCGGAGCCGAACGCATAGGGGTGAACTCAATCTCTTGTCATCCCCCAATGCCAGCCCTTCGACCACTCCGTTCGATGCTGAAAAAGAGGCCATAATTCGGGGCTTACTGACCGAGTTTTCTGCTGTAACAGAAACACAGAGTACCCTGCCCCCACAACGGGAATTCGGTCATCGCATACGTCTAATTAATGAGAGCAAACCTGTGAATGTTGCACCCTATTGCTATGCCCACTTCCAGAAGAATGAAAATGAAAGACGGGTGGAAGAGATGCTAAAATCGGGGATAATTCGCCATAGTACGAGCCCTTTCTCATCATTGATGTTATTTGTTAGTAAAGAAGAAGGACGAGACGTGGCGAATCTGTACGGACTACCGAGCTCTCAATGCAGCCATGGTAAAGGATATGTTCCCTATCCCAACTATAGAAGACATGCTAATTATGCGGAGCCATGTTCTTCTCCAAATTGGATTTGAGAGCCGGCTACCACCAGATTCGGATGCACCCAAATGACATCCATAAGACTATCTTCCGTACACATAGTGGCCAGTGTGAGTACCTCATTGTGCCATTCGGTCTTAGCGACGCACATGCCACCTTTTAGGCCATCATGAATCATATATTCCGGAGTATCTTCAAAGGTAAATATTTTGGCATATAGTGAATCGTGGGACGCTTATGTTGGTCATTTACGAATCATTCTTAATATATTGTGTGAAAATGCATTTGTTATCATGCCTCTAAAGTGTTTCTTTGGAGTTATGGAAGTGGAGTACTTGGGTCATTTTATATCTGGGGAGGGTGTACGAGTCAACCCTCGTAAAACAGAAGTAGTGGTGCAATGGCCGATACCCACCACAGTTACAGCTTTAAGGGGTTTCCTCGGACTCACCAGTTACTACCGGAAGTTCTGCCCGAAATTCCGCGAGATTGCCCGGCCACAAGAAAGAACAAATTTCGGTGGTCGAGCAAAACGCAAGCTGCTTTCGAGAAATTAAAAGAGGCTATGAGCACCAGTCAGGTATTGTCCTCACCTAATTTTAATGACGATTTCATCATCAAAACGGATGCATCTGGGTTCGGCATTGGAATCGTGTTGTCTCAGCAAGGAAAGCCAATTGTGTTCCTTAGCAAAGGGAGTGCTTCTTCGAAACAATCGTGGTCCATATATGAAAAAGAGATGTTGGCTATTCTACAGGCTATTCGTTGTTGGCGACCGTATCTCGTGGAAAGGATATTCAAAATCATCACCGACCAATGAAGCCTACGCTACTCGCTAGAGCAGCGTATAACTACGCCGAAACAACAGAGATGGATAGCAAAATTAGTGGGATTTGACTATGAGATAGTATATCAACTAGGGAAAGAGAAAAATGCAGCTGATGGCCTGATGCGCTGTCCCGTAGAGAGGAAGTCGGCGGCCTTGTCACTGCAATTGAAGCCTGAACTCAATGACGTGCACTCATTGGTAGAGCTTGCAGTAAATGCTGCTACATCGGGAATATGGCAACTAATTTAGCAGGAGACGCTCAATGACCACGACTATGGACTGATTCTGCAAAGGGTGCTTAAGGGGGAAAATAGTGACGCTGAATTCAACGTTCAAAATGGATGTCTAGTCCGTAATGGTCAAGTGTGGTACCGAAGACGGCCACCCGTGAACAGCATCTTCGGGAGTTTCATGAATCTGCGTTTGAGGAACATTCTGGTATATTGCACACATCGAAACGCCTCCAACAGCTGTTCCAATGGGAGGGATTGGAACAGCAAGTGACAGAACTCATAAGAGCAGTGACGTGTGCCAAAGGAACAAATCGGATAGTCTGCGGCCAGCGGGGCTACTATCGCCTCTCCCACATTCCGAATCAAATTTGGAGTGAAATCTCCATGGATTTCATTACATGTCTTCCGAGATCGAAGGGAAAAGATGCTATTATGGTAGTGGTCGATCATATGTCAAAGCACGCCCACTTTATTGCGATCAGTCACCCCTACACTGCCAACGAGATTGCAGATGTATTTCTGCGTAATGTCATTGGTTACATGGTGTCCCAACCACTAGTGTGTCCGATAGGGATCAAGACATCAGATGTTTCTTAGCGCCTTTTGGCGTGAGCTCTTTAAGCTGCAAGGTACTCAACTCCGCATGAGCTCTTCGTACCATCCACAAACCGAGGTGGTTAACTGCTCTAAGGTGTTTTTCATTTCATAAGCCTAAAGAGTGGGATAAGCTTTTGGCATGGGCTGAGTATTGGTACAAAACTACATCAATGTTCAATTGATATGACACTATTCGAAGTTGTGTATGGACGACCAGTTGTTCATATTCTGCCTCATGAATCGGGGTCAACATCAATCCATGAGGTAGACATACAACTACAATAACGCGATGAATTACTTCAAGAGTTACGCTTCAACCTTGAGGCGGCGCAAAACCGCATATGACAATATGCAGATGCCAAGCGTTGTCCCAAAGAATTTGAGGTGGATGATTGGGTTTATTTGAAACTGCAACCTTATCGTCAGCAGTCGGTGTTCATGAGGTTTAACCAGAAGTTGGTCAGCAAGTTCTATGGGCGGTTTCAGATCGAGGCAAAGATAGGTACAGTGGCGTATGGATTGAAGCTGCCCGAGGGGTCAAGGATTCATCCCGTGTTTCATGTTTCCTTGCTAAAGCGCAAGGTGGGTCCAATGGATAACATTCGACCAACTCTACCTCCCTACACCGCTGACAAGGTTCCCACGTGTGCGCCTCAACAAGTACTTAATTATTAGGCCATTCGAGAAGTGTTGGTGCATCGGCAGGGCTTCCATGTTGATGATGCGACATGGGAGAATGTGAAGGATATACGTTTTGATTTCCGAACTCAACCTCGAGGACGTGGTTCATTTTGCCGATGGGGGTGATGATCTGCTACCATCAAAGTTTATGTAGGAGGAAGAAGTTAGGCGAGACACGAGAGCGGGAAACGAAGTGATCAAAATTTTCTTTTATTTGCTCTTTCAATTGTTGATTTGATTGGATTAGATTAGATTTGATATTCTGCTGATTTTGTTTTCCTTATTTATGTGATTAGTAATTCAAGTCCATGGGCTTTACGTTTGATTTAAATAATTGTGAACATACGTTTTGAGGATGATGTGAAAATTATTATTGTGAGATAATCACTTTTATAGCGCAATTCCTGATTAGTACTAAGGCAATCCAAGGTTAATTCTTTGGGTTTCAATAATTCTTAGATTGAAGTTTCATCAATATATAATAAGTTTAGAGGATTCATGTATGGTTTAAACAATGTCTTAGTCTTGTATGCAATAGGTGCGCTATGCAAGTGAATTTTTAAAAAGCTAACATACTATCACAAAAAAGTAAGTCATATTTTTAGTGAAAAACCCTTGTTAAAAAAATAAAAATAACTTTTTAATGATTATACTATAACCTTATATAAATACACTTGAATTATATGGTACACTTAGTACACAAAGATCTTACCTTTAAAACACAGTCAAAAATTGTTGATGTATGTATCAAACAATTTCATATATATAAGATACACAATAGTTTTAACCTCTGCCTTCTTTGTTTAAAAAATAATAATGAGCTTTTACGAGTTCATTGACAATAATTATTCAAGCAATCATGTAAGGAATATAAGATGGGGAGCTTCAACTTAACCCAGAACCATGGTCAGAGGTTAAGGATTGTCTCAACATATATATATCCACACTTTCATGTGGAACCAATGCAAAATATAGTAAAGATCCATCCTCCTTTCAAACCGGACGTCCACGGGTGGCTCTGGGTTGTAACCCATACACTTTGTACTAAGAATTTTTTTTTTTTTTTTTAAAAAAACCAAGATACTTAAGGCAACACTACTCTTACCTTGAAAGCATAAATGTTAATAATAGAATATGATAGGTGTATCAAAAAAATAAATGTTTCCAACTATTGATACTTTATATAGATAGAGACCTATATAAGTAACATATAAATTATAATTATATAAATAGATACAAAAAGTGAATCCGAGGTCCCATGAACTCTTTTGTTTTAAGTATCACTGTTATGTATACGCACTATCACTCTTATGCATATGTATTATCACTGTTGTGCGAACGAAATGTCATTGTTTAAAATCAATTATTTTATAAATAGTGATAGTAGATATGCATAACGGCGATAGTGTGTATATATAATAATGGAGTAGGTCTCTTGTAAACTCGAGTTCACATGAACTCGTACCACTGTTATGTGTAATCACTATCACTGTTATTCATATATACTAAATATACTTGATTTTTTAACAGTGATAATGTATATGCATAACAGTGATAGTGAATATACATAACAGTGATAGTGCATATATATAACAGTGATAATTGAGAATCCGAGTTCACTGTGAACTCGGGTTCATACAAGTTTTTGTCATAATAATGATATTCAAAAATAATAATTTACGGGAACCCGGGTTCACAAGAGACCTACTTTAAATAGATATCTATTATTGATATAGGCACGGATAAGGATACAGAAATAGATCTACCTACATGATCATACTAATTAAATATTCACTTTAATCATGAGATGATGGATTAATGATCTCCAAAGAAGAAAACAGTTGGTCTTCAGTTCAAAAGACATACCTTGCACAGAGCCTCATTAAAGGGGTTCTTAACACAAGTGTCAACTTTTCTGAATTAATCCACTGGTAACTGGTTGACGACAACAACTTCCACATTACTTCCAACCCATTTTTTCCAGTGGTAAATTCTCTGAATGAAATAAGGAGTAAGAATGTTGTGATCTTGATGTAGATTTGAAAGCGGCATACTCTTTAAAGATCTCCATATAGGTGAACTATTAAGGCTATAGGTGAAAATAGGGATAGAGAATCAGAGACACAAAAGTGAATAAGGTCATTTTTTTCCAAACATTGAAAAGAAACAATGCATGCATATGTGATAGCAAACCATAACCTCCCTACCACATAAAAGTTTCCCCACACACCATAAAAGTCTCCCCAGCAAAGTCATAAAACAAATAAAATAAGTTTCTCAAACAAAAATTTGAAAAGAAAAACTGGAGGAAAAAGTAATGGTCAGAATTAACAGCTAGGAAGAAATTTCTACAGATTTTTAAGGACTCATAAGCAGAAGTGAACAATGAGAATGGAACAAGTGATACCACCAAAAAATAGTTTTTTATTCCTAGGAGTTGAATTTCAGCTTGTGCAAAGTTCTTTCAGCGGCATAAAGGGTGGGGGGGAAAATGCCTCTGAAGCAGATTCAATAATAATATATTGCAAGACAATGGTGCATCTGAGATTCATCGTGGCAAGGACATAATATTGCAGCATAGGCATGCACCTCAGGATGTTAATAGAATTCAATACAACCTTATAGCAATTTCCAGATATGCCAAATGGAAAGAAGGTAGAAACTATAGGAGATGCACTTCTCCATGTAACCAAACCTTCTTGAATCCTACGTGTAACATCTTTATCATTATCAATCCCCCCTCTTCTACAGTTATAGATCCTAGATATTAGAAGTTTTAGAAGAATTTAGTTCATGCCCATCAATTTTCACATTTCTAAATTTATGATTACAAAAGTGAGTATTCAATGTAAGCTTTTTCTCTACTAATGGTTAAACCTCTCGGTTCTATATTGCCAGGCTTCTAACTTCGCAATTCTTGCCATCTTTTATCTCAAGGAGTAAAATTATATCCTCCGAAAATAACTTACATCCAAAAATGGTTTTCTGCAGTTGTATATTTACGAACAGTGGAGAAAAAACACACATGTCTGTATATAATAACAAAATGTTAACCTATCTACCGCATAAGAATTAGTAACCCTCCCAACTCGTAAAAAAATGAAAGTTAATCAAAAGAGGTTCTAAACTGAAAAGGAAAAAGTAATTTTCAGAATAACAGATACTACCCCAGTCCCCCAAAAGTTTACGGTACTTTTGGGGCACGACTTTTAAGAAAAAGTATAATGAGTAGAATGTGTAGGAAGAAGATTGTAAGGTAGAGATTTTGAGAGTGGAAATTTAAAGAAATATTTCCATTTTGGGAGTATGCAAACTTTTGTGGGACAAACTATAAAGGAAAGTATACAAACTTTATGCAAATTTTTGTGGGACGGAGGTAGTAGAAAGAAATTCTTTTCCAGAGTTCAGGGACAACAACAGAAATGGACATGAATAGAAGTGATAGCATAAAAAATTAGTTTCTTGTTGCTAGGGGCTCAATTTCAGCTTGTCTAAACTCTAAAGTCATTTGAGGGACAAAAATGATTAAAAAAAGGTACCATATCTTAAGCAGACTCCATAATATTATATTGCAAGTACATAGTGCACCTAAGCAGATCATTTTGGTAAATTAGTGGCAATCACATAGTTCAGAAAAAAATGAAAGAGATTAAGGTGTTTCCAAAAATTTCATTCAAACAAAAAAAGGAAGCTCCCTCAGCATCGCAGTTGTTGCGCCCAAAAGAAATCACTAAAATTCCTCAAAGAGGGAACCTAAAAATGCAGTGTAGAGCGCACCCTGGATGATTAGAATGCAATACATCCTTAAAATTAGATATATCGAATAAGCAAACGGAAGAGTCAAAATACCATTTTAACCTCAAAGTAGACAAAATTCGTTTTGCGTAAAATGTTATAAGCATATGCTTACTTGGCTGCATCCAGGATTGCACTTTCCTCTTCTGGTTTCAGCAAGTTCTCACTAAACGTAGAATTAGATATTTCAGCTGGAACCAACTTCGACAACAGCCATTGCATATAACCTGGTATAGGACTAAGTGTTGCAAATATCTGCAGGGGATAACTCCGAAAATTAATGAACCAAAAATAGAAAATGATGCTTCCATGACTAAAGACTCTATATTGCAGTGGGAACACCTGAGAAATGTGGTCTCATATCCATATTTAGTTTCACAAGAATATGAAACAAAAAAGAAATAAACATGAAACAAAGGAGGCAAAAAAACTGGCCAGATGAAGGTCTGAAGATGAGAACTAAAATCATTATTACAAATATATTTCATCAAACTTCCTTACTTGTGTAAATATGAGGTGCTTTAGGTTTATTTTCAAAGATGCCACTGAGAAAAGCTTTTGGTAATCTCTAGAAGTCATTCTAAGGAGCAAATTATTATACACTCAATTGCATTTTCAGAGAACATAATGCAAAAACTTTTGTAGCTCAATGACTACTTGAAGACATAGACTGGAGTGACTTTACAGACAGGTATTCAAGAAGCTGAGATTTCAACGGAATGCTCCTCTTATAGAAAAGTTCGGAGGGATTTGGAGTTCTAAGAATTGCACTATTCCCCTTAATCACTTTATCCAGAGAGCAACGCTGCCCAGAACTACTGTAAGGGTACCTGTAACATACTTCTAGAAAAAATTCCTAATTTGTCATAATTATTACCCCTGAGCAAGAACATAATGTATGGAATATCTAAGAGAGCTTAGCACCAGTATATTCTCATTGAATTACTAATTTGTCTAGTAGATAATTTTTCTGTAAAGACTTCAAAAATGATGGCATAAAATTAGCATAGAGCTTTAGCTGGGAAGAGTAATATATTTAATTAAGTCAGAAGTCCATCTGCTATATTCAGGTGAATAGATAAAAGTACTCAAAATTGATAAGCGTCTAAAATAGTACACTTACTGAAATTCCTGGCATGTCTCTCCTCACCACATCAATCACACGTTTAATAAGAAACTTTCCCAGGTTGATTCCAGATAACCCAGGCTGCACATACAGGTCAACATAAACTATTTAGAGGAACTATACATAGCATGACAAACCAAAGAAAGTTATTTTGTCCAAAAGTGTACAGAGCAAGAGTATATCACATTAAGGGGGTGTTTGCATTGCAGGATTAGTTGGGATAAAAAAATTAATCCCACTCAATTTGGTATTTGGTTTGGAGGACTGAGGCCCATGATTATTTTTTGAGCCCAAGTTAAATTTCAACTTTATCTCATCAATAAGGGACAAGTCTGTCCAAGGGGGAGGAGATTAAGTATTCACATGCAGTTAAATGACTAAAATATCCTTGAAATCTCACATTAAAAAAATCTCACTTAAAATGACTCTTATATAATGGAGGTATTATCTCATATATACCTCAGTCCAAACACAAAGAGGAGTCATTACATGAAAATCAAGATAAGACAATCAATCAATCCAAACACATATCCAAATTTAAAATTGGGACTCCATACGGTACAATCCCATTAAATTATATTTCAACTATTTAATCTTATCATGCAATGTAAACATACCTTAAGGTTAAAAGAAGACTAAAATAGAGAACAGGAACATGCAAATATTTAACCTAATAATATATCGGGTACCCTTTGTTT
>JAPKLY010000340.1:488536-499166 GCA_026898435.1 Prunella vulgaris | reverse complement strand
TTGGGTTCAATATTTTTTAGGTGATAATCACTATCTTCAAATTGATACTTTTTTTGTTGAATATTTTTAAACACATGACAATTCGAGTTGAACACAGAATAAATTGATACAATTATACTTATCCATTGCCATCTTATATATTTTATCTTCTCAAGACAAGGAGTATTGCAGTAACATAAACTCTATCAGTTATAACCACAAAATGCAATCAAGACTTACTCATTGCCGTCTTTTAGTATACAAAATATCTAGGCAGCATCGAAATAAAGACAAACCTTGTGGAAATAAAAAGAAATGTGAGCTAGTCTTTTGTAATAAGCAGCAATGGAGAAAACAAGTATTTATTTTTTTGCATTTGCTCTCCTACTGCTAATATCCTTCCAAATGCCTTTTGCAGCCAACCTCACCACAGATGAATCTGCTCTTCTTTCATTGAAACAGTCTCTCCTCACTAATTCAGATCCTCATAATTATTATTATTATGTACTCACGAGAAACTGGACTAATTCAAGCTCCGTCTGCAGTTGGATTGGCGTCACTTGCGGCCTGCGCCACCACAGAGTGGCGGCACTGAATATTTCTTCGATGGGTCTCTCCGGCACTATTCCACCACAGCTGGGAAATCTCTCCTTCCTCGTTTCTCTCGATCTCGGGGACAACTCTTTCAGTGGCAGTTTGCCTGTGGAGTTATCTCTCCTTCACCAGTTGAAGTTCATTTCTCTGGATAGCAACAAGTTTGAAGGAGAGATTCCACCATGGTTGGGGCATCTACCTAAACTTCAATACTTATCTCTTTATAATAACAGCTTCAGAGGGGCTATACCATCCGCCATATTCAACATATCCACATTGCAAACGCTGTCTTTGACACAAAATGTATTGAGCAGCGAAATTCCATCAAATCTATCTGAGTGTCAACAACTTCAATTGCTGGCCTTGTCTTACAATTCATTCACAGGGCAGATACCCACTGCATTGGGAAAATTAACATCTCTTCAATATTTGTCTCTTGGGGGAAACTATTTAAATGGTATATATTTTATTCCTAGCACAATTTAATATTTATTACTTCAAAAGTATTAATCATTTTCCATCTAGTTATACCAGAGGAGATGGGCAATCATCACAACTTGGTTGAGCTTTCTATCGAAAGCAATCAAATTAGTGGTGCACTGCCCATCAATATTATTTCCAGGATGTCTTCCATGCGAAGTTTATATCTATGGGGAAATAAACTGAGTGGTCACCTCTCAAGAGATATTGGAAATCTTACAATGCTACAAAATTTGGATCTCTCAAACAACAATTTCACTGGTACTCTATATATATATATATATATTGGAGTATTAATATATTCTCTTTTCTCTAGCTAGCTAGTCTCGTATTGCAATGCCTGTTGTTACTCATTGCAAGTGTTTTGTCCACAGATATTGGACAATTACATCAACAAAGAGGTGGGGTAAAAAAACAAAAATTGTAATTATAAAATTTGATATTAAGACTCCATTTGGATTGGTGAATTTGAAATCCGTGGATTTCACACAGAAATAATCACTCTCCCCATAAATTTACAAATATTTAGATTTGAGTTATGTTTAAAATGGAAAAATTATAAATCTTCTTCAAAACTTTGTCATTTGAAATCCTTCCTCTCTAACCATTTCCATCTCTATCTCTTCTTACCTTCTCCCTTTTCCCTATCTCTTTATAATTCTTAACTTGAAATATATGCTTTTTTATATGTATTTTTTTTAAATTCATTTATTTTTAAATTTATCCATCCAAATGGAGCCTAAGATTGAATGGAAAGATTAGCAAAAATCCCATTCATATGTTTACCATCACAAGACAAATTAAAATATTAAACTTGATATAGCTAAAATTATATTTGCATGATGTCCAAAAGATGGTTATGATCTCTGCAATTACATGTGTAAAATTAGATAAATAATAAAACAAGAGATTAATTCAACATATCCACATTGCGAACGCTATCCTTGGGACAAAATGTATTGACTGGTAGTCTACCAACTAACATGTGTCGTAATCTTCCATTACTATTTAAAACGCGTGTTCTTGTCTTTCAATTCATTCACAGGGCAGATACCCGCTGCATTGGGGAAATTAACATCCCTTCAAATTTTGTATCTCGGGAGGAACTATTTAAATGGTATACATTTTATTCCAAGCTCCATTTAATATTAATTACTTCAAAAATATTTAACCATTTTGGATTTATTTACACAGGTGATATACCAAAGGAAATGGGCAATCTTCACAACTTACGTTACTTTGATATCGGAAGCAATCAAATTACTGGTATCAATATTATTTTAATATGCTAAATATACTTGGATCTCTCATATAACAGCTTCACAAGCACTATATTATTCTATTTTCTCTAGCTAGTTGGTCTTGTATTGCAATGCCTGTTGTTTTACTCATTTCAGGTGTTTTAGCCATGGAAATTGCATCAATTACTGGTGTAAGGGGTGTGGTAAAAGAAAAAAAATTGTAATTATAGATTTTGACATTAATATTGAATGGAAAGATCAATAAAAATCCCGTTCATATGTTTACCATCACAAGACAAATTAAAATATTGAACTTGATATGTTTAACATCTCTTGAAACATTAGATCTTGGGGGAAACTATTTAAATGGTACACTTTACATTATATTTAATATTAGAGCAATTACTTCAAAAATATTTAACCATTTTCGATCTACACAGGTGTTATACCAAATGATATCGGAAATCTTACAATGCTATCTCACTTGGTTCTGTCGGAAAACGGCTTCACAGGTCCGTTTTCTCTACAATTTCATTTCCATATATATTGTTAAGAAAATTAATCGATTAATAATTTTCTACAAATTTGAACTTTAGTTGAAATGAAATTCTTTTCTGGTATACACTACAAAAAAAATGGGTTTTAGCGACCGCCATAGCGACAGCCAAACGGTCGCAAAACATACTTAGCGACCGTTTTAGCGACCGCTTTTGACGGTCGCTAAAACACCAGTCGCAAATATTTAGCGACCGCTTTTAAGTAGCGGTCGCAAATTAACGACCGCCAACACTGTCGCAAATGTGGTCGCAAAAATGTCAGGGTATTGACCCGGTTTGGTTTATTTTATTTTAGCGACCGCCACAATGCGGTCGTTAAATTTATAATAGCGACCTCTTTACGCGGTCGCAAAATATTTTAATTAATTATAATAATAAATTTTATAGTAATTTTGCGACCGCTTATAGCGGTCGCTATTTATATATTAACGACCGCCTGTAGCGGTCGCTATTAATATTATATAATTATAATAATAAATTATATTTATATTAAGCGGTCGCTAAATTTTTACGTAGCAAAAAAAATGTGGCCAAGATGGTTCGAACAGGCCCTTTCGAGGACTGGCTGGGCTCGAGCCACTTGGCCACGGACCCAGCATCTTAACCATATCATCACATATTTTATATGAGCCTTATTTGGCTCAGAATAAATGTTGTAAACTTTGTGCCCGCAAGGAGTCGAACTCGCGACCTCTGGGCATCTCAGAGGTGGCTGTTCCACTCGGGCACTTGCTACTTTCGTTTATTTTTCTGCAACTAATTGTATATAACTCCAAATTAAGTCACGTTTTTTTTAAAATCCATCAAATTAATTCCTTTTCGTCTCTAATTTATTAATGTATATATATTTCAATAAAATTTTGTTAATGTTATAAATTTTATAATTTACATTTCTCTTTTTTTTATTTTATTCGTCTTTTTGCAATTAATAGTATATAATTCCAAATTGTGTCTCATTTTTTTTTAAATTCATCAAATTAATCCTTTGATACTTAATATAAATATATATATATATATATATATATATATATTTCAACCATAAAAATGTAATGTTATAAATTTAATAATTTACAATACCAAAATTTTAATTTGTTCATTTTTATTCAATTAATTGTATATAACACCAAATTAGCCACAAATTTTAATATTCTAAATTACTACAATTTGATATCATAAAAAATAATTTTGATGTAAAACATAAAATTTTAAACATTCAAAATATATTAATAAAAAGTTAAAATACTTAATATTCAATTCAAACAAAAAAAAATTGTTCAACACATAAAGTAACTAGCCGTTAGAATTAAAATCGGGCATCAATCCTTCAAGATCCTCAAGATCCCCACCATCGGCACCCTCATTCCCACGAGAAGACGCACCCACTCCGAGATCACGATCCGTAATAGCACCACGACCCGTATCGGCATTTGCCTCATCATCTGAGTCCTCAGGAAGTGGAATATTAGTAGCTGCAGAAACTTGAGCCAACCAAGCCTGCATCTTTCTTTCTTTTCTCTCTTGCTTGGCCAACTTGTCCTTCAACTCGGCCACTTCGTCCTTGAGATTGACTTCAGGATGAGAGGACACACAATATGATGATGAGGTCCGGCGGTGCGTCTGACGGGCAACCTTACTGTAAGTTCTCAACCCTAGTATCTTACCCCTATTGACTCCGGCCAAATCAACATAGAGGCGGTCCTCATCAATAGGGGTAGGTGTAGGGTTCTCCGGAGTAGGTGCCGCTTGTGTCTGAGCCTCATCGAGAGTAGTTTTGTACTTGTTCTGAAATTAAACAAAATAAAATATTAATTTAATTTTAATAGAATAATTAAAATCTATTTAGAAGTACATTCTAATTAGATACTTACGTGAAGCTCGGTGGTGCGGGCATACGTGGATTTCCCAGTCTCATTCAGTGGTGAAGAATGGAAAGAGACTCGAAGAGTTTGGGCCTCCGTCCGTACGCTTTCTCCTTTAAGAATTAATTATAATAATATAATTAAATATAATAATTAATTCTTACAAAGGCGAGCCCGTGCTCGTAGGCGGTCAGGGAGCCACCGCGATGAATGACGACTCCTTCTCCGTTCGGATTGCTCATCCAATTTTCTCGCGCCTTACGAGCCCTCTCCTGGTGTGCCGGATCAGTCTAGTAAGCCACCAATCCATCCCAGATCGCCCGTCCATCACCGTCTTTCCCCAAGTCAACCGTCTCCCCATTAAGTATCCATGATTTCTTCATCTTGGAGATGATTTCTTTCATCCGGCCCTGTGCTCTACTGCACCATAACTCCTCCACCCTGGCGTCGTCTGCCGGATCCCAAAAGCACAATTTCTGCAATTCAAACAATTCCCAACAATTAATTACTCATATATTAAGAATTAATAAAAATATTAATTATTACGCAAATATTAATATTTTTATACCTTAAACTCGTCAAACATCGCTCTCCTCGAGGCCTCAGGTACACCAGTCCACGATCCAACTCCATAAGGCCAAGTGACCTTCATAATGCACTTCGTGACAAACTCAGTGACCGTGTGGCCCGGAAGCAAGCTGAATAAAATAAAAAATTATTATAGGAATTATTATATAACAATAAAACAAAATAAATTATTAATTTACTTACTGGCCCTCCTTTATTTCAATGTACTCCCGGGTCTCACGTAGAGGGTGTTGCCGCGATGAAGATCCGGCCTCATTAGACTGGGAGGGCGGGGGCATCAGACACTCTGGGGCTCGAATCTCTGGTAAAGGGAGGGGTCGTGGCCTCCTCCCTCTCCCTCTACCTCTCCCCTGACCGTCACCCTCAATCTGATCGGGTTGTTGACTCATTTATACCAAATTGTACAATCAACAATTCAATTTAACGATTCACAACAATTCAAACAAAAATATATATTAATTCCCAATCAATTCAATTCTCAATCAATTCAATTACTCACAATATTAACAATAATACTAACAATATTAATAATAATACTAACAATATTAATAATAATACTAACAATATTAATAATAATACTAATAATATTACTAATAATACTAATAATATTACTAACAATATCAACAATAACTATCACTAACAATAATACTATATACACTAATACTATAAACAATATACACTTATACTATAAACAATATACACTAATATAACAATAATATAATATACACTAATACAATATATACACTAATACAATAAACACATCAACAATAAACAATCATATATCAACAATAATATAGCATATAAACTAATACTATATACACTAAATCTCTAAACAATTCCCAATCAACACAATATACAATATATATTAACAATATATAACATATAAACTGTAACTTATATATATTAACAATATATAACATATAAAGTGTAAATTAACATATATAAAATAATATAAACAAAAAATTTTACTAACTGTTTTTCTAAAAAAAAATAAAAAATCAAACTGATTATTTACCTTTCACCGGAGGTTCGAGGGCGGCGGAGGAGGAGGCGGCGGCATAGGACGTGGCGGGAGGAAGAGGCGGCGGAGGACGGCGGATGAGGCGGCGGCGGACCTTCTTTTCCACTGATTCGATTTCCACTGAAAATAACTTCACTCATTAGACCTTCTTTTCAAGGAGGAAAAGTTGACAATCCCCTTAAATGAGAGAGAGTGTTTGAGAAATTAAATAAATGCGAATTAAAAGATTAAGGTGTCGTACTTTCAACTGCTTTCCTTAAAATACTTCCGATTCAATTATAATCTTCATTTCCTCTGATGCATCAGGAAAATCTTATTTTAATTGATGATATTTTTAATTTCAACATAATTTTGTTAGATTTTTTTAATTATTTTGTAGGATATTTAATTTATGAATTATGAAACATTTTATAAAATAATTATATATATTGGTGTATTATTCTCAAATATTTTAAATTACATAACCTTTAATTCTCTTTTCCCCTGTCATGTATCACAATATTGCTCATTAATTGTTCGAAAATAAAATTAGATACTGATATAAGAGGTGTGGTAGAAGAAGAACACTATGCTTTAATTCGGACTAGCAATTCTATGGTTAGCTACTTTATCAAATTTTTATGTTTTGTTATTTTAGGACAAATCAGCCCTAAAGCAACAAATTTTGAGCTCATTTGGGCCCATAGCTAATTATTATGAATTTTCCCCTCCATTTCTATTTAATTGATTAATTTATTGGTAATTAACGGTACCAACGTTGATTAAAACACAAACCAAACGCTAAAAAATTGTACATGCATGATCTTAAGAAATAGAACGCTAACCAATATCATATGTGAGATCGATATTCAATTAATTTATTTTATATCCTATTTCTTAGTTACTTGATTCCATGCTTCATTTAATATCTATCTTCATAATGCCTCTTAACATTTTTTACACAATTTGGTTGATCTTGGTATAGAAAGCAATCGAATGACCAGTACACCCCCATTCAAAATATTGGAAATCTTACAATGCTAATATCACCTTTTTAAGGTTTTATGTACCCACCATTGGAGAATCTAAACCTTATCCGTCTTTCAGGTACAATACCTCCATCCGTTGGGAATCTTTCAAATATGTCATGTATATCACTCTATTCCAACAAAATTAGTGGACAGATTCCATCGTCGATTTGCAATTTGACATCTCTTAAATATCTCCCTCTCTCTAATAACTATTTGGAAGGCCCAATTCCTCCATGTTTAGGAAACTTTAGCCCATATTTAAAGGTCTTGCATTTAAAGAAAAATCGTCTCTACGGTCTCATTCACTTGACATTTACAGAGAATTGCACCCTTCAGTCTCTTAACCTCAATGGCAATCAATTTGGAGGTACTCTACCTCGAACCCTTCTCAACTGTCGACAACTTGAGGTTCTCGACATCGGAAACAATGAAATAAGAGACACATTTCCCTTTTGGATGGAGAGTCTCCACACGCTCCGAGTCCTTGTCTTGAGGTCCAATAGATTTTATGGCACCCTAATACTCCCACCTTCAAACACCAACTCCCCATTTCCGACCTTGCAAGTTTTTGATGTAGCCCATAATTCATTTACTGGCCCTTTGCCCGATCGATATTTCAAGAGTTTTGGAAGCATGATTAATGTGAAGGAATATTTGACCTACAATGATACTTGGTTCAAGGATCATGAGGAGTCAATGGAATTCGTTTTCAAAGGGTTGGAGCAACACGTGGAGAGAATCCTGACAACCTTCACAACCATCGACATGTCAGACAACCTTTTCTCCGATAGCATTCCGGTGTCCATCGGAAAGCTTAATTCTTTGAGGTACTTAAATTTGTCTCGTAATGATCTGATAGGGCATATCTCTCCCTCTTTGGGGAATATGGCTATGCTTGAATCCTTGGATCTGTCCTCAAACAAATTGAATGGCGAAATTCCGATGCAATTGACGGACCTGACATTTCTCGCCGTGTTAAATCATTCGATAAACAATCTTGTGGGGAGAATACCTAGGTCTCGTCAGTTCAACACATTTGAGAATGACTCGTATGTTGGAAACAGAGGACTCTGTGGACCCCCATTGACGAATAGATGTGAAGATGGAGAAAATTTGGACCAAGATTATGAAGATGACGATGGGGATGATTTTTTTGATGGGTTCACTTGGCAAGTTGTTGCTTTGGGGTATGGATGTGGGTTTGCAATAGGAGTTGGCATGGGGTACTTCGCACTCCGTTATGGATGGCCTAAATGGATAATGGAATTGTTTTTTGGTGCTAATTACAAGATAAGGAGAAGTAGAAGAATAAGAAGAAGAAGAAGAAGAAGAAGAAATGTAAGAACTCGATGAGATGTGAAGTGTATTGGCATCAATGTTGAAAGATTATATATTTTAAGAATAAAATTGGAATACCGTGTGTACACACACATGTTGGGCTTAATGTAATGTGATCAATACATGTGTTTCTTACATTTACTCGCAAACAGATTGCTTAAGGTGTGTTTTTCAAATTCAAGTAAGATTGTAGAATTACTTTTTTCTTGAGGTTGGTAAGACCCAACTTATTCAAAAAAAATAAAAATGATTATGCTCTTTAAAAAGAATTTGAAAACATGCTCTTAATCTTTATTCAGCTATACATTAGATCAATTTCACGTTGAGGGGTCTTGTGTAAGATTGTTTTATATATGATATTTATTTTAATTCTTTTATAAGGTTAATTCCTTAATAATTCACAATATTTAAGCCTAATATCAAGATTTTTTATTTTTTAGAAATAGTTAACCATAGGCATAAAAGTCGTAAATGTATATGACATCAATATCTTCTAATAATTAGACTTGAGCTGAATGAAATCATTCTAAAACGTCATTTATTAGTAATATTTTCAAAAGGACACTCCAAGCCCATAAAGTGTACAAACCCATTCGAAAGTCCAAGTCCAACAAATGACAAGCCTTTATAAGCCCAATAAGCTACATGGTCCACCTAACCACCAAAATACGTCATTATATATATATATATATATATATACATATATATATATATATATAATCTATTTTTAAATAACCAAACTAACTTAAAATATTGTCCATTAGTAATCCATTCCTATATTTTGTATTGTTTGATACTTTGATTAAATTCTTAAAATAGACTTTCATGTGATGTTTATTTGGTTCAGCATTATTCGTCAACTTATTAGTATATTCCTGCAATTAAAAATTTCACAATTTTTTTTATAGTTTGAGTAATTCTACTATTAATTAATTTCTGCACAACTCAAAGCAGTATTATTATTATTTTCATTATATAATATTGCTATTAAATTTTAATAATTTTTATGTGGCTAACTAACACTATTCAAATTTTAAAAAAAAATGTAAAAGAGAATTACGGTAAAATTAGTTGATTTTTATGTATCAATTAATTAATTATGTGTGTTTTATTGTAGGTAAGTCTCTTGTGAATTCGAGTTCAGAAGAACTCGTATTAATCAACAAAATCTTGAACTTTCCGGCAATTATCTGTCAGGCGGTCTTCCCTCCAATCTGTGCTACGCCTCACCCTTTCTTGCATAACTTTACCTTGCTGATAATCTCTTCAGCGGAGCAATACCTTCCTCCATCTCCGCCTGCACTCTTCTCACATCTCTCGACCTCAGTTTCAACAGATTCACTGGCGTTGTGCCTCACTTTCTCGGCAACTTAAGTCTCCTTGAGTTTCTGCATCTCTCGAGCAACAATCTGAGGATTGAATCACCCTCTTCAGAGTTGACATTCATTACTTCTTTCACAAAAATTAGATCTTTGAGATATCTTGGGGTTCATCATAATTTTCTAGATGGTATCATTCCATCCTCCATTGGGAATCTCTCTTCCTCATTGGAGTATTTCTATGCATCCAACAGCAAAATCGAGGGCAGCATTCCGGGTCGAGATAGGCAACTTAAGTAGCTTGGTCGGGCTTCAATTATCAGGGAACGAGTTGTCTGGTAACATTCCTTATGCTCTGCAACATATGCAGAGTCTTCAAGAATTGGATGTGCATGGCAATTAATCAATTTGTGTGAGGAGGGTGTCTTAGGGAATATGAGAAAGAGTCGTTGGTCATGTGGTGGAGGGATATTGTCTCAAATGGGTCTAATGAGGAGGAAAATGGTTTTGGAGTAACTTGGTAAAGTGTATTGGAGATGGGGGTGATACATTTTTTTTGGAATAGTTTGTGGGTAGGTGAGAGAACGTTAAAAAACATCTTCCCGAGACTTTTTAACTTTTGTAACGATAGAGGAAGTAGAGTG
>JAPKLY010000340.1:376730-473536 GCA_026898435.1 Prunella vulgaris | reverse complement strand
CTTTGCCACGCTTCATATGAGGCTTACAAGTGTCATTAACCGCTTAAAAAAGATAATTACAACGGAAAATTGGCTAAAAATGGTAAAAATAGGGTTCTAGTGGTCGATCTTCACAACATGCGAGCAGCTCTTGATGTCGGGCGACCAGCTCATTGGGCGAGCAGGTGAGCTGCTCTCCCATTTTATGGATTTCAAGTCCTGCTCGCCCATAATGGATATATAGACGAGCAGGTGGGCTGGTCAGGTGATTGGGCGAGCAGGTGAGCTACTCACCCATTTCCTCTCTGGCACTGCTGCTCGGCCATTTCTTGTCTGTTCACCGATTCTTCATGATTTTGCCCTTGTTTATCAAGTTTGATTAGCCATTTCGGGACACGTCATTCGTTAATTCCTTGATTACTTTCTTAAGTACTCGGATTAGTTTATTCCATCAACAGTTGCCCCCTAGCTCGATATTTGTTTGAACCTTCAGGAGAACAACAATTATCGGGCTATCTGGATTATCTGGGAAATTTCCTCGCAGTATTGAAGTAATCAAGGGCTCCTCATAATCTGCAATCATTTGGAATGTGGATATACTGAAGGACCCCCGTGACCTCATTAAAAACCTAGTCGTAAACTACCTTGTGGATAAACCGGTCGTAGGAAAAAAGAGATACCAGGGTGTACCCTCTCATATCCATATTTAAATGACGTAAAACACTAAAAATGGGGTTAGTGTGCACTTGGATTGTTGAAATAGGAGATCAGCATCTTGAATTGATGTAGGCGAGCATGGGCGAGTAGGTGATCTGCTCGCCTGGAGGTGGCGACCAGCACATATGGCGAACAGGTGAGCTGCTCGCCTGTTTCGGCGAGTTCCTAGGCGCGGAATACAAAACATTTTTCCTGAAATCGCGCGCCACTTTTCTTCTTTTTAAAATTTTGCACTTTGGTCCTCGCGTATTTGCAAACAAGGGCTTGGCTCTTCTTATAAATATCCAGATTCCAAATTTCATTATCTCCCTTCGTCTCCTTCAACCCTACGAACGAATTTTCAGTGAATTAGTTTCTGAGTTCCGGTGAATCTTGCCCTCAGCGTTTTCGATCTTCAGAGAAAGGTAGTGCATCGGTTTTAGTTCTTCGTTTTCTTTTCTAATTTCTTTCTTCCGATTGCTTCCGACTGGAAATTGATTTTGGGAGTGACCCTTCGCCGGAAATCCGCAGAGGTTTAGGCGTTCTTTATTGTTATCGGATTTTGGACTTAGTTTATTAGGTTTTGGTGTTTGTTTGCTGCATTTGATTGGTTTGGTATTTGAATTTTCCAATTTTGGAGCTTCCTCGCCGGAAAACATGGCATCTTCGCCGCCATCCGGTGATTCGCCATCGCGCAACCCGGAGAAATGCCCTATGGTTGAATCTCCCTTGCAAGATCTGTGGGATTACTCGAATTTGGTTCAAAACCGAGGTACGGGGAGCTTAGTGATGGGTTCGGATTCCCAGGAGCGTGATCGGGCGGTGCAAGAACGAAGGTGAGCAGCTGCGCATAAAGCTGAACGGGCTGCTCGCCAGGATGTTGAAGCTGAAGGAGCTGCTCGCCAAAAAGGTGAGCAGGTGTAGTTGTTCACCCGCAAATTGAACCAGCTGCTCGCCTGGAATCTCCAAAAGCTACTCGCCCGGATCTTGAAGGAGCTGCTCGCCTGCCCAGGCGAGAAGGTGTAGCTGATCGCCTGGATGGTCAAGGAGCTGCTCGCCAGGAGCCTGAACCAGCTGCTCGCCTGGTTTCTGAAGGAGCTGCTCGCCAAATCTAGGCGAGCAGGTGGAGCTGTTTGCCGGGTCAAACAAAGAGTTGTTCGCCCATCTGGTAGAGGAGTTGCTCGCTCTAGGCGAACAGGTGGAGCTGGTCGCCCCCAGCTTTCTGATAGAGATCTACGAGCCACTCGTCGAGCGTAGACCGCTCGACACAGATAATCAACTTCTCCTCCGCCTACTAGGAGAAGATTATTGCTTGTTGATGAAGAAATTGAAGAGGACACCGAGTCTGATACTCGCGCGGTCATTCGTGATGTTTTTGGGACTAGCTCAGAATCTCAAGGACCTAATACTGAAGACGTCGAGACTGTTCGTGAGACTTCTGAAGCCCAAGATCAGACTGGTGAAGCTCCAGAGGAGGGTGATCTTCGAGAGGGTGACAGTGGCTCTGAACTCAGAGAAGACTTTGAACGAGATCCCGGGCCGAGTCAACAGGAAATCTGGGATAATTTGACTCGCATCTGTCAACCTCCTGAGCAAGTACTTGAAGAGACGATTCCAGAGGGAGTTGCACAGGAGATGAGTTGGGTGGTATATCTGGATCGGTACCGGGATCAGTTCATTCGACCTCGAATTCCTCCTGTTCCGTATGAGAAAACGGTATACAGTGCCACCAAGCATCGAAGTCTATTGACAGAGGATGACTTAACCGCTCTTCGGGATGAATACAGGATTCCACTTGACATTCATCTATACGTTCCACGTGACCGTGAACGTTCTAATCGGCCCCCACCGGGATGTACCGCATTAAACATTGATATCCTCGAAGCCAGGTTCCCCCTTCCGCTACACCTGGTTATTGGCCAGTTTCTAATGGATATTAACCTAGCGATGACCCAGATTACACCGAATGGATGGAATAATTTGCTAGGTTTCTTGACGGTGATGGGATTGGAGGGATATCCCAATTGATTGACGGCCCCCGAGATCCATTATGCGATGATGATCTCAGTATGCAGCGAAGAGGGATATGGTTATTATTATCTAAAGGCTCGTGCGGGAATAAAGGTCGTCTAGTTGCTTCCGAATAAAGTGAAACGACGGAAAGATCAATTCTTTTTCATCGGTGGGGTTAGCGCGCCTCCAGGTCTTACACTGGCTCCAGAGAGAGAATTAGGACTCCGAAAGAATATGGGGAATTGAGACGTAAGTGTCGTTCTCCATGCATCTTTCATTCCGGAATTTACTAATGTAAACTTTATTCATTTGCAGGTCCGAGGCTTCCGAAGTGGGGACAGAAAGGCTTTTCAGATCTTTTCCACTATGCGCTCTCCAACGCTACTTATCGCCTTGAGCAATTCCGGACGGTGAAACATTTGTCAAGCGAACACTGCAGACGTGTTGCCGGCTTGATCACTAGTCCGCATCACCTTACAGCTCAAGCTCCGCTTCCAGAAGGTGGATATTGTCTACACGCTAGTACTTCTTCGACTCGTTCATTTCTTTTAACAATAAGTTTTTGTGACAGATCAAGGAGTTACGGTCGCGATTCCTCCGGAGTTCCACGCTTTCTACCGCCGAGTTCGAGATCTTGACTCCGGATTGAATAGGCGCACGATGGATCCTCCAGCAGCATTGCTTCAGTTGCGGAAGAGGAGAGGGATCAAGCCTCCGACGCAATGGACAGTTGTGCCACCTCCTGTTGCTCCTGTCGCCGATCTGCCGGCTCGGAAGAGTCCACCTAAAAAGTCTTCCAAACAGTCAAGAAAAGGTGGTAGTTCTTCTGCAGGTGATGAAGGGAATGTCGGTCAGCAGAAGAAGAAAAGCAAGACTACCGCAACCACCGGATTTAGTAGTCCACATGCCTATCCCCAATCTGGGGATCGTCGCGACCCGTCTTCGCCTCCTTCTCGCCAACCAGGCTTTCACTGAGACGACTCCTACCTTGGATGGGAATGGGAGATTCGGGATCGTAAGTCCTTATTCTCTCACCATTTTGCATTTGAATTATTATTTTGCTCATGCGATCGTTATTCTTTTCAGTTATCATCTAGGCGATCATCCTTTTCGCTTTGATTCACTTCATCAGGCTGCCTGTTCTAGGGTGCCGAGGTATATAGGTGATATTCCTGATCAGGATGTTCAAAGGGCCACTGAGTTCATTGCTCAATCTTGGAGCAAAACAAACAACCACACGATCCGTCAACAATACGTGAGTGATAACTTGCTCATGAGCGGGATGTTTGCCAGCTCTATTGCCATCACAATCCAACGGGTCCTGGATCAGGTACTTGATCTCAAAAGAACGAGTCGCAAAGCTGAGGATGAGTGCGAAGAGAAAGAGAAAGCTTTGAAGGCGAAGGATAATGAGTTGGCCCGAGCAACTCTCAAGATCAAGAGCACTCTGGAGTCTGAAAATAATGCTCTTGACTCGGTCAAGAAACTTCAGTACAGCAATCGAAATCTTAATGAACAATTAACGGTGGCTACTGAAGGCATTGCTCGTCTTAAGGCTGAGAATGCTGACGTGCAGCAGAAGTATCATGATTCCCTGGATCAAGTTTTGGAGTTGGAGAAGGAGAAAGTTGCACTTCAGAACACGGTGGAGTGCATGTATCCTGAAGAGGAATTTGTGGAGCAGATGGGTGAATCAGCTAACTTCGGATATGTCTGTGCATACTCCGAAAGTATTCGAGCGATTCGTGCTTTTGAGAAAGAGGGGTCGGAGATGTCTGGGATGATGAAGAGGAAATTATCAGACTTCTTCCGTGCCAATCCGCCGGCCAAGTCGCAGCCTCTTCCCCTGGCTGATTTAGTGGAGTCGGGACTTGACTTGGGATTTCTGGGAGATGGATATACTATCGTCCGGCCTCAATTGCGATCACAATCAGCTCCTGACGCTTCCTCAACTGCTGCAGTCGCCGAGACTTCTTTCACTACCCCAAAAACTACTGATGTTGCTGAGGCTTCTCCTGAAGAAGGTCGCCAGGAGAGGGAGGATGCAATCACCATGTCTTATCTCTCGACTCCTTTGGGTGATGATACGACGGTTCCTGAGGCCCCGTCTAATGAAGTTGCTGGCCCAATTGCTCCTACCACTTGATTAGGAGTTTTCATTTGCTTGCCAGATGTCTTATCTGTTTTAGACATCAGTTTTGCCTTTTGCTTTACTGCTTTGTGTTGCACTTTCATTTTCTGTCTTTTCATTTCAGAATGTTGCTCGAACTTTTTCGCTTTCTGTTGTACTTCTTTTTCTTCAATGAAGGATGTTTTTCCAATGCACTTGTTTTGTTTTTAGTGAACTCTAATGAAATGCCATTTATGTCTAATCGTTATATATTGCCTTTCGCGGCTGTCGGGTCTTTAAGTCGCTTCATTCTGCCTCTTTTTGGGCACGAAACGAATAAGACACTCGCGCAGAATTGGGCCATCAGGAAGTGTTCACTTCGTTCTCGGGAGCGTATCTGCGTCCCTTAGGTGGACATGAAGCGCTATCCCAGTATTACCGGGTACATCCACTCTGCTATCCTCTGGATCGTACATCCTTCGGAGGGGCCTCGGATGCACACTCAAGTCCCTCTAAGTGTGGTCTTTCGGGGCATCACGCTCTATTCTTATTCGGGTGATGTTAGACGTTTAACGCCGTAACATTTCCACCTAAGAAAGAGTACAGCATGCTTGCGCTCCTACAAGTGCAGGACGTACAGGCATTGTACAATACCATTTTGTCTCTACACGTGGAGCGTGCTCGACCAAGTAGAGTCGTGGCTCTACCTGGAGTGCATTTCGGCCCTCTGTAGCCACTCGTGTTAGGCAATTTCAATTAGACTGCGACCTTCTCGAAAAAGACCGTCTATAGCATTCATAATCTGTTCTGAAACAAAATGTACATTTACATTCTTTATTGATAAAACTTCTTCAAGTGAGCAGCATTCCACGTGTATGAAGATGGTACCCCGTCCAGGTCTTCCAACTTGCAAGTCCCATTTGACCAACTTCGCGAGACACGAAACGGCCCTTCCCATCCTGGTCCAAAAGTTCCGGGTTAAGTGGATAGGATCTTTCGTAGTACTAAATCTCCTTCTTGAAAACTTCTGGTCTTGACTCGCGAGTTGTAATATCTAGTGGCGTACTGCTTGTATGCCGCACTACGTACTTCCGCTGCAGCCCGCTTTTCTTCCAGGAAATCTTTCTCGATCGCGACAGCCTCATCATTTTCTTTCTCATCGTACATACAAACTCGCCATGTTGGATTCTGTAGCTCCACTGGTACCATTGCTTCAACACCGTACTCCATTGCGAATGGGGTTTCACCTGTGCTTGTTCTGAACGACGTGAGGTATGACCATAAGACTTCCGGGAGTTCTTCTGACCAGCTTCCTTTCTTTTCTGTCAGGCGAAGCTTTAACGTCCGCTTGATGATTTTGTTAATAGCTTCGACCTGACCGTTAGATTGCGGATGATACGGGGTCGAGTAATACTTCTTAATCCCCCAAGTATTACAGAACTCTTTGACTTTCTTTCCTTCGAACTGCGGCCCATTGTCAGTTACGATCGATCGAGGTATGCCGAATCTGCATATCAAATTCTTCCAGATAAAATTGATCATTTTCTCCTGAGTAACTATCACCAGTGATTCGGCTTCGCCCCATTTAGTAAAATAATCCACAACAACTACTGCGAACCTCACACTTCCTTTCTCAGGAGGGAATGGTCCGATGATGTCGATACCCCATTTGGCGAATGGCCACGGGCTATATACCGCTTTCATCTCTTGTGGAGGAACGTGAATATTAGGAGCGAACATCTGGTATTTGTGACACTTTTTCGCAAATGAGACAACATCTTCTTTCAATGTAGGCCAATAATATCCTTGCCTCATGGTTTTGTGTGTCAATGCTCATCCTGCTGCATGACTTCCGCATATGCCTTCGTGGATTTCATCGAGAATTTCCCGTCCCTGCTTTCGTGAGACGCATTTGAGTAGGGGTGATGAAAATCCTCTTTTGTACAATTGGTCGTCGATCATTACGTAACGAGGTGCTTGCTTGATCAATCGAACCGCCGCCCATGAGTCTTCGGGCCGTTCCCCAGTGGTCAAATATTTCCTCAAACCTGTTCTCCAGTCGTCATCTTCTTCGTCCATCTCCTGCCCCCTATTCAACATTTGATTTATTTAATAATCAAAGGTTGAAGGATTATCGAGTCGAGTGATGACGACTTCTGTGATCTCTATTGCCCCCTGGCTGGATGCTAATCGGGCTAAGGCATCGGCTTGTGTGTTCTCAAGTCGAGGTATCTGTTCAATGTATGCTTGCTGAAACATTGATATAAGATGAGCCACTATCTTCTGGTATAGAATCATGTGTTCGTCTTTGGCTTCAAATTCTCCCCGAACTTGAGAAACTATGAGTTGTGAATCACCGAAAATATGTACTTTCTTAACTTCGATCGCTAATGCAAGTCTGAGTCCAGCAATCAGTGCCTCGTACTCAGCTTCATTATTATTTGCCAGGAAGGCAAATCTTATTGCCGACGTGAACACCTGTCGGGCAGGGCTTATCAATACTACTCCTGCCCCCGAAGCCAAGTTGGTAGACGAACCGTCTACATATAGGTGCCACAGATGTTCGAGATCCCTTGTCAGTTCAGATGGAAAGGTTAGCTCTACAATGAAGTCGGCCAGAGCTTGTCCCTTAATCGCCGTTCTCGTTGCATACGTGATGCTAAATTGGCTGTTTTCCAGTGACCATTTTAGCAACATTCCTGCGGTATCAGAGCGATGCAGAATCTGTCATAGTGGGAACGTCATGAGTACTTCTACCTGGTGATCGTAGAAGTACTGCTGCAACTTGCGTGTGCTTATGACCAATGCATATGTCAGTTTCTCCGTCGGAGAATACCGGACTTTGGCCTCATGTAGAGCCTGACTGACATAGTAGATCGGGGAATGAAACTTGCCTTCGGCATGTACCAGCACTGAGCTTATTGCTACTTCTGATGCAGCGAGGTAAAGATAGAGTTTTTCTCCAGGAATTGGTTTGGATAAAATTTGTGTATTGCCCAGACACTCCTTGATCTGCTCAAATGCTATCTGGCAATCTCTTGTCCACACAAAATTATCCTTCTTCTTCTTCATGGCCTCGAAGAATGGCCGACATTTATCTCCACAACGTGAGATAAAACGGTTCAATGCAGCTAAGCATCCTGTAAGACGTTGAACTTTTCGAATCGAATCGGGAGGCTTTATATCAATTATGCCTTTGACTTTGGCTGGATTCACCTTAATTCCTTCGCTGACTTACCAGATGTCCCAGGAACTTACCCGAATGGATTCCAAAACTGTTTTTCTTCGGGTTAAGTTTCATGTTGTAGGCGCGGAGGA
This sequence comes from Prunella vulgaris, assembly GCA_026898435.1. Lineage (NCBI taxonomy): Eukaryota > Viridiplantae > Streptophyta > Magnoliopsida > Lamiales > Lamiaceae > Prunella > Prunella vulgaris. Next base: position 465,420 of record JAPKLY010000340.1, on the reverse strand, counting down.
TCTGGAATGTTTGAGAGAGGTGCTCAAGATGGTCTTCCTTGTGCAAACTTTTCACAACAATATCGTCCACGTAAACTTTGATCGAGCGGCCGATATGTTCGTCAAACATCTTGTTCACCAATCTCTGGTAGGTGGCTCCAGCGTTGATCAAACCAAAAGGCATCATATCCCAACAATAGAGTTTCTTGTTGGTATAGAATGCGGTGTGCTCCTGATCGTCAGGATGTAGTGCAATCTGGTGATACCCCACAAAGGCATCCATGAAGGTTATGAGCTCGTGCCCTGCAGTGTTATCGACCAGATGATCGATGTGGGGGAGTGGAAAGTTGTCCTTCGGGCAGGCGTCATTCAGATCTGTGAAGTCGATACAGTATCTCTATGTGCCGTTGGGCTTATGAACAAGGACAGGGTTCGCAACCCATTGGGGGCACAAGGCTTCGTGTATCAACTTATTATCCAGCAACTTCTTGACTTCAGTTGTTAGTGCTTCGTACTTCTCAGGTCCAAACTTTCATCTCTTTTGGTAAATCGGTCAGCGTGCTGGATCAATATTGAGTCGGTGACAGGCATGCTCAGTGGGAATACCTGTCATATCTGAATGAGACCATGCGAAAACTTCCAGACTGTTCCTCAAGAAAGGGATCATTCTTGATCTGAATGGTTCAAGCAGTTCAGATCCAATGAAGAGTTCTAGATCTTCTTTGTCTGGATAAGCCTGGATAGATGCCAACTCTTCCATCGGTGTAGCGCGTTTTTTCTTTTCTTTCCACCTCGGATCCAAAATAGATCCATCCGTGTTCAGTTTGTTTTCTATCTCCATCGGTTCACTATCGAGCCTAAGTTTGAAATCTTGGCTGAGTAGGCATTCATCTGGGCATTCGCCCTCGAGATGCCTTTCAGGCTCTGATTTCCCTAGGACTTATATAATTGGATTAGGTACACTCTCTGGTACGTGAACTGGGTTATCAACCTCCATTGGTTCCGCTTCCGCTTGGGAAGTACTCAATGTCTCAGGTTCCAGTTCAGCGTCTGGGGGAGGACTTTCGATCATGTGTTTGTATGTGACCGATGGCGCGTTCTGAAGTAAACATTCACGGGCTTTCTTCTGATCGCCCTTTATTGTGCCAGCTCCATTTGGTGTTGGGAATTTTATACAGTAGTAGTAAGTCGAACAGACAGCTTTGAATTCATGTAAAAAAGGTCGGCCGAGGAACCCGTTATAGGAGAATGGCTGGTCTACAATGAGAAAATCTACCTGCCTCGTCATCCCCCTATTGGGATCATCGACCGATACAAGTTCAACAGATAAACAAATCGTGCCTAGGGGAATAGTAACTGCATCCCCGAATCCTATGATTCTGTGATTACAAGTCTCGATATAGGATTCGTAGTCCCCTATCTAGTCCAGAGTACTCTTGAACAGAATGTTCGTATATGCTCCAGTGTCAACCAGCAATCTGTGAACTCGTGCATTCATAATGTTCGCGCTTATGACCAAGGAATCGTTGTGTGGAGTCATGATCCCTTCCAAGTCTTTCTGTGAAAAAGTCAGCTCTGCAATGGGCTTGGTAGAGGGTCCTGCTTCGGTTTCCTTTATCTGGTCGATAGCGTGCAACTCGGCTTTCTTTTGCCTCTTCGACGGAGGTGGCCTTCCATCTGTACATCCACCAGCTCGGCCAACCTCGGGTTCCAAAATAAAAACATCCCGCACTGGACCTGGAGGGGGAAGTAGGGCTTGCTGTTCTCGCAGGGGTCTCGGACCGGCACCTTCTTCATTCTCGTTCTCTCTACTCTCTTCATTCGCCCTTCGATCGGGCACACGTGGTCTCTTTCCCGGTGGTCTCTTGACAAATTCTGACAATTTTTCTTCCTCATAAAACCTCCACAGCTGTCTTAGTAGATCCTGGAATTCGCTTGTGAAATGTCCCGTCGCCTGATGATAGGCGCATAATTTGTTCTGGTTCGTGCTCTTAGGATCTACTTTGAGCTTCCTAGCTGGTTGCAATTCTCCAGTTCTTTTGACCGCGTTGAAAAGCTGGTCAGTGGGCACGGTCAAGACTTGATTCAATCTCTCCGTCAATCCAACTCCCTCAAATGATTTCAAATTCCCTGGGGTTCGATATTTTCCCCCACTTCTCCTGTCTATGGTTGCTGCCTTCGGTGTTTCCTTGCCTTCACCCATGGACTTCCGTAATGCTTCCTGCATGGCCACATAAACTCCGGCCTTGTTTCAAAATTCCACATAAGTCTTCGGACATGCAAGTTGCATTTCTTTCCATAGATTGGTACCTTTTTTCAATCCCGCCATCGCGGTGATTACCTTGGTGTCCTCGCTGACTGGCACTCCCTTCAATAAAATTTTATCGAACCGTTTGAGGAATTGCTGATCAGATTCCTCCGGTTCCTGAGCGAGATTCATCAGTCGATGCTTCTGGGTGAAGCAGGATGCTGCTTCAGAAAATGTAGTAAAAATTCTCGGCTTAACTGCATGAAGGAAGTAATCGATGCAGGAGGCATCGCTGTAAACCATCGGTGTGCATGATCTCCAAGTGTAAGAGGAAAGTTTCTACACTGGGTCGCATCTGACGCTCCTATGGAAATCATGTAATCCGTAAACTTGGATATGTGCACCTTTGGATCTGAAGTTCCTTCATACAGGTTAGAAGTCGGGAACTGAATCTTCGGTTGTACAGGTGCCGAAAGTATTGCTGCTGAGAGGGGTAAAACTGGGATCTGAATGGCTGAGCTACTTTCTGGGCGTGACGAGACTTTGGCCTGAAGGTCTTCAATGACCTTCCTCATCGACCGCAGGATTTTGTCTGAAGCTTCCACACCTGGACCGGGCGGCCGTTCCTCTCGCTCTGGGCGAGGGGAACTGGATACCCGGTCACTCGGGTGTGACCTCACCGGAATCTTACTGGCCTTGTGTATGCCTTCAGGGCCAAGCCTCTCCGTCACTGGCCATTGTTCGAACTGTATGCTATCTTCTCTGATCCACCTCTGGTACCCTACTGGGTCTTCCTTGGTCTAATTCCGGTACTCTACTTGGTGTCCTCTGGTCTGCTTTTGGGATCCTACTCGGAGGTCGATGGGCTGATATAGGTTGGCCATGCGACCTGTAATCCCATGGTTTCTGTAATCTGCTCTGCGGAGTTCCATGACTTGACTCATCCATCACGCTCCACGCTCTTCCGCCCTGTGGGCCCAGTCGGTCTGCCATTTTTTGCCCCAAATGGTCCGTCACCTTCTGCTTCTCGCGTTCTTCGTGCCTCCATCTCTGTTCACTGTCAGCCTCGGTCTCTGGTGGACCCTGATTGACTCGTTGAAGAATGAGCCTCTGATCAGGTTGAGTGCCAGAAGGACCGGCTGCACCCTGTTGTTGCTCTTTCAGCACTCTACAGAGCGCTGTTATGCGGGAGATATCCTCGGGGTTCTGCAGGAATGGGAGCAGTTCAGATAATCCCTGCATATAATTCTGTCCCACTTGAGCTGTTGGGACTCCAGTTGGTTCGGCTTGTTGTCGACTTTCGGCAGCACCCTGGATTACCGTTAATTGTTTGGGTGCCGGGGCTCTTTGATTCGGCTGGTCGTTATTTCTCCCGCGAGATGTCATCCTTGGTTGAGAAACTTCCCTTGACATTTTACGTAATGTCAGCTCCTTTCCACAAAGCAGGTTAAGCTGTTATGCTATTAAACAAGCAAACGGGCGAACAGGTGAAAACAGGCGACCAGGTGAGCTGGTGGTCAAACAGGCGACCAGGTGTAATAACAAGCGACCAGGTGTATAAGCAGGCAACCAGGTGTACAAACAGGCGACCAGGTGCTAAACTAGGCGACCAGGTGTGAAAGCAGGCGACCAGCTAGTGTTATTTCTTGATAAAAGGACGAACAGGTACGTTTCCTTCAAACCCTCAAGCGAACAACCTGTGTTCCTTCAAATCTTCAAATGAACATGCGGCAAATCTTCATCCAAAATGCCAATTTTGCAGTTTCCACTTCAAAATCTTACAAAATCCAACAGTCGGAGGTTCGAACCCTCCTTCTAGCGCCAAATTGTTAATGAAATCTCCGCAACGGAAGTGTTTATGTGGCTTTTAGCTGCGATTTCACTAACAACCGATCAAAATCAGATTAATGGAACTGTAAAATGTTTAATTCGGGAAAGATTTCGGTAGAACTTCGTTAAAGCAGCGAAAACTTATTCTTATTTCTGAAAAATGGCCTATTTATAGGCAAAAATACAAGTAGGAGGTGGCATATGCTTTGCCACACTTCATATGAGGCTTACAAGTGTCATTAACCGCTTAAACAAGATAATTACAACGGAAAATTGGCTAAAAATGGTAAAACAGGGTTCTAGTGGTCGATCTTCACAACAAGCGAGCAGCTCTTGATGTCGGGCGACCAGCTCATTGGGCGAGCAAGTGAGCTGCTCGCACATTTCATGGATTTCAAGACCTGCTCGCCCATAATGGATATATAGGCGAGCAGGTGGGCTGGTCAGGTGATTGGGCGAGCAGGTGAGTTGCTCGCCCATTTTCTCTCTGGCACTGCTGCTCGACCATTTCTTGTCTATTCATCGATTCTTCGTGATTTTGCCCTTGTTTATCAAGTTTGATTAGCCGTTTCGGGACACGTCATTCGTTAATTCCTTGATTACTTTCTTAAGTACTCGGATTAGTTTATTCCATCAACAGTTAGTAGTTAGGTTAGTACACCAAGTCTCCAAACACTTCAAAAATACTGGTATAAAATATAATAATATTAATAAATTTATGTAATTATATCAATAATAACCGCATTTAATGATATAATAAATTCAATAGGAAATCCACTCTTATTCTAAAATCAACGCTCATATTAATTTTATTAAGTCTTGCATCACTTCTCCATATATTACTAACATTATGTATTATCCATATTATGTTTATTGCTAACAATATTTGAAAACGTACTTAATTTGAAGAAGTAACACTTCCTATACAAAATTTTAATTATGAACCTGCTTAATAATATTAATATGTACATATGTATATACTATATATATAAAAAAAAGAGTTAAGAAAGAGCAGGTGTATTGTGAACTTGAGTTCACATTAATTCGTATCACTGTTATATATAATTACTATCATTGTTATTTATATATATTATCACTGTTATAAATGTACACTTGATATTTTGACAGTGATAATATATATGTATAACAGTGATAGTGTGTATACATGACAGTGATAATTGATAACTCGAGTTCACGGTAAACTCGGATTCATAGACGTTTATCTAAATTTTTTATTTTTCTTATATGCAGGAAGCAAACTGGATAATCATTTAGAGCCCTGCTGCTACAATTACCAAAACAAAACCTTGATTAAACATCTTATTACACCCTAATTAAACAAATTAAAAGAAACTAGTTTCTTTTCTGAAAAAAAAAAAAACAGAGAGAATAATTGTATATCTATTTCATTTACAAGCACTAACTAACATGAGCTGGAAATAGAATTGGATCTTTGGAGAGAAGAACAAGACGAAGAAGAATTTAAGAACTCTATGCAATCTTCAATGGCTTCTGCCCTCTGGGAATCGAGCTGTGTCTCTGCATACGACCGTGACCGGGCCAAACTAGCGGACGACACTTTCCGGGAGCATCTCCGCCGCCCCGCGGCCGCCAGCGGCGGCAGAGCTTTCGCCACCTTCTTGAAGAAACTCCCAACTGAAAATCTTGCCCCTTCTGGGAGTTTGAAGATCCATATTTTCATGATCACTCTGTTTTTGTTTCCACCGGCGGCGGCGCCGCCGTGCTTGGTGGTGGCGAAGCTTGGCTCAGGGCTGAAACACACTCGCCTGTTCATCTTCATATCCATGGCTGCTGCATCAACTTGGAGAGAGAGAGAGAGAGAGAGAGAGAGAGAGATGGAGAAGAGGAGGCAGAGTGAGAGTGGGTGGTATTTATTAGGAAAATTGAGGGAAAATGAGAAGAGAAAAAGACTCTTAATTATCAATTAATATTGTATTCTTTCACTTGTATTTCATTATCTTTAACACATATACGTGCTATTAATGATGATTTATAGTATTAAATATTACATCTGTCATGTATTATATCTAATAAATTTGAGATTCAGATAAATACTAAAATAGAATATAGTATCTGTAACAATTAATTATTCCTATAATAGTAATTTTGTTGTGTATAATGTCATTTAAGTGTATATTTTAAAAGTTATCCGTTGAAAATGAATTCTTAGTTGTATAAAAAGTCAATTTTATATGGGCTGACTTTTTAATAAGAACATGGATAATTTTTCAATAATTAATAATAGAATGATTTTTAAAAGATACACTTGAATTACACATTGCATTGAATTTATACAAAATTAAATTTAACTATAATATTCCTCCATCCCAATTATATATATATATATATATATATATATATTTTATGGATATCTTGATTGTATAGATTTGTTTTTTTACAAAATAATATTTTTTATTAATTTACGAATACAACTCTATGTATCAATTACATTGAACCCTAATTAATTAGGGCTATATTCTTGTTTAGTTTGCTTTTTCAATACAATTTTAATATTTATGAAGGTAAATTATAGCGTGGAACTTGTTCGTATGTAAATAAATTTGAATAGTATTAATTATTTTATTAAAAAATAAAAATTATTTTTATTAAATGATATTTGTTTAAGAGGATAAAAATTATTTTCCTTCAAAAATATATACTTTGAAGAGTCAATTATTTCACTAGAGTATAAATTATTATGCTAAAATTAATATAAACCAATTTGACACATACATACTCCAATGTAAAAAAGTAAAAAAAAAAAACTATATAATTGATCATATGGAGGGAATAAATCCAGTAATTACTCACTGTGTTTCTATTAAAACGACTATAATACAGCTGATTATAAAGTAAATATTTTTGTCTCTTTCCTAATAAATGACAAGGATGTTATAGTAATTTAATACTTATATGACCATCTTACCCTTATCCTACCAAAATTCTAGAAGTCATTTGAATTTAGCATTTGAAATTTTTTCCTTCTCTACTTTACCCTGTTCTTTTTTAATTTTTAAGAAACTAGTTTATGTAGCTAACAATTTTATTTCATCAAGGATTAGAGGTATCAATGGTAATAAAAAGAGTTTAAATTATATATTTCATTGTTATTTCTCTTAATATTTATCTCTCTAATTAAATACATAAATTGAGCATTCAATACATAAAATCTGTATTCTCATTTATGAGTTTTTATTTATAGTGAGGCTATTTCCCTCACAAGCTAACATTTAATGTGTGCATTAAATGCTAAAAAGACTATTTTGCCTAGTTTAAGGCCTAAATTCGGTTGGTGCATGTCTAGGGGTCAATCAAATGATGTCAAGTGGCACTATAGTACACTCATCCCTTAAATGACCGTCTAATCTTGTCCAAAATCTTCTGACACAAGAATTTTCCTCTCCAATGTAGATTGATATCATGTCATATCAAATCTCACAACTCCTAGAGGAGATATGTTCTTTCCGCTTCCCAACCATGTTTGGGGAAGGTTCAATTCTCCTATGACCGTCCAAGTTTCATCTCTTCTTGGCCTTATGCCGCCCTCTAAGCCTTCTCGCTCTGTCCACTTTACTCGGACACTCCTTGGCCGTTGATGCGCCTCACAACTCTTTCTTGTGAATCATCTTTCTCAACTCTGTTTGGCTTCTTGGATCGTTCCACTTCCTGTTCTTTTGTCTTTCCTTGTCCTCGGCTCGCCACATGGCCAGGTTGTAATCAGACAAAACACTAATGAATGTTAATTTACTTCAGAGTAGGTTTCTCGTGAACATGAGTTCATATGAACTCGTATTGTTGTTATGTATAATTATTATCAATGTTATTCATATACAATATCACTGTTAGAGCTAGTAATTTCGGCATGGCCCGACGAGCCGGCCCGGCTTACCAATATTTGCGTTGTGTTGGACTCAATTTTTACAAGCTCAATTAAAAGATGGGCCGGCACGGCTCGTGAATGTACATTGGCTCGATGAGCCCGTTTACATGTAAAAGTTGGTAATTTTGGCTCAGCCCACTAGCCTACCCAATATTTGGGTCAGACTGGGCTACATTTTTATAGACCCGATTAGAAAATGAGCCGGCCTAGCCAGGCTCGTGAATATGCTTTAGCCCGAATGGCCGGACCGGACTGGGCTGTGCTGGCCCGTTTGCCACCTCTAATCAATGTTATAAAAATATACTTAATTTTTTTATTAGTAATAGTAAGTATACATAACATTGATATTATATGCACATAACAATTATAATTGACAAACTCGAGTTTACCGTGAACTCGGGTTTATACAAGTTTTCATTCTTATTTTATAGCTGGTTATAATCTAGCCATTTAACAATTTCATATTGGATGTTTAAGGTGCATTTGCATATTGGTTCAAAAAAAGATGATATTTATAAATTAATTCACAATATTTGCACAGAAGTATAATTTTTTTGGCACAAAAACATATTTTTTTCTGTATGGAACTAATTTGTACTCCTTTCGTCCCACTATAAGTTGCTTATGTTGCCATTTTCGTCTGTCTCACTATTTGTTGCTCATTTACTTTTTATTTTTTTTGGAAACTATTATTTACTTCTTTATTATTATTTTCAATACTTTTTACACTATTTCCATTACTTTTTCACTTTTCTCCATCACATCACTTATATTTTTTCACTTTTTCCATCACATCACTTATACTTTTTTCACGTTTACCTTAATTCGTGTGCCCAAAAGCAACGAACAACTTATAGTAAGACGGAGGGAGTAGTTAGTATCAATTTTTTGAACCATTTTATAATTTTTTCTTATTTTTGTTTGTCACTATATTTTTATTTGTCAATACATCATTACCGACACACATTTACCTTTTTTTTTTTAACAAAGTACCCCCAATAATTAGTATTTAATGTGATTTATAAATAAACATTTAATGAGTATAATAGTATCTTAATACTCTAATTAATGAAAAAATTAATTTGTGTAAATGGATAAAATGAGAACGATAATAAAAATTCAATGGAATATAATTTATGATACTACTAACTACAAATATCTTATAATATTAAAAAAAAATCGAGATGAAACACTTAAAATAGAACATGTGTCCTTAACTATAATATTGGTCTAAGTTAAAAAAAGCAGTTATTATCTACTTTTTAACTGTATATTATTCACACACGCGCACACACATATATATAACATGACGTGTATTGATTTTATAAAATAATATATAAGTAGGCATCGTGTGAAAATAGTTCATGATAAACTTATAATGAAATAGTTTTAAATTATCAAATATTTGGTCAAGTGTATTAAAATATGCATCAGGTGTATAAAAAACTGAGGTCAATATATTAATTTAATTGGTCTCAGCTTTTGATACATCTGGTGAGATTTTTGATACACCTGATTAAATATTTGATACTTTAAAATTGGTTCATGATAAGTTTATCATGAATTATTTCAGACAAAACTTTACCATAATATATTTATATATAGCACTTATTTCTTATACCCTAGTGTACCACTAAAATCAGTTCCTTTTTTTTTTCTTTTCAAATTATTGTTAAGTTTCACTATTTAAAGTATTAATTACTTTTCGATGGATCAAAATTTATATTAAGTTTGTAACATAATTCATTCTAACGTAGTTAAGCCTTTTTTTTTTTTTGTAAAGATAAAATTAGAAAAATGTTGGAAAGACTTTCAATTTCAATCACATTTCATGTATTTCTTAACGTGTGTGAACATTTATCCACAAATATATTAGGGAGTGTATGTTAGCATTACTTCTATTTTGTGTGAGACGCATTTTTAAAAAACACATATAAGTTTATAACAATGATTAAGAATTTAAACAATTTTTATTATAAAGCAAATAAATGTGTTGGATCGTCGATAAGCATGATCAGTGTGAAAATTATATTAAGATAGACTGAAAAGAAAAATATAAAAATAATCACTAGACGGAAATACCATATTTTATTTCATTTATTTATTTTTAATTAGACATCAATATATTATGAACATGATTGAGATTAGAGTACAAGTAACTCCTAAGTTAAATGTTGGAAGATTGTCACAACTAGTTTTCTTACATGAGTTGTTTCTTACCTACAATGAAAGCTTGTAATTGCTTACTCCAAGAAAAATAGACATCATCTTTGTCTTGTAAACAAGTTATTAAAAAATTTCCCAAATGAAACATTTTTCTGGTCAAAAGAAAAGAGAGTTTGGGAGGGGCCCTTGAGAGGAACAATACAGATAGTATGTCATCTTTATTTCACAAATTACCAACACTAAAGCTAGGCCAAAAAGATCTTTGGAGAATACCCTTCTCATTATCACTTGTTTCTTCTTTTTTCCAATGTTTATTTTAAAGAATGTCACTCCTCATGTTTCAGAAAAAAATTACACCCCTAAAATTTCACATTTTTTTAAGAAAATTATATTGTTTAAATAAAATAGTTATATATACATAGTTGTGTGAGTATCAACGTAAATTGATGTTTTCTTTTTTAGTAGCGTGCAAATTATGTGAGATATTAAAATAAGAAAAGTGTGCAAATTCATTTGAAACAGAAAAAGTAGAGTAGAATTAACCTAGATCAGACGGTTCGATTTGATGATATATAATAGTAGTGTTTGTCACGAATCTTATGTTCTATTTAAGTTAAGACATAGCATCACATTTTAATTAAAATTGATACCACATTTCACTCATTACCCAATTACGCAACAGTGCAACACTCCCTCCATTCCGAGAATTTTTTTTTCATATGGTGACTTGCATACATATTAAAAAAAAAATAAAGTACGTGAGTGTGAAGTGAAATAGTAAAATATAAAAAAAAAATTTATTAACTTTTGTGAGTACAATATTTTTTTATTTTTTTTGTTGGTGTGAAATAGAATTGAGATGTCAATACAAGAAAATTGTAAAAAATATTTTAGTATAGACCTATCAGTAAATTAAAATTTTTACTATATAATTTTTATTTTTTAAAAAACTTGTTTAGGGGCCAACATTCCCTTTTGAGTGGGCAGCTTTGCATTGTTCTGAGGAATCAGAATTTGTAATAAATGGCCCCAATTTTGACCATCATTTAACTGTCCTCTTTATGTGTGCCAATATTTCATCTTTTCTTGTGCAATGAAATCAATGCTTTGTTTGAATGCCACAATTTTCTTTTTGACTCCACTGACCCCTAACCTTCACTTCTTCCACAAAACTATTGATGTTGCACCTTAACCTTTGAAAAGTAGGGGAAAAAAAAAACTTTGACAAAACTAGTCTTTAAATCATAACTGCATCTCTTAAATTTTGATGGCATGCATTAACTGTATATGAAATTGTATCATGACTGACTATATAATTTTGGGACTTATGTTTGATTTTTGAGTTGGACTATATAAACGATTTTGATGTATATTATTTTATTAAAAATTATTGGTCACAGTATATATTGTGGTTTGATTAATGAGTAACAAAAGATAAGAGTTTGTGGGTGAAGAGGTTATATTGGGGGCGGGTTTGGCCTGGGACAGGAACCGTCCCGCTAGGAATTTTTTTGATTCGGGATCCGCCCCAACCCGCTTATTTTTATTATACATATCAAATGCATTACAAAAAATATCTTATATTTAAAATATAACATCAATATATATTTTAATTATTTAAACAATAATAAATACACGAAATAGTTCATTTCAAGTTTATACATATTAAATTTATATATTTAAAGTCATACATATATTGTTCATTGCAAATTAAAATGATAAAATCAATTAATGAACCCTTTTACAATTTTTGTTCGTAACTTTATGAGTATATAATATATTCATTTAATTAAAATATATAGTTAATATATATGTACTTATAGTATACGCGGGGGCGGGTCCACCTAATACCATGACTCGTCCCAAACTCGATGGGTTTTAGATCAAACGGGTTCAAATCCGTCCCGCGACCTGTTTGATCGGATTTTTACCCGATCCGTACGAGACAGATTTGTGGTGGGTTCGAGTTTGAACCTGCCCCATTGCCATCCTTAAGTTTGAGAGAGTAGAAGTAAGGGGTCGAATGGAGAAATTTCACCGTTGATTGAAATTATGGGGAAAATATCATATTTTACTCAAACTGTGAAATTTATGTGTGTGTTGGGGTTGGGGTTGGGGTTGGGGTTGGGGGGATAAAATCGTTTGTACCATTTGCTGATCAACAACACTAAAGTTGAAAAGACAGAAATTAAAAAAATTTGATCCTCATAATGCGCACCAAGTCAAAAAAATCATCAAAGATAAAGATATTTGGGCATGTAACTTTGGTTTTCATAGGACTGAGTTCTTTTGGTTTGTTTGATGCAATGATTTTGTACGGGTTAGGGTATCTTTTGTACTCCATATGGTTAACTAATCATTTTTACTGAATTAATAATATTAATGGTATATAATTGTATGATACATTTTGGTGCAAACAAGTATTAATCTTATAAGGGGGTGTTTTGTTTTTAGGATTAGTGTATTATGTTTGGTTTTTTAGACTTGAGTGAATGATTAAATTCTGGTCCGATATCTGAATCCAGTCTAATATTACAAGAAGGAGTAGGTATTATGTGAAAGTGGTTCATGTCATGAACCGCTTTTTAACAAGGCAAAAAAATAAATTCATAAATATAAACTTTGTATCACAAAGTGATTTATATCATGAAAATAGTTTATATAATATATACATTACCTACAAGAAAATGATTATTTGATCTCAGCTATTACATCAATTTACCCTCAACTTCAAATTGAAATTCACGAACATAACCTTCAAATTTCTTTAAAAAAAAAACTTTGGATACAATGGTGTCAACTTAAAAGAGGCAAATTTGAAAATTTAGTATTTTATCCTATTTATGTTTAAATCCAAACACAAATCAAAATTAATTTTAAGAGAATAATCATAAAAAATAAATACATATTATTTTAAAATTAAGATTAGAATCAATATAATATGTTGAAATTCTATCTTACTTTATTTATTCTATCCAGAAAACCAAACGACTAACCAACCTAGTCTTAATTTAAACACGACCCACGCATTACACTGATAACTTAATATTCTGGTGTTAGAGGTCAAAATATGGGCTGCGGGCGCGGGCCCAAGTATCATTTAGAAGGGGGCTCAAGTTATTCGCACTAGTCCTTTTGGTAAATACAATACCCTAATGAATATACTATTCTTTTGAGAAATACACTACTCTTTGTTCGGTAATTTTTTTTTTTTCGGCATTTTTTTAACCTAGTGTAAAAATTAAATTTTGGTCGAAAATATTTACCGAAAATTTGTAAAAAAAATTCGAAAGAAAATGTCAAATTTATTGAAGATAGTGTATTTGCTAGTGTCAATAACATGAGCCTTAGTAGGGTGGCCCACCATTTTGGTGGAGCCCACGACTGTCCAATAATTGATGGGCTGGTCTAGCCTATAACTTATTTGTTTGGGCCATATTAAATATTAATTGTTTGGGCCATATTAAATATTAATTGTTTGGGCCAAATCATATAATAAGGCCCAGGTTATATGCACCCACATTTTTTTGCAGTATATACAAGATGAGTGCACTTACTGTAGGATGAGTGTACATTTCACAAACTAGTAGTATTATTTTCTTCTTTATACACCTTAATTTTGCTCTCTTCTCTTTCCATGTGGCCTACACATAATAAGATGATTGCACTCATTATTTGCTATTTTTTTATTTTTGCCTTTTCTTTCACTTTATTTTTTTAAAATAAACATTAAAATAGTTTCTTGTTAAAGGAAATTACATTTATGTGTCTTCATCAAAAGTATTTACTAGAAGGATAGTTTAGTCATTTCATTATGTATCACATATCATGTAAACCCTAGTTTGTAACCTATATAAAGGGATCTCATTCACAAGATATAGTGGAATAATCTTCTGGCTTAGTACGCCCCCAGATGTAGTCTTTCAGACGAACTGGGTCAACAAATTTTGTGTTCTTCATTTTTCATGTTTATCGATTTTCCTAAAACACGTTATCAGCACGAGTCTTTACGAGGAATAGGATTCACGAGAGGATTGCTCACAAATTTTCTGGAACGGATCAAGGAATCAATTTTAATTTATTTTGCTGAAACCGTAAGTTTCTTTATTTAAATTAATCTGATTAAATCCATGCTTAGGTATCAGATTATATGAATCGTGTGCTTGAAAGTTGACTATCTGCGAAATTGAGTGCTTTATGAATCATATAGAATATGCTTCTATATATGGGTTATTCGTATGCCTTGTATGAACCTATGTACATATTTATTTTGTTGTTGTCCTTTACGATGTATATGATATGCAATTTGGGTGTTTACAATTAATTTATGATAATATGTCATTATGCTTTATATGGATCTGTATGTTCTCATATCTATCATTCAAAAACCCAAAAACCCAAGACTGCATCACATCTCTGTTTAACGTGGAATGGACCAAATTCCACAAACAAATTGGTTGTTTTATGAAATTCAACACTCTATACGACTGTACATGGAGAAATATACATGGAGATAGAAATCACTCTGTACGACTGTACGCACTGTTTATGTTTATATGTATGCATACCTACTATGCTCTGAAACCAAATCTTTGCAAACCCAGATTTTTCCAGAAATTTGTATCAATTCAATGCCATACCTGTCTGGAATCATAAATCAAACCATGACCGATCGTCTATATCAAAACCAATCCAGAAATCAGTTTTTCAGAAACCCAAATTGAAATTAGTTTTTTGAAATCTCAAACCCAATCGCGATACTTACCCATTTGCCGACGAACGACACACGTTGGAAAGGCCCCTGAAGCGGCCTCGACGAGAACGGCGCCTCTTTTGCGACGGCCACAGCTCGCGGCGAACGATGCCCAAACATCGACGACGCCCCTGATTCGCGACCGAACGACGGTGGACGTCTCCCACCGTGACGGCGACGGTGCGCGACGGCGGCGACTCGACCGCGACCGCGTACGGATACGGTGAGGCCACTCCTCCATCTTCGCGACGATGCTGCCCGGT
Source organism: Prunella vulgaris (assembly GCA_026898435.1). Lineage (NCBI taxonomy): Eukaryota > Viridiplantae > Streptophyta > Magnoliopsida > Lamiales > Lamiaceae > Prunella > Prunella vulgaris. The sequence goes on along the minus strand of JAPKLY010000340.1, from coordinate 450,280 downwards.
GAGACGTGAAACCGGTGGCGGCGATGCCGTGAACGGGGCCAATGCACTGCGATGGTGATTCACCAATTCCGCGATGAACGGCGGTTACGGCGACGGTGGAATCGCGTTTTATTCTCCCCGAATTTTTTGCCCTTTTTATTTTTTGGTCTGTTGACCAATTCGCCGTCAATTAAGACTCTGTATTTCTCACTGAACATAACCCCAGTGGTTTATTTTCATCTGGACCTTTTGGTGTTGGGCCTGTGCCCTTTTATTCAAATGGGTCGCCAGTTTTGGGTCTTAAGTTATAAAGACTTGGGCCATTTTGTTTAATTGGTTTGGGTCAAAATCTAATTCAAATGAATATATTCTTGAAAAAATTATTATATATTACTTACGCTTGCATATTTAATAAATATACTCTTCCTTGTGTTACAATAACTGGTTAAATGCACTCGACCTGATTATATATTGTATTGGACTCAAAAGAAACTGAGTGTCTTTCTCGCATTTTCAAGGAAAGAATTTATGTTTCCAAAATTAATCATTCACGGGTGCCAAAGACAAAGCACTGTCACCAAAGAAAAAGCATTGTCTGATAAGGTCAAATTGAATTGATATTACATATTGACCATATTTTATGCGAAATATGCCCTATATTACACAAATAACAGTGTGGGGACTTAAAGCCCTATATTACACAAAGAGCAACTCAAATGGATGACACAATTTTTTAAAGTCTATTGGGACAAAGTAATTTCTCAAGACTTATATTGTTTAATTGAAAAATGGAAAGAACCCAAAAGAAAATGGGACATGATGCACTAATCCATATGGATATGAGAATAATGCACCACGTGTCGCAGTGGTATACCAAATCAAATTATATTGCAAGCACACTATAGCAAACAACTATAAATGATATAGGAAATCTAAAGTACAAGATACCCACCATATTAACCTCACAAGGTTAAATTTTAATGGCAACATGGTCTTAAAGTTATTTAGACTATTGATGAATTTTGAGTTTGATTTTGATGCGAGATTTTACTTTTATTAACTTTGGTTCATTTATATTTTATTCAAAAGTACTTGATTTATCTAGTATATATGGTTCGATAGTTACATTATCACGATGTAAAGTGATACATTTACAAAATAGAAGAAAATATTAAATGAAAAGTAAATCATTTTATTCAAATTGAAAAGTAAATCATTTTGTTCAAATTGAAACTCAAAAGGATATGAGATTTCTAAAAAGAACAAGGAACAATGTCTAATGAGACAATTGTTGAAATCAGAAAAGCTCCATATGCATCTAGAGCTAATCGAACCATATAAATTTAAAAAAATATTTGTGCCGACGTTATTTATAAATATATTGTGAGAATGAAATTTTGTATATATCCAATAAATGTGAAAGTAAACACATCTTAAAGGAACAAAAATGTTGATCTAGTGAGATGTACCTCACCACAATTTGGATTTTTGAACTACACATTATTATAAAGGCTTTGACATATGATAATTCATATTTGAAGAATTCAAATTATATTCTTATATTTTTTTGAGTGACACATAATGAGATGAAAATTCGATGTAATGTATGATATAGTTCTTTTTGTTGCACTGTCACACTTCTCATTTTCTGAAGCACCAGATATACTATTTACATCTCACTCTGCCTCATTATAAATTTTTAAGGCAAGTCACTTATTATGCAAAGCCTACTCTTTAGCAAAAGTAACAATAAGACATGTTTATGCTAAAGATACAAAATAAAATATTTCATTCTTGCACAAGATACATGATGATATTTGTGGATTAAGTAATCCAGAATGCGGACCATCCAAGTATTTTATGGCACTGGATTATACTTTGACATGCAGGTCACATGTCACTTTACTGTCCACAAGACATTATGCATGCAAAACTCTTAGCACAAAGTACATGTTTTAGGGCTCACCACCCTCATCACAATATCACATTATTACATCAAAATCATTTGATGATTATTGCATATATATCAGGATCAATGTAAAGCATCTTGATACCCATGTGCTACACAAAATGGTCTCGCACAGGCCACCATAAAAAGAAAATAAATGGTGATTAATGCAATGGTTATGCGCACCAACATGCATTCCTCTGTATGGGTTTATGCAATACTGCATACATCTTTACTTATACGTTTCAGATCCACTGTTGACCAACCATTCTCTGCGTACCAGTTGGTAATTGGATATGAGCCTGATATCTTACATGTACGCATATTTGGTTGTGCAATATATGTGCCGATTGCGCCCCCACAGCGCACTAAAATGGGTCCTCAGAAACGATTAGGTAATTATCCGCTACTTAGAACCTTTGACAGGCGACCTATTTAACGCTAGATTTGCAGATTGTCACTTAAATGAGACAGTCTTCCGGTCGTTAGGGGGAGATAAGAAAAAGAATTTTTTGTGGGAACGACAGGAAGTATCGTGGTCGATTCTTACTCTGTCTCACTTGATCCCCAAAACTTCACAATGAAAAAGTGATGTAAAATAATAAATATCTAGAACGTAACAGATTCGATGCCTGATTCGTTCATTGATATTGCTAAAGTGACTAGGTCATATATATCAGCTGCAAATGTGCCTGCAAGGTTTGAAGTCCCCAATAAGGGGCACAACACCGTAGAAAAGGTGTTGCAACCACACTTGGTGGAGGTGTGGTTGAGGCCGTGGCTCCTAAAAGGAAAAGGGGGAGGTCACCTGGTTCGATTGACACCACCCAAAGGAAGGAATGGTAGGTGTGTCACAATTAAATCTATCGATCATCAATATCGAAAATACATCTCATGAGATTGTCTCTGATTATAATTATGTCCAAGAATCATCACTGGAGGACGCTCCGATGTTTAATATGATTCCAGAGAATGAAAAATCTCTATTGATTATGAGGGTGCATGTAAGTCGATGGACAGACATTGCATGAAGATTACTGATGTATTTATTTATTATGTTGCTCAAGAAAATATAGAGCACAATGAAATCGAACCAAGCTCAATTGTAAAATATCAACAAAGAGCAAACTGGCCTAAAAACAAGAATCAATCCAGGTAGAATTTAATTCTATGACAAAGTGATAGGTATTTGGTCCGGTAGTGCTAGCCCGACCAAGTGTAAAGCTTGTAGGACATAAATGCATCTTTGTCATAAAGCGTAATGAGAAATACATGGTCCTGATATATAAAACTTACCTTGTAGCGTAAGGTTTCTCATAACGCTCTGGAATTGATTATAAGGAGTCATACTATGTTATAGACATTATAACGTTCTGCTTAGCGTAGTAGCATCCTAAGGATTGGAAATACAGCTTATGAATATGGTTACTGTATATCTCAATGGGGATCTTAATTCAGAGATATATATGAAAGTGTCTGATGACCTTCTACTACCCAAGTCAAGTGACTACTTGATTGGGAAAGGTTACAAAAACAAAGAACAATGCCCTTCATAAGTTTCTCGATTTGCGATTATGACTCTTATGTTGATGGATGAACATAGGTACTCTTAATGAAATAAGAGAAATCCTGAACTAATTGAAATTTGAATTTGAGATAAAGGATCTTGGGAAAACTCAATTTTATTGAGTTTGTGGAATACTTATCTACCAGTCTGCATATGTCCAAAAGATGTTCAGGCGATTTAACATGGACAAAATGCATTATGTTAGCACTCTCATGATCGGCCGATATTTGGATTTAAAGAAAGGTCCATTTTGTCCAAAGCAAAATGACGAAGAGATATTAGGAACTGAAATTTCTTGTTTAAGTGCAATAGGCGCATTATTGTATTTAGCTAAATATACTCGGCTAGATATTACTTTCTCAATGAACTTGTTAATTAAATTTATTATAGGACCAACACAATATTATTGCAATAGTGTCAAGAATGTACTTTGATACTTAAAAGAAACCAGTGACATGAGCATGTTATTTACTATATAAATGTTGAAAAGGACTGCAGATGAAATTGTAACCCTTACAAAATATTGAATGCTATCCTATATACATATACACCAAATAATATGTTATTTGGTTCTACTAATGTTGGTTATATCTTAACCACATAAACATCTCTTGATAGATTATGTATTTACCTTGATAAACATGGTATATCTTGGGCATCAACTAAGAAACTTTGATAGATATCTCTTAAAGTTATTTAGAGATTATTACCTTACATATAGCAATTTGTGAGTGTATTTAGTGAAAGTCTATCATCACACATTCAACGAGTTAGTGGCTTAAGTTCTACAACTGAAGATCCTTTATGCAATGTATTGCATGCATTGAATGGTGAATATGTGCTATATAGGTGATATGAAACATATATTACCGAAGGTTTTCTATAACATGCAACAACAAACTTTGTTCAAGATTCAAGTAATTTAAGTACGTTCTAAAGTAAATGTGGCTAATATATTTACATAATCATTGTCCAAGATAACTTTGAGAAACGTCTTAAAGGAATTGAGATGTGTAAACTTTCTGAGCTCACTTGATAGATATACATATCAATTGAAATGTATAGACTTCAGGGGGAGTCTTAACATAGGTGCGTTGCAACTCATTTTCCCTTCGACCAAGATTTATTTTTATTATATGGATGTTACTTGGCAAGGTTTTTATCGAGGCAACATTAATGCAACATTCATCCTTTTGATTTGGCACAAGGGGGAGTGTTAAAGGAAATTACATTTATGTGTCTTCATCAAAAGTATTTACTAGAAGGATAGTTTAGTCATTTCATTATGTATCACATATCATGTAAACCCTAGTTTGTAACTTATATAAAGGGATCTCATTCACAAGATATAGTGGAATAATCTCCTGGCTTGGTACGCCCCCAGATGTAGTCTTTCAGACGAACTGGGTCAACAAATTCTGTGTTCTTCATTTTTCATGTTTATCGATTTTCCTAAAACATTTCTCACATTTTTTGCCATTTTTTTTTTTTGAAAAAAATTCAAAATTCAAATATTAATATTTTTTAAAAATTATTTTTTTGGATTTTTCAGAAGTTTTTATGCAAAATTAATAGATGGTGGTTTGAAAAAAGTATTTGTGACATTTTATTATGATGTGTGTGTACAGCAAATAGATATGGGTGCATATAGCCTGAGTCATATAATAATGCACTTCATTCTTCCTATATGATGAATATATCCTCAAAATTCCCCAAAATACCCCATCAGTCTTTATGTTTTTATTCTTTTTCACTTCCTTTAAAAAGAATAAAAAAAAATTAGTGAATGCACCACACACAACTCATGCCGTGGCTGCTGCCATCGTCAACAAAGAATAATGAGAGTATTATTTAGGATTTGTAAGTTAGAGAGTGTTTTCTACGACAATAAATGAAAGTAGTTTTCTAGGATTTATAAATTAGAGTGTATTTTTAAGTCTTTTGAATTTTAAGAATATTGGTTTTTTTTTTTTTAATGAGCCAAGATACTAAATTATGTAATGTAGCCTTTAATTGAGAAATCTATTTTTTCGTTAATTTATAAATAAAAAATGCTAATCGAAACCTTTGGATATATATATAATCTTAAATCCACAGTTTAAACCCATTTTCACTTGTTTGTGTAGAATTTTTAAATTGATGGATTTCAAATACTTAACTTTAATCTTAGTTTAAATTGAGAGAATTTTAAATAATTAATAAAATTAAGTCATTTGAAATCAATAATTTTTTTAAATTCATATATTTTCAAAAATTTTAAATGACTAATCCAAATGCAATTGAAATTTTGGTAGAGTTTATTCTGGTGTTTAGAGGTCTCAATATGGGCTGCGGGCATCGGCCCAAACAACATTTAGTAGGGCGGCCCGCTATTTTGGTGGAGCCCAATACTATTCAATTAATTGATGGGTTGGTCTTTCCTAAAACTTTTTGTTTGGGCTATAATAAATATTATTTGGGCCAAGTTACAAAAAATAAGGCCCAGGTTATATGCACCACATTTATTTGCAGTACTGAAAGGTTTGCACTGTTATCGATTTTCTATATAAACTTTTTAGTATAATCAATCTTTACTTTCAACGTAAAGATACTAAACTGTTGAATGAATATTTTGTGCACCAAATGTACATGAGACTTACTCTTAGTTTAGTTTGATATTGTATTGTAAATTGACACCAATATCCAATAGTAGTTTCTAAAAATATTCACTTTATTCATAAACGGACCTCACAATACCCTAAAATATCCTCTGACATATTACATTAAACCACGTGCAAAGAAAGATGCATATAATTGGTGGACAGGGGAGTAGTATAATAAATATTTTAAAATTTCAATAAATACACCTGCTAGTAAAAATACATATTAAAATATAAAGCAAAAGAGTTAATATCATGTCCATCAATTTGCATTACATAATGTAAATTTAACTTAAAATGTGACATTTATTTTAATTGAAAAGTGTAGACTAATTAATATAAGTGTAATGTGAGGTTAAATTTAAGCAAATTTTAATTAAAACATGATATTAGATAAAAATTGTGACACTAGTTTTAACAAAAACATGACGTATGTTTAATTAAAATATGAATGTTCTAATTTGAGCACCAAGTGCATATACAAATATAAATGGGTTACTTACCATTGGATACTATCTATAAGACATGAAAAGAACATTTTATTCTCATTGATTACTATAACTATTCCATTTTCATTGCTTTTTCTAAAATAAATTTTGATTGAACAACATCCAAATTATAAATATCTTTTTCACAATCTTCTTGTATCATTTCTCAAACATAAAATATCTTCCAAGTTGGAAACACTCCCTTGTGTCAATATCTATAGCTTGTCCAAGTTCCTATTGACAAATGAACATCCCTAAAACGTGTGATAATCTCTTTCCTTTTTAATTCTCCATAATGTTTTAATCTTTACAAAGTTTTATTAGAACACAAATTCTAATATGCAATATTGCACCATACTCGATCCGTGCAATATACCCAAATGAAAATTTGCGGATTTTTAGCGGGTCAAATTAGATTCAATAAAACTTTTAAGGAAAATTCTCATCTGTCCCAAAATGTATACTACATGAATATATGTATGATACTGTAAGGAAAACTGTGTGTTACTACATACTATTAAAAAAGTTAATTTTTTGTACTTTTATAGTAACTATAAGGATAATATGTATTTTTACAAGAACAAATATGTGTTTCGTAATTAATTTTTTATTTTATTATTAGTTTTATGTTGATAATATGTTGTTAATGTAATAATATCTTACATCTGTTACTATCTCGACACTCCCAAAATGTATACCACATGAACATATGTGTGTTACTGTAAGACAAAATGTGTGTTACTACATCTTAAAAAATTAATTTTTTTTACTTTTAAAGTAATTATAAGGATAATATATATATTTATAAAAACAATTATGTGTTTCTTAATTTTATTTTTTATTTTTTTAGGGCTCGTTTGGTAGATATGAAAAGGTCAAGAAAAGAGGTTTTTAAGAAGTCTGGTATCCATGAAAAGTTTATCTGGGTCTTATCTCGACTTACCGAGATAAACACGGGCAAAGACTATTTTTCATGAGAGTCATTGTGGCTCTTCATAAACTAGATCGCAGCCCCCCCACCGAAAAGTTTATCTCGGTCTTATCTCGGTTGAACAATATTCTTTTTTGCAGCCGCGCCGTTCTTTACGTTGGTCGGGTTTGGGAGTTGCATGTGGAATTTTCCCTCAATCAATTGAGAGTTTTCGGTGGCTTCTCTGTTAAATTTTCGCCGATTTCCCTGTTAAGAATTTTCCCTCCATCAATTTTTCTGTTAAAAGCATTTTCCCTCAATTAATTGAGAGTTTCCGGCAACACGCTCTAGTTTTTGCAACTTGTGTTTAGCCGGAGACGGCTTTTCATCTTCATCCCTCACTGCTCAATTCCGGTAAGTTGTATAGTGGTGATTTGGTAGTTTTGATAGCATAGGTGGTGGTTTTGATGGATGTATCGATGGTAATTTTGGTGGTGGCAATCGTCGTCTTCGCGGTGGAGGAGGAGCGTCACTCAGTCTTCACCTTTCTCCCATTCATTACTAATCTATGTATACATTTCTAATTAAACTTCTAATACCATGGTAGAGGTAGAATACAGTCTACCATGGTAACAGTGAATTTGAGGATTAAACATCGAATTAGAACTCTCGACCCGCCACTGTTAACCGGGTCAAAGAGTTCTAATATATACTTCCAAATAAGTATAATATCTGTAAAACCCCCCATATTTCACCCTTTTAAATGCTACCAAACGCAGCCTTACAGGGTAATAATGAAATTCATGCGTGATTATACAAAATATAATTAATAAAAAATATGTTGCAGCCTTGCAAGAATACAAAATACTCTTTCTATCCAATCCCAAGATTACTTTTATAGTTATTTTGGGTACGCGAATTAAAGAAAAATAAGTATGTGAATGTATATTAAATAATAAAATAAAAGCTATATTTTATTAATTTTTATGAATGTAATTATTTTTTAAGTGCTTGAAAATAGAATTGTAACGTACCTACAAGACCAATGTAAAAATAGTATTTTCAGAAAGTTTATAAAATTTTAATGTGTTCAGTGGCCAACAAAAGGCTTACATTTTAATGCACCATTTGCACATGGCTTTTAATGTGCGTAGCGGTCAACAAAAGGCTTACGTTTTAATGCACCATCTGCACATGGCTGGAGAAATCTGACACGGGCTTTAGATAATTATTGCCACGTATGCATATTTATTATTATTATTATAAAAAGTAGTAGATTTTTTTTTTTTTTTTTAAATTATTGCCACAGAAATTAATTAGTATCCGTTTGTAAGCACAGAAAAAAATCAAAAAGTAATATTAAATGATTTTAGCAGTAAAATTGAAAAAAAAAAATTTAAATAAAATTTTTTTAAGAAGGGATTATAAATATATATATTTAAAAAAATTAAAATAAAAAAGGAAATATAAGAAGTAGAAAGTCTCTCAAAAAGTGTGAGAAGTGCTTTGTAAAAAGTTAAAAATAGAATAATATTACTTTAGCAAAATAGCTTTTAAGTGCTTAAACTTAAATAAATAGTTGAAAATAAGTTATAAGTGATTTAAAAAAAAAAGACTTCAACTTTGCAAGCAAGGTTGAAATCAGGCCTTTAGTATTACTATTAAGGTGTCAAACGAAAAAAAAAAAAAGGTTAATATCAATTTACCACATGTACTATATCACTTATTTTAATTTGTAATTTGTACTAATTTTTTTATCAAATTGCAACCTGTACTGTGAAAAATTGACCAATTGCAACCTATACTTTAGTTTTATTCTCTTTTTTTGTCAATGCTATATTTTTTAAGGTTATATTCGTCAATTCATAACAATAATTTATTTATATATATTTTTTACCACATAAAAATCGATGCCGGTAAAAAAATCGATACTGGTAAAAATTGAATTCCAATTATGTTATCATCGTTCTATAGAAATTAGATTTTTTTAACGTCAATTTTTTATTATTAATAATTACAATATAAAATAAGTAAATAAATAATATGGGATGAAGAATATAATCTTAACAAATATAACACTGCAAAAAAAAGAACAAAAATTGACTTTAGTTAGTATTTTGTAAATTTTTCTTAGTACAAGTTGCAATTTGTTAAAAAAAATAGTACAGGTAGCAAATTGAAAAAAGTGACATAATACATGTGGGAAATTGATTTAAAAAATAAAATTACATAGGTTATTTAAAAAAAAATGACTTCAACTTTGCAAGCGAGGTTGAAATCAGGCCTTTAGTATTACTATTAAGGTGTCAAACGAAAAAAAAAAGTTAATATCAATTTACCACATGTACTATATCATTTATTTTAATTTGTAATTTGTACTAATTTTTTTATCAAATTGCAACCTGTACTGTGAAAAATTGACCAATTGCAATCTATATTTTAGTTTTATTCTCTTTTTTTGTCAATGCTATATTTTTTAAGGTTATATTCGTCAATCCATAATAATAATTTATTTATGTATATTTTTTGCCACATAAAAATCAATGCCGACCACATTTTCAGAAATAAAAATTAAAATAATAAAAACGTCAAATACAAAAACTCGGACTTCCAACTTTCTTCATTGATTTGATTGGAGGAAGAGCATATACTCCCTCATCTTCCTAAGAATATCCACACTGATCTGGGGGGTCTCTCCCTCCCCCGTGGCCCCTCTCTCTTAGGGGTGGCAATGGGGCAGGGCAGGGCGGGTATTTAAATACCCATGCCTGCCCCGCGCCCATGCCCCGCCGCCCCGCCCTGCCCCATGCCCCGCCGCGGGGCAGTATGTATTGCCCCATGCCTGCCCTGCGCGGGGCAGATCCGCCCCGTCCTGCCCCATTCTGCCCCATACTTCATATACTAAAATTTAATATATATATATATATATATATATATATATACAAAATTTAGATATATCCATTAAATCATATTCAATATAAATAATGAAAGAAAGTGTAAACCCTAATGAAAGAAAGTATTTTTTTTATTTATTATATTTTAGATATTAATTATTAATGTTTAGATCATAATTTAGAATATCTTATATATAATTTCATATTATATTAGATTAATAATAATAAATAAAAAATATTTGATATTATTATATTTATTTTATATAAAATATAGTATATATATAAATAATATATATTATTTGGTATATAATATGTTGTGGGGCGGGGCGGGGCAGGGCAGGGCAGTAAAATTGTAAATCCATGCCTGCCCTGCCCCATGCACGAGGCGGGGCAGGTTGCCCCATTCTCAGGACGGGGCGGGGCGGGGCTGACCCATTCAGGGCGGGGCAGATCGGGGCGGCTACGGGGCGGGGCGTTTTGCCATCCCTACTCTCTCTCTCTCCACCCTCAACACAAGATTGTGTTAAGAACAACCCCCCTCGATAGTTTTCTTCCAATTCTTCAATATTAATGCACTGATACTTGTATTTAACATCACTATCATCATGTTCGTTTCTTCTCTCTCTGTAAATCCTGCTCTCTCTCCTCCTTCGTGCTCTTGTTCATATGCTCCTACATTCTTTACCTCCAAAGTTTCTGGGTTTTCAAGAACAAGAAAACGAATTGGTCTAAATGGCGTGAAGTATCACTCTCTGCAGTATAGGAGTTCCAAAAGGGGCAAACAATTGAGGTTTTTCATAAGAAGTTCCTCTAGCGAGCGACCAGTTATTGGAGCTAGCACTAACGCCGACACGAGCATTACAGAGTATAGGGAGGAAGAAGAAGAAGAAGTGGAGAACCCTCCTCCTTTGCTTGAATCGGATACGAATTCTAAGCCTAGGCGTATTGCTATATTTGTTGAGCCATCTCCCTTTTCGTGAGTCTTCCCATTTTTTGTCGTGTGTTAACAATTTCATGTGTGATTGTTTGTTTGAGTCCAAAATGATGTTTTGCTACCAAAATTCTGTGGCCCTGTTGAATTCGGTGAACGCTCTCTTTCTGTTTGATGAAATGACTATGAGGGCTGGTGTAAGTAAGGATTTAGTGTCTTTAATTTGATATTATGCCTTTGAAGATGGAGAAAGAACTTCATGTTATTGGAATTGTTTGATGCAAAAAATAAATGCTGATGAACGCTAAATGTTTTTTAGGCACTAGCATGGCATTCCTTATGCATCATCTGTTCTCAGTTCCACCTGGGATCCCAATTATCTATCTGAAAGTGTGATGTTTTTGGGTTTAACTTTGTTGGGAGTATATTTTAGCTGGCCACAAGCTTATAATATCTTTATAGTCACAATGCTTGTAATTGTCTGCAACATAATGCTTTATTCTTTGCCTAGTTCTTATACTGCAAAATATACGTTCATCTGATTTATTATGATCTTTAATCCATCTTTAGTTTACATAGTTGGGCTTCTATGATATGCCATCTTGTAGACTTTACAACTCTAGTGTGTTCATTGCCTCGCGCACATTGGATGTAATAAGTTATAATTATTTGCTAAATATTTTTGTCTTGCTCTTAACCTACTTTTTGTGAATGGTGCTAATCGTCTTAATTGAAGATCAAGTATTTCTTAAGTGTTATTACGCCACCCTAGTTACTGACAATGAATTCTCGATTATTCAATTGATTTCGTATTTGTGCGTCGAAAAAATGTACTTCATTCAATATCTTATACAAATTTGTTGTGCCACTATGATTTTTTTTCCCTTTTCTCCTGCAATGTCATTTTCCTTTTATGATAAATCTTATTAGGGTACTTACATATAAATGTTCTTTTTAATTGCGTATGCAGTTATGTCTCTGGATATAAAAACAGGTTCCAGAATTTCATTAGGTATTTACGTGAAATGGGGGACGAGGTATGTTCTTATTGCTTGTGGTCATCTGAGCTATTTAATAAGATATTTACACCTGCTTATATATAGTTTTATTAATGAACTTGGTAATGTAGTTACTTCGTGTACCTTAACATTTTGTGCTGGCAAAATGTGATTGATGTGTGAATCTGATTCTTCGTTTATAACCTCACAGAACTAGACAACATATGTACTCCCGCCATTAATGACATTCTGTATCACTGTGTGAAATGCCACATACCACATTGAAAATAGAACGCAAAAGAGTAAAGACCTTAATAAGTATAGGCTTACTGAGTAAATCTGCTATTCTGAAGTTCACATAGACAATTTCCATAGCATTATCCTTTAAATTTCAATTGTTCTTTTTGTGTTTCTTTGCACAGGTTATGGTTGTAACGACTCATGAAGGAGTGCCTGAGGAATTTTATGGTGCTAAATGTATTGGATCAAGAAGGTTAGCCTTAAAATTCTTGTAGGCTCAAAACGACTATTCTTTACTCTGCACTGGAACAAGTGATAGTAAAATTACATGATATCAATTGATGCAATTTCCATATAACCACATGCCATAAACACTACCTTGGTCTTTGTAGCTTCACCTGCCCGTTGTACCAAAAGTTACCCCTATCACTAGCACTCAGCCCAAGAATAATATCAGCAGTTGCTCGATTCAAGCCTGATATTATACACGCATCATCTCCTGGCGTCATGGTATACTTTCTGATCTCCTAGGTTTAAGACTTAATCTTAAATTAAATTTTTTCTTTGTGTTGATTGGTTTTACACGAGTGCAGGTATTTGGCGCACTCATCATAGCGAAATTATTAAGTGTACCTATAGTGATGTCATATCACACTCATGTTCCTGTGTATGTTCCTAACTTATTGCTTAGTTTCCTTTTTCGAGTACAAAAAATTAGAATTTTGCGCTGATGTATGTATGCTGCAGATACATTCCAAGATACACCTTTAGCTGGTTGGTCAAACCAATGTGGCTAATTATAAGTACGTAATATTTATCTCCCATCATATCATGTGATTTTTCTTATTGTTAAAGGTTTCTGATAAAATAATTTTTTGCCAGAATTTCTCCATAGAGCTGCTGATCTTACATTGGTTCCCTCCGTTGCCATCGCGAAAGATCTAGAAGCTGCTAGGGTGACAGCAGGTGAGGAATAAACATCTTATATCTTCATATATCCGTATTGAAATGTAACTTTTTCTCTCTTTGCTCAGCTAACAAGATACGACTCTGGAACAAAGGGGTTGATTCTGACAGCTTCAATCCCTGGTTTCGCTCCCAAGAAATGAGACTAAGATTAAGGTGTGAAACTCCACCCCTTTCTTGACCTCAATCAATCTGAAACATGATTGTAACAGTCTTCCACTGATGAATCTTTTTCTGAAATAGCAACGGAGAACCTGAGAAACCATTGATAGTTCATGTAGGGCGCCTTGGAGTTGAGAAGAGTTTAGATTTCCTCAAAGGGTATATTAATGTTCTTCTATTTTGTTGGAAGATCTTTTTGTTGAATCCGTCTGCTTGTAGTTCTCCACTTATGACTACTTTAATCATTGACTATGAAGGTATTTTTTACTTGAATCAGGGTCATGGATCAACTGCCAGAGGCTCGAATAGCTTTCATCGGAGACGGGCCATTCAGGTGAACTGGTGTTGCACTATATATACTGCTATAGTTTAAGTTGAGTGACACTCTTGTACACCGGTTTATGGTGCAACTGTACACAACTAATACTTCTAAGTTATTTACTAATACCATTAATAAATACACCAGAGTTGCATTGTAAGTTTTTGTACAGTGGTGATCCTGTATAGATATTATTAAAGCTACATAATTCGTGTCATGTGTCTGAACCTGTAGAATTTAGAAAATCCGTAAAGGCTGTCTTGATAAATTTGTTTTATAATGTTGTAATCATAGATTTAATTTTATAGAAATGATTAATCGGGCATCATTTCTTTCTGGTAGGGGGGAGTTGGAACGGATGTTTGAGGGGTTGCCGGCTGTATTCACTGGTACGCTACATGGAGATGAGCTTTCACAAGCGTACGCTAGTGGAGATGTTTTCGTTATGCCTTCGGAATCGGAGACACTAGGCTTTGTGGTTTTGGAGGCAATGTCATCCGGGCTTCCTGTAGTTGCAGCTCGTGCAGGAGGAATCCCGGATATCATTCCTGAGGATCAGCAGGGTAAAACTGGATATCTCTATAATCCTGGAGATGTGGATGACTGCTTGAGCAAACTGAAACCTCTCCTACATGATCAAGAACTACGAGAGAAGATAGGGAAAGCAGCTCGGATGGAAATGGAGAAGTATGATTGGAGGGCTGCTACTCGGAAGATAAGGAACGAACAGTACAATGCTGCTATTTGGTTCTGGAGGAAGAAACGAGCGCAGTTCTTGCGACCGTTCCAATGGTTGATGTTGTTTCGTCGCTCTAACCGGGCCCCTGCAACTCCAGTGTAATCCTTAACTTTTGATTCTTAGTATCAAGATTCAGGAGTCTTGTTAAGGTATATGTAAATTGTAGAGTGTTCTAATAGTTGTGGGTAGGGAGCCCATAAATATTACTATCACAGTGAAATACTATAGTAGAAGGTGAAATAGTTAATGATTGCAGATTTTTATTTCAAAATCAGAAAAGAAAAAATACAATGTATAATTATTGAATTTAACTTGAGCAATAATTTTCTTTACTCAAGAAACAAATATATATATATATATATATGCCTGACTGAATATTACTCCTCTGTCCTCGCTTCATTTTGTAATTCGGTTCTTCGCCTGAAAATCTTCCTCCATTGTTAAACCTCAAGCTCAAAATGCAAAAGACTGTTTTTCAATCAACACTTGGGAAGATCTTTAGGAGGCGGCAACAGAGACTGATTTGCGCCCTTTCCGTTGTCCACCAAGAAAGCCATTTTCAGCCCCCAAGTTGTGTGCACCTCCAGATGGCAATGCATAAACCACACTCCTGCCAGATTTCAAATTCATCCGATTTCAGTCCGAAAAAGTGCAATTGTGAATTGATTGTGTAAAAATGTTGGATGTTTACCTGGATTATCTGCGGTGAATCGGATGGCTACCCACCCACCCGATGGAACTCCGACGGTGTTTCTCTCAACAGGATCGACGAGATTGAAGCTCTTAGGATCTGTTTTCGGGTTGAAATTTCCTAATCCTTTTCCAATTACGAAGAAATTGAATCCATGGAGATGAATCGGGTGGTTTTCAGGAGCTACGATCCCTGTATCCTGCAGAACCACCTGTACTGTGGCGTTGTACGGTAGCCTGTAAACCTTTGTCCCGCTACTGGTAGCGAAATTCGCCGGCGGAGCTCCGGTGTAATTGTACGGAGTCGGTGGGTTCCCGGGAAAATCAGTGGTGAAAACTCCCTTGATGTTGGAGAAATGCGCTTGGAGAAGAGCAATGGTGGGCATCACGAAAGTGACATTGTTTATACTCGCGACAACTCTGCTTCCGTTCCCAGCTTTACAAGATGGGCATGGATTGATTCCCAGGCCGACGGCGAAGAACAGAGAATGATCTACCGTTTTCGGAACTTTTGCAGGGAAGGTGTTTGAGTTTAAGCTCCTGAGAGAGTCGGTGAAACTGTTCGCAACAGGGGTGGCATTTCTAGCCGGAGCGGTGGTCAGGATCGTCGGAGAACTTGATAGTGTGCCTGTGTAGTGCACGGTGGCGGTGGCTGTTAAGTTGTCCACCGCCACTATTAGAGTGTCCATAAACGGCGAAGCCGCCATTATGTATTTTCCGGCCCTTTTATCGGCTGTTAAGATTACGGTGGTTGTTTGTCCCGGAGCGATCACCACCGTGTCTGTTTTGAAGGGCTTTACATAGGTGGCGTCGACATCCACCACCGTCAGTTTATGGCCTGCAACCTTGAAGAAGAGTTCTTCATTGAGTGCAGCATTGATCAGACGCAGAAGGTATGTTTTTCCAGGTGCAACATCTAATTTATAGCCTCCTGCAGAATCAATATTAATATCAAGATTTTGTGTTTTAGTTCACTAATGTTCTTGTTACTGCTACTCGCATTAGCAGTAAATAAAAGGGAAAATTACGAAATAGTTCACAAAATAATTACAAATTAATTTTGTACAGAAAAAAGTTATATTTCTATGCAAATATTGTGAATCAATTTGTAAGTATAGTCCATTAAGAAACATGTTGTCCAGGTATGGTAAAAATTATATTTCTATGTAAATATTGTGAACCAATTTGTAAGTATAGTCCATTAAGAAACATGTTGTCGAGCTCCATACCTACAGAGGTACAGTTTTGGACCGGCCCAGGATGGCCGTTGATTGTGTGAGCATCGGAGACATTAGGTGCTAGGCCGGATTTCTGCGCCTCGTTGATGACAGCTTCAGTGTCCGATTTCCACCATTCAGCTGATCGAAACCAATCACACGATCAAATCCACGAATCACATAAACTTATATTGCATATACAACATAACATAATATCAAATTAAAATTAGAGGATCAAGAATGTGATCAAATCGACTGGCTAACCTAAGACGATAACTCTTTCATGGTCGGGTTTTGGGAAAGGATAAGGAACGCCGAGCTTAGGCAAGATGACGAGAGCACCATGGACGGTGGCCCTTAGCCACAAAATGTGTGCATGCCATAGGAGAGTGCCCCTTTGGCCGGTGATGGTGAAGTTGTAGACGTAGCTTTGCCCCGACTGAATTGGGCATTGTGTAATGTACGCAGGCCCATCCGCCCATCCTGTTCGTAGTTGCCTGATTCCATGCCTGTATTCATCGCCAAATTAAACACGTTAAAGGTCTCGTGCTCTGTTTCAAAACGAGCGCGTGCATGCACGTTTCGGGTCGCTTACCAGTGGATGGAGACATTGTACTTGACATGATTGACGACCTTAACAAGCACATTGTCACCTTCCCTAGCATAAAGTGTTGGTCCTGGAAACTGCCCATTTACTGTGACAATAGGTTTTGATGAGCAGAGTCGAGTGGTGTTTTTCATTATAACCTGACAAATGAACAAAGTCCCCAAGTTAGTCTCTCCTGCGATAATGCATGCATGTATTAAATGAAAAATGAGATTAAATATTTTTTTGTATTTATGTTTAAAACAAAATTGAAATTGACAAATAATGATTTACCAATTTAGACAATTCGAATGTTCCTAGTTAACTTATTTAGGTATACTTAACGTTGGAAATTGACAAGTCTCCAGAATGGTTGTGCTTTCCATTTGTATATTAATTTGACTACTTACCAGACATTTTTTTGCTTGCACTTTCGGCCAACAACTCAGTAAATTAGATTGTAAAAATCAACTACCAAGAAATATTAGCTTTGAAATCACTTTCAGGATTAGCACTAAATTGAAATAGGTGATTTGAAGAGATCAAAAGTGTATCAATCTATTACTATCTGTCCACCAAATTATTTTTTATTTTTCTTTTTTATTTATTCACAAATTTTTTTTCTTTTCTTTTGTTAGGAAATAATCCACCTTCACAAATAAATTTTTTTGCCCCACAGTACCTTTTTTTTTATCTATCATTTCAATATAATACTAAATTTTATTAAATTCTGTACCACTTCACAAAGGGAAAATAATTTGGTGGACAGAAGGAATAATAACTAAATGGAGTTTGACTCAAGAATATATGATATTTGTAAATTATTAAAAATTGAATGAATTATATCTCTCTAATTTATAATGCTCCAACTTATATATCATGAAAGAATTAGATCATCTCGTACAAAAGCTTGAGCTCGTAGTATTTCGTAACATCAATTCATTTATATAAATTCTATAATAATATTTAGGGGCTGTTTGGTTAGAGATTTTTGGAGGTGAGTAATGGTAATCAAATAGTGTGTGTTTGGAATGACTCTACTGTAACTTTGATTCCTAAAAACTAAGGAATCAACCATAATTCGAACGGTCTCTTAGTTTATTCGTTTATCAAATAAATGTGTTATTTAAACTTTGAAGTTGCAGTTCAACGAGAATTAAACTATGTCCAGGCCTTTTTCTTCAATCAAACATGCATGTCATATGAAACTAATAATAATCGATCCCAGCAAACTAAAATTGTGAAAAAAACTTGAATTTAATTAATGTGAAATATAACATTATTAAATGGTTAGCAAAAACTTACGTTAAACTTGTAATGACGAACTCGGCATTCGACCAACATAGGAAACATGCATGCCATCATGATCAAAACCCTAGCCCAAGACTCCATTTTTTCACCTTTTTCTAGGTGAAAATGTGTGTGTTTATATATATATATATATATATATATAAGTGTGTTTTAGGAATTATTAATATTGTTGGAGTGAGGAATGGAAGGGTAATGCAGAGATTATTTATAGGGGAGTAATATGGTGTGTATGCAGCCATAACATCGTTGTTCTTTCAGTTCGATCGGTAGGTGGAACCATACATCCTTAATTCACACATTAGCTAGCCTTCTTATAATTAAGTTCTTACCCAAATTGTAACACAAAGGATCTCTTCTTTATATATATATATATATAATTTTTTCTCTTTATTGTTACATAAAGTGTATTGCTCTTATCCTTCTGGTATATATATTCGTATTCTTGATTAAATATTTAAACTCCAAGCAATTTAGTGTTTTTTTCATCCTATATAATGTGGATTTATTTATTATTTGTAAAATAAATGAGAAATACATTACATTTATTTTGAATTAATTTTGTGTTGTGTATGATTTTATATGGGTGAATTACGATCACATTTTTAAGATTTGTCAAAATTGTTAAACTACACTGAAATACATGTATATTTTCATGTTAAAAAATTCCATATATATAAAAATCTGAAAAATGTTTGGGGAGTGTCACCATTATTTGGCTCTTAATTGTGGAAATTTAGCTTTCGAAAAGAAAAAAAATTAGGAAATTAAATACAAAACTGGACCACTTATTTGGACCTAAAATTATCTCCTAAGTAAGCTGAATTTAATTCCTTTTGGGCTGCTTATATAGCTTGAGCTTATCATATTTATCCCATTTTAAAATAATTTAATTTTTTCATATCTAAAAAGAAAAAGTAATATCTTCACTATTTCTCTCTCCTTAGTCACGCTATCAAAATACTATGTCATGTTTTCATGCATATATATGCTTTCTATTGATTTCTAATTTTTTGGTGCGAATTAATTTTTCTTTTGTTTTATTTTTCTATTTCATTGTAATGTAATTTATCTGCACTATTTTGCTTTACTTAATTCAAAATAATACTAATCTAGTTATGAATTATAAATAACAAAATAAATTATAATAAAGATATGTAAGCATGAAAATGCAAAAACTGCAGACCTGCTCTGCTTCCACCGTTGGTATGTATATATAATTATATAATTTGCCTATAAATAGTACTACATCCGTCCCAGGAAAGTTTACGGTACTTTTCTGGACACAGGTTTTAAGAAAAAGTATAATGAGTAGAATGTGTATGGTGGAGATTGTGAGGTAATATTTTAAAGGTGGAGATTGTGAGGTAAATATTTTAAAGGTGGAGATTTAAAGGAATATTTCTATTTTGGGAGTATGCAAACTTTTGTGGGACAAACTAAAAAGGAAAGTATGCAAACTTTTGTGGGACGGAGGTAGTATTAATTCTTTCCCTTTTCTCAACAACTCTATTTCCAAGCTTTAATAATATTTCTAAATGTCCTTTCAAAAAAAAATATTTCTAAATGTATACATGAAAATAGATTAAATCAAGAATTTATAATGAAAAACAGACGCCTAATTCTTTTGTCTACCTACGTTTTGTTGTGCATCTGATACATAATTTAGTATGTTATGACAATTATCATCATCTTTTCTTTTGTGTTAATATTCATATTAAAGATTGGACTACTTATGATGAAAATGCAACAAACCTTGAATTTTGTTAAGGAATACCCACTTTATTAAGGAAAACTTATCTGCACTATTTTCTTTAATTTAATTCATAATAAAATTTATCTATTTAATAAATTATAATGACATAGATTAGCATGGAATGCACATCTAGAGCATTAGTATGGAACTCACGCCTGGAACACCAACGGAAGTGCAGTTGAAATATAAATTAATTGTTTATAATAATGTTTTTTTAAGAATTGATGAATTATAAGTAATTTAATATTTGTATTGTATTTTAATTAATATGTATGTGTATATTTTTATAGCTTGCTGCAGTTGAATAATAATGTATTATATATATTGTATCTCAACTCTAATGTGAATTTGTTTATTATATATTTTAAAATTAAAATTTGATTTTCTTTTTTGCGTAAGTATTCAAATGCAAAAAACGTTATCTTTAGTTTGTAAAACAAATGAGAAACAAAATCAGGTGAAATATAATTATATTATATCGAATTTTATGTTGTGTATGATATTATAAAGGTGAATTATGGTCAAATTTTTTAAATTTGTTCAAATTGTTAAATTACATTGAAATTTTGGTGAATTATCATATTAATAAATTTCTATAAAAAATCTGAAAAAATGTTTGTGGAGTTCTCTACATAAATTATGCCCCCATTTTTGCTCCTAATTCTGAAAATTAATCTTTCGAAAAGAAAAAAATATGAATAGCAAATTAAATAAATAAATTGGACATTTACTTGGGCCTAAAATTATCTCCTAATTGGACTGAGTTTAATGCTTTTGGGCCTGCATATAACACCTGCTTTTTAGACTTCCAAAATTATTTTATTATACAAATATTTCTCTTAATTAAGCTGACTTTAATTCCTTTAATACGTATTCTCGTGTTTTTAATTAATAGTAATGATTTAAAAATAATTTTTTTGTACAAATATATTTGTTATTATAATTTTTAAGTAAATAAGATATAATATTTATTCAATTATTAATTAATTAAAAATTTTCATCTCATATATTTACCAAGTCATAAAGAGTGATATATCCCCTAATCTTCTCCATAATCACGTATTACTTTTTTAATCTTATCGCAAGAGGTGTCCTATTTTTATGCAGATATAGTTGGGAGTGGTTCCTAGTTTTTTGTTGCAAATTAATTTTCTTTTTGATTTTTTTAGATTTCTTTGCAACGTAAGTGAATTTTTTTCTTTAAAAAAGAAGAAGTTTCCTTTTTTTTTATCGGTAATTGTTAGTTGTTAGTTCACCAAGTCTCCTTATATTTCTCCTAATTCGTTAGGAAAATGAATCAAACTCATTTAAGAGAAGAGTCCAGTGACCAGGTGGGCTAACCCACCTGGTTAGAAGAAGTTTCTGAGAGATCCGTGACTTTCTTTCGTGCAGTTGAGACTCAACTTATGAAAAATGTCATAAGGACATAAAAAATGAGTCGTTTTTAATAATGTTTTCTTTTTAAGAGTTTTTGATGGATTATAAGTGATGTTATATTTGTATTGTATTTTAAGTAGTATGTGTATGCTTTTATAATAATTTTAAGTATTTTATGTTTTAACCAAAGTATTTTATGTCTTAGGTGTTGTTCAGTGTACTACTTGATGTAGACTTGTTTAAAAAAATATGCATAAGGCCTAGTTTTTTACACATAAAGATACATGAAATTTGTTTGCATACATAGTTCAGCTATAGATTATCTTTTGCTTCTAAAAAGTATACACACTGGTGTGTAGTGTGTGTAAATTATATAATTTGTTGTATCATATATTGGTCATGTATTTCATATATTTTGTCAAGAGTGTTATGCATAAAAAAATATTAGAAACAATAATTACTACCCATACGGCCATACTTATGAGTACCATATATGAAAAATAAAAGAAATAATAATTAGAATAAATAAAAAGTGAATTAGATTTAATAGTCTCAATTTTTCAAAATTTTAAATATTAAATTCCTTTATTAAGGTAATTCTTCTAAGTGGATAAGATAATAAATTATATTTTATTTTTTATTAATTAAAACTTGACATATATTTAATGTGATTTACCAAGTCAAAAAAGTTAATGTTGTTAAAGGAAATTACATTTATGTGCCTTTATCAAAAGTATTTACTAGAAGGATAGTTTAGTCATTTCATTATGTATCTTATATTTCTGTAACCCTAGTTTGTAACCTATATAAGGAATCTCATACACAGAAATAGTGATATAATCTCCTGGTTTGTTACGCCTCCAGATGTAGCCTTTCAGGTGAACTGGGTCAACAAATTCTGTGTTCTTCGTTCTTTATGTTTTCTGATTATCCTTAAACACGTTATCAGCACGAGTGTTCTACCGATTGAGATTTAAAAATTCTTAATCCTAATTGAAAAGAAAAATCGGAAAAACCCTATCCTCTATCCTTCGATCGATTCGCCCAAATTGATAGGTCCCAACCGCGTAGGCGTAGCCCCCCTTTTGTGCCGCTAGGGTTTCTGCCCTCGTGGGCCGCTGTTGGCGATCGGCCGGCATCGCGTGGCCATCGTCTTAGCACTCCACCGCCGAAGATGCGCAGCAGCACCGATGCCAGAAATCACGTCAATCGTCGCTGCCCTGCCACGCGCCGACCATCAACACCCGCAGTCGTCATGTCCGTCGATTCGAAGCTCTCAATCGAATCGACCCAGGCCACCGTACTCAGCCGACTCTGTTCGCAGTCCACATTGGCCGGAATTAACGCCCAAATCGCCGGACACACCACTGCCTCAAAGCTACACCAGAGCCGCTGCCGTCGGTATCTTGTGGCCTTCGTTGATCTGTATCTTCTCCTTGGGTCACTGATCACGATTCAACCGCTTTGGAGTTCGCGACGTTCATAGACCTGTGTGCTACCTTCGCTATTGAGTTCCCCATCTGTTCACGATTTCGAAGAATTAAAGCGAGATTGGTTGAAGAAATCCCCAAATAGCAGCGACTAGCTGTTAAAGCTAAGTTTTCATTTTCTCAATCTTTTTCGTATCAGTTCCTATGTGATTTAAGATGAATTATTAGTTTAATTCATTATTTATTACAGAAAAATCTCACTGAAAGAATTCGAGATTAATGCCTTCTTCTCCATGAGAGAACTATGTGTTCTATTTTCACAGTCGGAGCACCACTGTTGCAGGAAATGTCTGGGGCAATATCCTAATTCCAAATCCTGCACGAAAAAGAGAATGTCGCCTTCTAATTCACGCCGGCTCCTTCGCACAGCCGACTCTGGTTAATTATAGTTAACGCCAACACTGCCCCGAAATAAGACGTTCATCCGGTGGAGGTAATCTTACTGTGTTTCTAGAAAAATGAACAGTATGACATGCTCAATTCGGAATTATAGTTCGAATTCCTTAGATAATCTATGGGAACTAAGATATGCCCATTTATTTCACAAAGGGGGTACGCAAGCACAATATGAAATTTATGCTTAATTTTCTAATTAGATATTAATCTTCAAATTATTACCAGTAATCTGATGTGTATTAGTTTGAACCTATGCATGATGCACGCTGCATATTTGATGAAATGCTTAAGAAAAGTGTGGCTCAGCCTATATGTATAATTGTCTCGTAACCTGGATAATGAAAGTTGACCATGTCACCATGCTATTCAAGCATTTATTTGCTTGACAATTATTTAAGCTGTCAATGTACAATGTGTTTGTGGAGTCATTCAGAGTGACATCTTGTACAGTTACAGTTTTGTAGCATAAAATGGATTATCAAATTGTTGAGTTTCCTGCTATGCTTGAAAGTTATGTGCTAGGTGACAAATATGGTTAATTGAGCATGTGATTCTACTAGTTGATGAAGCCTACATATATTTGTGAAAAATAAATTAAGTTACAAATCCATTATCTCCATGATAAAGAAATTTTATGGAACATAATTATGAATTACAAATCAATGTGATGAAACATTTTCACAAAGAATCGATAAATACGTGACCTATAGTCTCAAAATCTAATTCAAATGAATACATTCATGAAAAAAAATATTATTATATATTGCTATGCTTGCATATTAAATTCATATCCTTCCTTGTGTTATAATAAATGGTTGAATGTACTTGACCTGATTATACTGTATTGTACTCCGAAGAAACTGAGTACCATTCTTTAGTTTTTAAGGGAAGAATTTATATTTCCAAAATCAATTTATCCACGGATACCTAAGACAAAGAATTGTCTAACAAGGTCAAATTAAAGAATTTATCCACACAATGAACTGTGTGGGACCTTAAATGGACACTTGGAGACATTTATATTTTCAGAACTTATAGCCAATGAAATAAAATTTATTTTCTTGACTACAGAAAGAGTCAATAATTTTAATAAGGATATGTTGTTCCTTATCATTTTAGTACTTCAGCTAATGACACAATTTTTCTTTTACAATTTATTGGTTGGGACAAAGAAATTTCTCAAAGCTAATTTTGATTAATGAACCCAAAAGAAAATGGGATGTGATGTACTAATCCATATGGATATGAGAATAATTCCACCACGTGTAGCAGTGGTGTATCAAATCAAATTATATTGCAAGTAGACTATATCACACAATTATAAATAATATAGGGAATCTAAAGTACAAGATACCCACCATATTAGTCTCACGATAATGAATTTTAATGGCAACATGGAATTCCTCGTACTTCAAGAATGTTGAAAAGGCATTATGCCTCATTTATTTAAAATGCTCATTTTAGTCTTAAAGTTATTTAGACTATTGATGAAATTTGAGTTGGATTTTGATACGAGACATTAGTTTTATTAACGTTGGTTCATTAGATTTAATTCAAAGTTACTGAATTTATTTAGTATATATGGTTCAAAAGTTATATTATCACAATGTAAAGTGATACATTTACAAAATAAAATAAAAATAAATGAAAAGCAAATCATTTTACTCAAAATAAAAAGTAGATCATTTTATTCAAATTGAAAAGTAAATCATTTATTTATATTGAAACTCAAAAGGATTTGAGATTTTTAAAAAGAACAAGTAACAATGTCTAATGAGACAATTGTTGAAATTAAAAAAAAAAGCTCCATATACATCAAGAGCTAATTGAACAATGTAAAATTTTAAAAATATTTGTGTCAACATTATTTATAAATACACTGTGAGAATGAAATTTTAATACACCAAACAAATGTGAAAGAAAACACATTCTAAAGGAACTAAGATGTCGATCTAGTGTGATGTACCTCACTACTATTCGAATTTTTTAACAATATATTATCACTGACGGACTATGTGATATTAATTTATATAGGCTTTTGTATAATAACTCATAATGTTGAAGAACTCACATTACGTCCTTATTTTTAGAGTGACACATGAAATGAGATGAAAATTGATATAATGCACGATATCGATCTTGTTGCTGCATTGTCACACTTCTTATTTTCTGAAGCACCAGATATACTATTTACATCTCACTTTGCCTCATTATAAAATTTTAAGGCCAGTCACTCATTCTACAAAGTCTACTCTTTAGCAAAAATAACATTGAGACTTGTTTATGCTAAAGATACAAAATAAAATATTTCATTCTTATACAAGATATATGATGATATTTGTGGATTGATTAATCCAGAATGCGGATGATTCAAGTATTTTATGGTACTGGATTATACTTTGACATACAGGTCACATGTCACTTTACTGTCCACAAGACATTTTGCATGCAAAACTCTTAGCACAAAGTACATTTCTTAGGGCTCACCACCCTAATCACAATATCACATTATTACATCAAAAGAATATGATGATTGTTGCATATAGATCAGGATCAATGTAAAGCATCTCGATACCTATGTGCTACACAAAATGGTCTCGCAGAGGCCACAATCTAAAGAAAATAAATGGTGGTTAGACACTGGTTATGCGCACCAACATGTCTATCTCTGCATGGGGTTATGCAATATTGCATGCATCTTTACTTATTCGTTCTAGACCTACTGTTAACAACCTGTGTACCAGTTGGTAACTGGATATAAGCCCGATGTTTCACATTTACACATTTTTTGTTGTGTAATATATGTGTCGATTACGTCCCCACAGCGCACTAAAATGGGTCCTCAGCAACGATTAAGTATTTATGTTGGATATGAATTTCCAAAAATTATCTGATAGTTAGAACCCTTGACAGACGATCTATTTACCGCTTTATTTGCGGATTGTCACTTAAATGAGACAGTCTTCCCGTCGTTAGGGGGAGATAAGAAAAAGAATTTTCTGTGGGAACGACAGGAAGTATCGTGGTCGATTCTTACTTTGTCTCATTTGATCCCCAAAACTTCACAATGAGAAAGTAATGTAAAATAATAAGTATCCAGAACGTAACAGATTCGATGCCTGATGCGTTCATTGATATTGCTAAAGTGACTAGATCATACATATCAGCTGCAAATGTGCCTGCAAGGTTAGAAGTCCCCAATAAGGGGCACAACACCATAGAAAAAGGTGTTGCAGCCATACTTGGTGGAAGTGTGGTTGAGGCAGTGGCTCCCAAAAGGAAAAGGGGGAGGTCACCTGGTTCGATTGACACCACCCAAAGGAAGGAATGGTAAGTGTGGCACAATTAAATCTATCAATCATCAATATCGAAAATACATCTCATGAGATTGTCTCTGATTATAGTCATGTCCAAGAATCATTACTGGAGGACGCTCCGATGTTTAATATGATTCTAGAGAATGAAAAATATCTATTAATTATGAGAGTGCAAATGAGTCGATGGACAGACGTTGCACATAGACTAGTGATGTATTTATTTATTATGTTGCTCAAGAAAATATAGAGCACGATAAAATCGAACCAAGCTCAGTTATAGAATATCAACAAAGAGCTAACTGGCCAAAATACAAGAATCAATCCAGGTAGAACTTGATTTTCTGACAAAGTTACAGGTATTTGGTCCGGTAGTGCTAGCCCGACTAAGTGTAAAGCCTGTAGGACATAAATAACTCTTTGTCATAAAGCGTAATGAGAAATATATGGTCCTGATATAAAAAACTTGCCTTATAACGCAAGGTTTCTCATAACGCTCTGGAATTGATTATAAGGAGTAATACTGTGTTATAGACATTATAATGTTATGCTACTTAATTAGCATAGTAGCATCCGAAGGATTGGAAATGCAACCTATGAATATGGTTACTGTATATCTCAATGGGGATCTTAATTCAGAGATATATATGAAAGTGTCTGATGACCTTCTATTAACCAAGTCAAATGACTACTTGATTGGGAAATGTTAAAAAAATAAAGAACAATGCCCCTTCGTAGTTAAAGAAAAATAAGTTTTAGATTTGCGATTATGACACTTATGTTGACGGATGAACATAGGTACTCTTAATGTAATAAGAGAAATCCTGAAACTAATTAAAATTATTAAGATAAAGGATCTTGGGAAAACTCAACTTTATTGAGTTTGTGGATACTTATCCACCAGTCTGCATATGTCCAAAAGATGTTCAGGCGATTTAATATGGACAAAATGCATTCTATTAGCACTCTCGTGATCGACCGATGTTTGGATTTAAAGAAATATCCCTTTCGCCCAAAGCAAAATGACGAAGAGATATTAGGAACTGAAATTCCTTGTTTAAGTGCAATAGGAGCATTATTGTACTTAGCTCAATATACTCGGATAGATATTATTTTCTCAATGAACTTGTTAACTAAATTTATTACAGGACCAACACAATATCATTGGAATAATGTCAAGAATGTACTTTGATAGTTAAAAGAAACCAGTGACATGGGCATGCTATTTACTATATAAATGTTGAAAAGGACTGCGGATGAAATTGCAACCTTAAAGAGAATATTGAATGCTATCCTATACAT
The DNA here is from genome assembly GCA_026898435.1 of Prunella vulgaris. NCBI lineage: Eukaryota > Viridiplantae > Streptophyta > Magnoliopsida > Lamiales > Lamiaceae > Prunella > Prunella vulgaris. The sequence goes on along the minus strand of JAPKLY010000340.1, from coordinate 422,064 downwards.
TTATACACCAAATAATATGTTATTTGGTTGTTCTAATGTTGGTTATATCTTAACCACATGAACGTTCCCAAACTAATTATATATTTACCATGAGAAACATGGTGATATCTTGGGTATCAGTTAAGAAACTTTGATAGATATCTCTTAAAGTTATTTAGATATTATTACCTTACATATAGCAATTTGTGAGTGTATTTAGTGAAAGTCTATCATCACACATTCAAGGAGTCAGTGACTTGAGTTCTACCACTAAAGATCCTTTATGCAATGTATTACATGCATTGAACAGATGAATCTGTGTTATATAGGTGATATGAAACATATATTACCGAAGTTTTTCTATAGCATGCGACAACAATCTTTGCTCAAGATTCAAACAATTTAAGTAAGCTCTAAAGAAAATGTGGCTAAGTTATTTACATAATCATTGTCAAAGATAACTTTGAGAAACATCTTAAAGAAATTGAGATGTGTAAACTTTCTGAGCTCACTTGATAGATGTACCCATCAGTTGAGAGGTGTAGACTTCAGTAACATAGGTGCGTTGCAACTCATTTTCCCTTCGACCAAGGTTTATTTTTCGTATATGGATGTTACTTGGCAAGGTTTTTATCGAGGGCAACATTCATGCACCATTCATCCTTTTGATTTGGCATAAGGGGGAGTGTTAAAGGAAATTACATTTATGTGCCTTCATCAAAAGTATTTACTAGAAGGATAGTTTAGTCATTTCATTATGTATCTTATATTTCTGTAACCCTAGTTTGTAACTTATATAAATGAATCTCATACACAGAAATAGTGATATAATCTCCTGGCTTGGTACGCCTCCAGATGTAGCCTTTCAGGTGATTGAGTCAACAAATTCTGTGTTCTTCGTTCTTTATTATTTTAAAGCTATTTCCTATTTCATGCATATATGCTTACTATTCGAGTTTTTTTTTGTTGCGAATTACTTTTCTTTTTCGAAAAACAGTTTTAAGTACTTTGTAATGTGTGATTTTATATTTATTTGCACAATTTAGAATAAAATTTATCTAATTATAAAATTCATTTCACAAGAAGCACACTTAGAGCGATAAAGAGAATTCACATATGGAGATGTTGGAGAACTCAGACTTGGGCCTAAAATTATCTCTTAATTAGGCTGAAATTAATTCCTTTGGGCCTGTACTATCCTTCGCATGATAATTTTTTTTACAAAATTTTTTGGTAATTTTTTTTTTCGAAAATAGTGAAAATTAAAAAAAAAATTTGAAAAAGAATTACCAAAAAGTTTGTGAAAATTTCGAAAAAGAATTTGCCAAATATTTTAAGGGGAGTGTATTTACTATTTTTGCTAGTGCCAATAACCTGGGCCGATTAATAAATCACAATCGGACCAAATTGATTAGGTTACGGATGTTATGAATATATTACATAACTTTGTATCCTTAACTGTCATTAAAATTTCGATTTAATACTATGTGTTTGAGTTTGCAAATAGTTTTTTGATTTGAGATCAGGAATTATGAACATTCATAAAAATTATTACATCGTGTCTTTTGGTGAAAAAAAATTAGTAAAATGGATTTATTTCTAATACACCATTCTCATTCCACAATCTTCATTATGAAATCAACACTAAAAAATAGATTCATTTTTCTTGATTTGGATCCCCTCCCTTTAATATTTCCAACATTTTCTGTATTTAGTGTAAATATCGCCTATTATCATGGATTTTATATATGTATATATACGAGAATGGATCATCTGCTGGGCAATAAAACCAGCAAATGATGCTGGGGAGTAAAACATTGACGTATCGTTAATATATTTTCTGGTTTGTTTAAGTTTTGACCAAGTCATAATTTTTTACCTACCGTGATAACGAGTTAAAAAGAAGGAATAGTTAACCATACGTCAGCGTTTTATTCCCTAGCACCATTTGTTGATTTTATTGCCCAGCAGAGAATCCGTATCCGTATTCGTATATATACCCATGATAATAATGACATCTAAATTAAAAAAAAAATTAAATAGAGGCATCAGACTCCCATTTTTCTTCCCTCATTTCCCTATTTCGAAGAGAGATTCAAAATTATTTCGTTGCAACTACTGAAATATTTTAAAATTTATTACATTTTAAGGACAATTAAATTATATTGTATTTGAATACGGGATAATATTATTTTAGGGGAAAAAATTCGGCAAATTTATTAATATAAGGATCTTTTCAAATAAATTTTGTAATATAGGGATAGAAATGTGGGTTTTAGCAAATTAGAACCAGTCGGGAATAGGGTGTCCGACTGGTTACGTGTCATTTAATGTTAGTGCATGCAATTAAAATCAAACTGATGCATACAATTTATATTTTCGAAAGGCGTGTCTCCTGAAACCCACTAGCAACAATTTTTTTATTTTTTTTAAAAGGAAACCCACTAACAACATTAATGTGTCTAAATTATATCTATGGTTTTCATTACTGACAGTCTAAAACTCACTTAATGACAATAATTATAATTTATTTTTCAATTAAATTGTATATTGATTTTTATATTCTAAATATGACAGAATGAATATTTCCTGATCAAATTAAGTCTAAATAAATTATATCATGGAGTCTAGCACCATTTAATATGCAATTCATATGTTTCAAAAATTTATTTACTATTTTTTATTTTGCTCTTTTCATTTTTTATTTAATAAAATTGTTATTTTCGTCATTTTGATAACAATTTGATTTAAGATATACTCATTTATTTGACCGACAATGAATTTTCTTTAATTTATTTTTCCAATAATATAATTTTTATCATGTTTTAATTTGAACAAATTTGCTCCTAACTCATCTACACACATTAATGGTCTACCCCTATAATGATAAATCAAAATAAATACTTCCCCGTCCTACTATAAGTTGCTCATTTTGCCATTTTTGTCCGTTCCACTATATATTGTTCATTTGCTTTTTTATTTTTTATGGAAACTACTATTCACTTCTTTATTATTATTTTTAATATTTTTATACTATTTCCTCTACTTTTTCACTTTTCTCCATCACATTACTTGTATTTTTTCACTTTTTCCATCACATCACTTATACTTTTCCACTTTTACCTTAATCTGTGTGCCCAAAAGCAACGAGCAACTTATAGGGGTTCTCCATCACATTACTTGTATTTTTTCACTTTTTTCATCACATCACTTATACTTTTCCATCACATCAGTCAAAATAGGACATCAATAGTTACAGGCGTTTTCACTAATTGAGTGATATTATTTACAAATAAAAAGATATTTAATATTATCAAATTATTACATTTATGTGTTATTACATTTAATTAGTTTATTTATTCTTGTGGCATATTTTTTTTATGATGAATTGGAGTTGACAAATTATTTATACAATAATGAATTTTTATTTAATTTTTATAGTATCAATTTGTATTAATCTAAAACTAATCAAAATTGCCAAATAAAAAATTAACTTGCATTTTTCATAAGATTTAAAATAATTAAGTTTTAATAATTTAATACAATAAATATATGTAAATTATATAATACATGCATACGAGAGATGTTTTATAATTAATTTTAAGGCCAAAGCAAAAGTTACACTACTGTGAGTTCCTCCACTTTTGTCCAATTACAAGATAATTTCATAATCTAAATTTTAATTTTAAAAAATGGAACAATTAATGTCATTTTCTAATTAAAATATAACAACTATTTTTCTTTTGCATGGCAGGAATGCAATTAAAAGTTTTGGCATGCATTCAAAACTAGCACATGAATATATTATTCAAAATTTGACAGCCTTAAATTACCACAAAAAACAAGGAAAAGCAGGTATCTTGTCAGGCTAACTGTGAAGCCTTGCATGAAAAATTAAATTGGTCCAGCAGTTTTGTCGGTTCCAGTCGGCTGTACCACCACCGACTGGCCACATCTACCGAAAAAGTTCCCAAAGTGTTTTGACACCTCAACGGTCGGTACTAACGGTAGCGATTGGCTCTAAAATGATAAACCAACTTGAAAAGGTCTTTAATTGAATAAATTTGCCGAAAAAATTCTAACTCTGGCTCATTTTCATCCACACAAACAAAATTTCCAACAGATAGTTATAGCCTTTGGCATTCCAAATTTACTCAATTATAAAGGACATTATAATTTATAACTAATTAAATTGTGCAAACTCAAATGAATATCCACACGAACTAACAAAATAATCAAATATTTAATCACTAATCTTGCAGAAATTTTATTCCAAAATGAGAAAAAAAAAGGTAATAATAAATTGTATAATAATTACTGAATTTAACTAGAGCGATAACTTTCTTTACTCAAGAAACAAATATATGGATGCCCGACTGAATCTCTCTCCTCTTTCTTCATTTTGTTTCTTTGGCAGAAAATCTCCCTCCATTGTTAAACCTCAAAGCTCAAAATACAGAAACCAATTCAACATTTGGGCAGATCTTTCGGAGGTGGCAACAGAGACTGATTTGCGCCCTTTCCGTTGTCCACCAAGAAAGCCATTTTCAGCCCCCACGTTGTGTGCAATTCCAGATGGCAATGCATAAACCACACTCCTGCCAGATTTCAAATTCATCCGATTTCAGTCCGGAAAAGTGCAATTGTGAATTGATTGTGTAAAAATGTTTGATGTTTACCTGGATTATCTGCGGTGAATCTGATGGCTACCCATCCACCTGATGGAACTCCGACGGTGTTTCTCTCAACTGGATCGACGAGATTGAAGCTTTTTGGATCTGTTTTCGCGTTGAAATTTCCCAATCCTTTTCCGACTACGAAGAAATTGAATCCGTGGAGGTGAATCGGGTGGTTTTCAGGGGCGATGATCCCTGTGTCCTGCAGAACCACCTGAACTGTGGCGTTGTACGGTAGCCTGTAAACCTTCGTCCCGCTACTGGTGGCGAAACTCGCCGGTGGTTTTCCGGTGTAATTGTACGGATTCGGTGGGTTCCCTGGAAAATCAGTGGTGAAAACTCCCTTGATGTTAGAGAAATGCGCCTGGAGAAGAGCAATGGTGGGCATCACGAATGTCACATTGTTTATACTGGCGACCACTCTGCTTCCATTCCCAAATTTGTTACAAGACGGGCATGGATTGGCTCCCAGGCCGACGGCGAAGAACAGGGAATGATCCACCGTTTTCGGAACTTTTGCAGGGAAGGTGTTTGAGTTAAGGCTTCTGAGAGAGTCGGTGAAACTGTTTGCAACAGGGGTGGCATTTCTGGCCGGAGCGGTGGTCAAGGTCGTCGGAGTACTCGATAGCGTGCCTGAGTAATGCACGGTGGCCGTGGCGGTGAAGTTGTCCACCACTATTGTTGGAGTGTCCATGAAGGTTGAAGCCTTCATGATGTATTTTCCGGCTCCTTTATCGGCTGTTAAGATTGCGGTGGTTGTTTGTCCCGGCGCGATCACCACCGTGTCTGTTTTGAAGGGCTTTACATAGGTGGCGTCGACGTCCACCACCGTCAGTTTATGGCCTGCAACCTTGAAGAAGAGTTCTTCATTGAGTGCAGCATTGATCATTCGAAGAAGGTATGTTTTTCCAGGTGTTACATCTAATCTATAGCCACCTGCAAAATCAATAACCATATTTAATTATATCAATATTTGTATCAAATATGTGACAAATCTTGTAAATGGTTCATGATGATGCTCAAATTAACCTGTAGAAGCGCAGTTTTGGACCGGCCCTGGATGTCCATTGATTGTGTGGGCATCGGAGACATTAGGTGCCGAGCCGGTTTTTAAAGCCTCGTTGATTACAGCTTCAGTGTCCGATTTCCACCATTCAGCTGGTCGAAAATGTTAGTTGTTGACAGTTAGAAATTAGTTCACCAAGTCACTAAAGGGAATCGAACTTGGGTCACTCACTCAAGTGAGGAGCTTATTGGTCATTAGAGTTAATGAAATACAATATATAACTAGCATGTATAACATAATATCATCATGAATTTAATGTGGCTAACCTAAGACGATAACTCTTTCGTGGTCGGGCTTTGGGAAAGGATAAGGGACGCCGAGCTTAGGCAAGATGACGAGACCGCCATGGACGGTGGCCCTCAGCCACAGAATGTGTGCGTGCCATAGGAGAGTGCCCCTTTGGCCGGTGATGGTGAAGTTGTAGATGTAGCTCTGCCCCGGCTGAATCGGGCATTGTGTAATGTATGCAGGCCCGTCTGCCCATCCTGTTCGTAGTTGCCTGATTCCATGCCTGTATTCGTCGCGAAATTAAACTCGTTAAACATCTCGTGTCGGCCTGTGTTAGAAAACACAGATGCATACAATACTTACCAGTGGATGGAGACATTGTACTTAACATGATTGACAACGTTAACAAGCACATTGTCACCTTCCCTAGCATAAAGTGTTGGTCCTGGAAACTGCCCATTTACTGTGACAATAGGTTTCGATGAGCAGAGTCGAGTGGTGTTTTTCATTACAACCTGCCAAATGAACAAAGTTAGGCTCGTGTAATTTCATGCATCACTTGTAATCATGGATGTAAATGGCGGTCGCCGAGACCGCCTAGGCGGCCGCCTAAGCGCTTGAAGGCCCTCAGTCGCCAACTCCAAGGTCAAATCGCCGAGAAAAATCCGCCAACACATTTGGCACTGCCGAGACCGCCTAGGCGGCCGACGAGACCGTCTTGGCACCGCCTAGATGACCATTACTCTTCTTTTTCTAATTTTTATTTCAATTTAAAAATTAGATCTAAAATAAAAAAATAAAAACTAATTTACTAAATTACTAAAAAATGAAAGTTTAATTGAACTATTTCATAATTTATTCGTTCTATGTCGTATTATGATAGTTTTTAATATTTTGTTGACTTTTTATATTTTGTGTTAGTTATTAATTATGTTTTAAATTTATAATTATCTATAATATATATTTTTATTAATATATGTTTAGAAAAAAATTTATATTAATAAAAAATAAAAAATAAAATAGAAAAATCTTGGCACCTCCAAGGCGGTGCCTAGGTACCGCCTAGGCAGTCTTGGCGCTTGAAGGCACTCGACCGCCCTCCGACCGCCAAGCGCCATTTGCACCCTTGCTAGTTGTAATAATTTGGTTTTGTGTACAGTTGAAGCTAAATACAACATTAAATATTACTCCTTTGTCTTTGTGAGTGTAAAAATTTTATTTTTTAGATTTGAAAATAAAGATGAAACATCTAAATAAGATAAATGTGAAAGTAATTTTTGGACCGTGTGAGTTTGTTATTTTATATAGTTTAGAGGTTTATGACAAGTGACAATGTATCAACCAGTTAACGTTTTAGGCATACTTAAATGGTGTAATTTTCAAAATTGTTTTATAAACAACCTTCAATTTGTATATTAGTTTGACTTCTGACCACATATTTTGATTAATTTGCTTTGCTTTTTTTTTTGGCCAACCAACTCAGCTAATTTATTCTAATTAAGTAGATTGTTGTAATAAACTACGCACCAATATTAGCTGTGAAATCACTATCAGAATTAGCAATTGCCAGCTCGATGGGATAGAAATCACTTTTTTTTTTTTTTTTTAAAGGTGATCAAGTTAAATACGCACATATATATTAAAATCCCCACTAGCTATTTATGTTGCTTCATTTGAAATTAAAAAAATTAAAAAATAAACTTCAAGTGCAATAAATAACTTACACTTAGTAGAGAACATGTGATGTGTGCTAAGTGCAATAATTAACACAAGAACTTAATTAAAAGTGACTAATTTACGTGCCAAAACTATTTTGAGTGTTTCACCAATTTTTTTTCTCACATCACTAGATTTAATTTTTTTTTTTTTTACAAACAATATCTCTCTAAATAAGAATTGATTATAATGTGGAGTGCCAACAAATTAACTGAATCAAAACAAGTAATAATTAAAAAATTGAATTTGGAATATTAAATTAGAGAGGAAATTAAAAAACTCACGTTGAACTTGTAATGACGAACTCGGCATTCGACCAACATAGGAACCATTAAGCATGCTATGATCAAAACCCTAGCCCAACAATCCATTTTTTGTTTTCACCTTTTTTCCAGGTGTACCAGCTTTATGTATGGATAAAAGCACTTTTTTATATACTTGAAGTTGATGTATATATATACTTATATATATATATATAAGTATATATTTTGAATTGTTGGAGTGAGGAATGGATATATATATATAGAGATTATATAGAGCTGATATGCAGCTGCCATAACGTCGTTGTTCCTTCGGTAGGTGAAACCGTAGATCCTTCCCATATAAGCCTTTTCACCCTAAAACAGGGTTTTACATATATATATATATATATATATATTATCTATATAAATAATTTCAAATTGTTACATTTTTTAAATACTATTTTTAAATTAGTATAATTTTTTTGCATAATAGAGTAAAATGAGTTGAATAATAGAGTTTTTAGTTTGCATTTTGGAATTTGTGCTTCTCGAAGAGAGCTCGATTCGGTGTATTACTCGTCCAATTCTGATATTGGGTGAATGAAAAATTGAGATTTAAAATTTGTTGTAACAAATGAGAAAAGGGAAAGAAGGAAAATGAGAAATGAAGGGAAAAACTATAGCTTTTGTCCCACATTGAAAAATTGTTGTTGAGGAAGTGGGTATATAAGAAGAAACACATCCTTAGCTTGTAAGAAATTTATGAGGTTATGTTCCTCCACACTCTATGCATGCACGCATGGGGTGCAAATCATGGCCGAATTTGGCCCAAAAATTTCGAACTTGTGTGCGGGCACGTCCTGCGTACATGAATGTCGCAACGATTTGGTGGCGGATCGACAAGTGTCCCATTAATTCACTAAGTACCTAGAGTGAGGGGCATTATTTATTTTAAGGAAATCGTGATCTTTACGAGCCTCGATTTTCTGTATTTTTTTTTATTATTATTTTCAGCCATCATATTTCCTACATGCATGCATATTGTATCAATAATACAATAAGTTAACTTTTTTTAATTATATATTTTTATTTGAAAAAGTTAAAATTAAACTAATATATCATACAATATATTGAGTGTGTGTACATATATATTTATATGATATTTCACATAAAGTGTATATATTTCTCTTAAATGTTGGTATTTTGGCAAAGTCTTGTATATGTTTATGTTTTGTATATATGTATTTCTAATAATCATTCATATAACACGTATTAGTTATTTTATTTAAAATATTAATTAAGAATAATAAAGTGATAATTAATTAGAGATGTTAAACGGGCTAGCCTTAACTTTATAGAGTCGGATTTCAGGCTAAAAGAGTTGTGACCTTATCTGATTCGCTTTTATGATCCTCTAATATTTGAGATCTAACCTTAACCCTAGCAGTTTTCGAGCTAAACAGGTCATAACGGGCTATGTCACAAATATAGAAAGAAACTAATTTTGGGTAATTTGTCATGAGAATTTGTGTTCAATGGTTCTGGTTTCATGTTCTCTTTGTCTATTTTTTTAACAAACTTAGTCTCATGTGTTAAAATAAATTGCATTTTTGGTCTCATAAGAATTTGTGCTCAACAGATTTGATCCACGTTAATCCATTAGTTTTGATAAAAAAATACTATGGAATCATTTGCATTAAAAAAAAAAAACCAAATTCATGACCACAAATTTCCTTGAGACCATTTCCACAATTTACTCGTATCTCATCGGTATCTTGTAAGTACGTAAATAAAGGGGAAGTGTATTTCAGACCCATATATAATTTCATCACAGGTATAAGTTATATATTAAACATATTATTTAATAAAATAATTGATTAATATTATTTTAGAATGCATTTGAGTTTTACTTTTAAATTGATTCACCATCGTTACTGTAGACACGATGATATGCAGCTTGAAATAAAACACGTAAACGATACATTTTATAATGCATCCATGCAACTAATTTTCATGCAAATGTAGAGTTTTTATTTTGGGGCATTGTTTGATTAAGAAGTTCCAACTCATATTCTCCCCCGCCCCCATTTTTAATTACTTCACCCCACATTTAATTTTTTCATTCGAAAATATATTTTAAAGACCAAAATACCATTTTGTTATATTTTCCTAATTTACAAATAGATCAATTCACCCTCATATTTTTCATATGAAAACTCTATTCATGAATTTTGAGTTTTTTTTTAAAGTGAACTGAAAATTTAAAATGGTGAAGTGAAAAAGGGATGAAATAATTAAAAATAGGGGGAGGGGGGAAGAATATCCGTGCCATAAACTTTTTAAGTAATTTCTAGCGCCCAATAAATAATTACACTTACCAATATTATGATAAAAAGAGGAAGAATTTCATATTAGGGCCCAAATTTTAAGGTAAGTCTCAATTTAAAACTTTAATTTTGAAGTGTCTCAAATTAAGATCTATATTTTGATTTTCTCTCAATTTAAGATATAATTTTATTATCTTTGTCTCAAAAATCAAGGTTCGATCCATTTATCTTTACTTTTTTAAAGTTTCGCTAACATAATAATTTTTTTGTATTTAATTAATTTTTTAAGTATAATATATTAAACATAATTTTTTTGTATTTAATTAAATTTTTAGGTATAATATATCAAACTAAAAATAAATAAATAAAATTTTATGCAAGTATTAAACATGCTTTAAAATTTATTTTTTCTTATTGAACGATGAATTGAAAAAAACTAATTACGTCAAATATGAATATTAAATAAAATTATATTTTTTATTTTATATTTTATATCTTAATTCGAAATAAAATATTGTTATGTTTTGAGTGTTTTTATTAAAAATTAAATTGAAATAAAGATAAATGAATCGGGCCTTGAATTGAGATAAAGATAATAAAATTAGATCTTAAATTAAGAAAAAATCAAAATGTGGATCTTAATTTGAAACACTTCAACATTAAAGTCTTAAATTGAGACTTACCTTAAAATTTGGACCCTAATATAAAATTCTTCCACAAAAGGAATTATAATTTTTGATTGAGTACCACTATTCATACCCTAAAATTCTCTATATATATCTAATTTATTAAATATATATCAATAAAATTAAAATATGAAAACATAATAAAATAAATCTTTGACTTTTTCTTAATTATTTATGATATGAATACACTTATAATTACTTGAATCATCGTTTAATTTTTAATACTCTTAATCACATATTTGATATTCGTATTCAAATAATTTTGAAAAGTTAAATACAAATATCAAATATCAATTAATTTAAATATGAATATTAAATATCCGGTTAAGTGTATTAAAAATTAAACTGTGATTCAAGTAATAAGTAATTTTTTTTTAAAAAAAATTGATATCCATATTTAAGCTTAATAAGCGGTTTTTTTTTTTTGAAAATTTAAATATTATAATATTGTATTTTTATATTAAATATTAATAATATGAATAATTAAAAGAATTAGTTATCATTCATATTTATTAACAACATTATTTGATACCCGTTACCTAAATTTTAACACAAAAACTCGTATGCAATATTGCACAAAACCCGACCCGTGCAATATCCTCAAATGAAAATTCGCGGATCCAATAAAATTTTTAAGGAAAATTCTCGCCACTTCCAAAATGTTTACCACATGAACATATTTGTGCTACTGTAAGACAAAATGTGTGCTACTACATCTTAAAAAGTTATTTTTTTGTACTTTTAAAGTAACTATAAGAATAATATGTATTTTTTACAAGAACAAATATGTGTTTCTTAATTTATTTTTTATTTTATTATTAGTTTTATGTTGATAATATGTTCGTAATGTAATAATACCTTACATGTGTTACTATCTAGTCACTCCCAAAATGTATACTACATGAACATATGTGTGCTACTGTAAGACAAAATTTGTTCTACTGTAAGACAAAATGTGTGCTACTACATCTTAAAAAAATAATTTTATCGAAATTCCAGAATGTATACCACATGAACATATGTGTGCTACTGTAAGACAAAATGTGTGTTACTACTACATTTAAAAAAATTAATTTTATCGAAATTTCAGAATGTATACCACATGAATATATATGTGTGCTACTGTAAGACAAAATGTGTGTTACTACATCTTAAAAAATAATAATTTCTACAAAAATCAAATAATATTTATGAAAAACAAATATTTTTTCTTATAATAAAACACATATTGATCTTACATTGTATTAACATGTTTGTTTTCTACAAAAACAAATGAATATATGTAAAAAAAAACATTTGTTCTTATAGTAGCATAAATTTACTCATACAGTATAGCGAAAATCCTGAAATTTGAAAATTGCCCAAATCCGACCCGACCCGTTCAAGATCCACGAATTTTGTTACTTTGACCCCTCTGACCCGCGAATTTTCAAAATTTTCTTTTTTTGGCATATATTGCACCCGTGCAATATTGTATGGGAGACATACTCAAATTTTAATATTCTTGCAGGAATTTTCGACCAAGTATTTGATACGTTAAAATCTTTAAAAAAATTATAATAAATTTATCATAAATTATTTTTATACAAAAATTTAACAAAAGATTTAACTAATTAAAAAAAATGGAATATTTGAACCTTGAAGTGTTTTGCATGGGCAATAATTTTCTATACCACACTTTTATATTTTATATATAAAGTAGTAGTATGTGGATAAATATGTGTATAAATTTATGAATATGCATGCAAATTAATGTTTATTTTTTTAATAGTGTATAAATTTATGTGGAACATTCAAATAAGAAAAATGTGCAAATTATATTGGGACGGAGGGAGTATGTGTTAAAATTCATACGTAATGATGCATGAAAAATAATGGAATAAACAATTTAAACTAATCTTGTGTGGTCGTAATTTTTTTTTTTTTTTTTTGAAAGGGTGTGGTCGTAATTATTGATCATGAGGACTTTATGTCATTTTCATTTAATTGTTTTAATTGTTTATACATGCATGCTTGCGACAACTTCAGATAGAATAAATTTATTGAATACTAATATTAATTCAATTCTTAATTTGTGGGCTCGACATTTCTCATTCTGTTTAAATATTTATATTTGCATAGTCCTGAATTAATCTCTATATATTCTCATACATAAAAGGAGTAACACATACTTTTATTGAGTTTGAATCACAATTCGTCCCATAACTCTTTGACAAAATAAATTTAGTCCCAAAATTAATTTTTTATCAGATTTAGTCCCAAATTTTCAAATAAGGTCCAATTTTAGTCCCAAAATTAACTCTTTATTAGATTTAGTCCCAAATTTTTTTATAAGGTCCAATTTTAGTCCCAAATTAAAGGTAAAAAGTGAAATAATATTAGTTTGTATATTAGTCCCAAATTTAAGGTAAAAAGTGAAATAATATTAGTCCCAAAAAATTTTACGAAATTTTTATATTATTTCATTAATTTTTTGTATTTATATTATTTCATTAATTTCATTAATTTTTATATTAATTTTTATTAATTTTCATTAATTTCATTAGTTTTTATGTATTTATATTATTTTGTATTTTCGATTGCACGAGTTTATATTTGTAGTATTTCATTAATTTTTATATTATTTTTATAAAAAGTGTATTTATATTATTCCATTAATTTTTGCTAATCGATTTTTTTTACATATATTATTATTTTTTATATTCATTTTTCACCTTTTATTTTAGGCTAAAATTGGACCTTATAAAAAAATTTGGGATTAAATCTAATAAAAAGTTAATTTTGGGACTAAAATTGGACCTTACAAGAAAATTTAAGACTAAATCTAATAAAAAATTAATTTTGGGACTAAAATTGGACCTTATTAAAAAAATTGGGACTAAATCTAATAAAAAGTTAATTTTGGGACTAAATTTATTTTGTCAAATAGTTATGGGATGAATTGTGATTCAAACTCTACTTTTATTTTAATAAGTTTGAGATATTACATGGCAAGAATTCGATTTTTTTTTATCAGTAAGGGTTAGTTGTTAACCAAGTCTCCATACACTCATATCTCCAAGCCAACTTTATATCTCCCTCCTATTTGTTCTCAAAGGAATAGAACTCGAATCACTCACTCCAATGAGGAGTTCTCAACTTATAATTGAAAGTTAAATTTAGTGTAAAAAGATTAGGATGACGAAATTTGGATTTGGTGATGTGCAGTAACATGATGTCCATTAATTTGCACAGTAAAAATTCATCATTATAAATAGATCAGTGGTATTTTATTGTGTAATTTTAATGGACATCAATATAACACCTGATTCAAATTTAGGGAAAATTACAAATACTCCATCTGTTCCACTGTAAGTTGCTCATTTTGTCATTTTCGTCCGTCTTACTATATGTTGCTCATTATTTTTTTTACCTTTTTAAAAAACTACTATTCACTTCTTTATTATTATTTTCAATACTTTTTACACAATTCTCATTATTTTTTCACTTTTCTCCATCACATCACATATACTATATCAATATTTTTATACCTTTCTTAATATTAGTGTCCAAAAGTTATGAGCCATTTATAAGGGGACGGAGTAATTCATAAAATTGACAATAATTACAAATTAGTTCTGTACAGAAAAAAATATTCTTTTATGTAGGAAAAAATTATACTTCTGTATAAATATTGTGAACCGATTTGTAAATAACATTACTTTTGTGAATCAATATGCAAATGTTCATCAAATTTATTTATTTTATATTTCAAACAAGTTTCACATAGGTGATTGAAACAATAAGTTTATAGAGCCCCATCTTTCACTTAAAATGATATTTCAGGAAAGTGTTTTTGGTAGGTCAAAAAACGCACTTCCCATTTATGGTAGTTTTGAATTTGTTCATAATAAAACAAATTTAATTTATTAAATATATATATAAAGCAAGAGTATTATCCAAGTTTTACTAAGAGAATCGTAGTTGGAAAAGCACTTTCACGTACATATCAATAGCTAGCTAATCGCTTGTTTGAACGCTAAGAATCAAATTATTTAATAGCACTATTTTGCCAAACCGTGGTCCTTTTTGGTAACGAATTAACTACCTGTCTTAAATATATTGTGTTCTTGAATTATAGTCAAACAATTTGGAAAGTGTCTTTGTCTTGATGATGAGATATGCACATCGCTTCTATTAACTCTTGTTCAACTTTGAGATCTAGAAACAATTAATGTGCTTAAATTATGTTAACTATGTAAACGAGGGTGAAGAGTGAGTTACAGGTCTCTCAAATTAGCGGATCTTTAAATTATGAATCATTATACTATGTAACTTGAACTTTAAAAAATCACCTCAATTAATAATCAATAATACTCCAATAGAAGAAAAACAAAATTTATACAGTTCAGCTTGTACTGTGTATTTTGAAAAAAAAATTAAAATCAAAATTGAGTTAAAAAATTCAAGTGCATAATAGATTTTGTACTGAATTAGATACCAAATCATTTTAAAAATTATGAGATATCAATTTTTATTAGGTTAAGTTCTTACATTGCGTGAATTAATTTTCATTTTAGCAATCTGTAGTGACTATACTGTTGATAGAATTTCTTAATGATGTTTTTATGTGGCTGTTATAACATATAAATCTACCAAACAATAATCTAAGAATATTTGTTCTTGGAGGATAATATAGAGAGAGAAAGTGAGAGTTTAGAGAGAGAAATTAATTGTATATTATGATTAACTTGGAGAGAGAATGATACAAGAGAGACCTATTTATAGGTGTGCAATTGTGAGGTGACACCTTGTGAGCTTATTTGGCTTTGGGTGTTCACAAGGGTTCTTGACCCTTGTCTTGGTCCGTCACAATGCTACCTTTACAATGCTTGTCCTGCTACATGCCTATTTGCTCCCTTTTATACACGTATTGTCTACCATTCCTAACTTCGGCGAGCTTCTAGGCGAGCTTCGGTGCCTTGTATAGTTTCGGGAGTGATGTAGTGGTGGGCTCTTGCTGGGTCTCTGTGAGTGTGGGCGAGCTTCCCTTCAAGTGGGGAAGCTCGCCAACAAGCTTCTCTCTCCTGGGCATAGATGGTGGTCGGACCTGGTCCGTCAGGAGCTCGGGCGAGCTTCTTTCATACCTCGCCGAACTTCTCTGCGTCGACCTTGGTCCAAACCGGTGACGTAGCTTCTACACAAGCTGACGGCCTTCTCTGCCTTAAGATAATCATCCTTGTGATTATCTCAGGGTAGTTCGCCTATCAACATTTGCCCCCCAGCTTGCCCACATCATGATTTTTCTAATGTGTGGGCGAGCTGGTTTGTCTCTGTGGATGAAGGCTCGAGTGTTGGCGAACTACATCTAGAATAGGTGCCGAGCTCGTGGGCAAGCTTCATTGCGGCGGTTGGTCGGCTGACGTGGTACGAGAATCAAGGCGTCGTGCACGCCTTTTTAGGCCTCACTTCCAGCGCCCATCATGATAAAACTTTCAAATTTTTGCACGTAGGTCCCCGGACTTCTCGGAAATCGCAGCTCGCCCCGACGTCTATAAATAAGAGAAAATGAGTTCACTATCCACTTTTACACCCCCGATTCTCCCAAGCTTTTTCCGGCGATCATTTTTTCTTGCATCCGATGGATTTTCAAAGGCTCCTCAAGGTAGAATCTGATTTCTTCTTTCTTTTCTTCTTTCTTTTGCAGATTACTTTCGTTCCTTTTCCGATTTCTTCGAGTTTCTGGAAATTTTGGACATTTCCGGGGACTTTTGATTCCTTTCCGATTACCTTCACCCTGCAATTCCGGCTACTGGGATTTTAGGATTTAGAACACCCACTATGTCGACCCAATCTTCAAGTAGAACCTGTTCGAACCGTAATCCAGAGAAGCGACCAATGACTGGCAACGAACCGATTCCCCTTGTCACTCAGATAATGATTGACCCAGGATCTGAGGCGGCCTCAGTAGCCCGCCCAGACTCTGGCGGGCTTCTTGGCGAGGTCCGGTCTGACTCAGGGGAGAAGGCTACCAACTCTGGACAGAGTGAAGAGTTTTATCTCCGCGAGCTCTGGCGAGGTTTTGAGTTAGCCTCCAACGAGGCCTTAGCTGAGGAGGAGGAGGTCGCCGAGGCCACAAGGGAGGTCGCCGAAGATGGTAAAGAGGTCGCCGAGGTGGATGAGCAAGGAGACAACCTCGATGAGGTTACAATTGACTGGCTCCGATCCATCGACTTCCCTGAACCCCAGTTGATTGAACACCAGACCTCTAATTACAGGGTGTATGCCTTTGACTGGGAAGAGTACGTCGCCGAACATGTGGCGAGCTTCCCTCTCCCCGAGCGAACTTTTCGAGACTCGGGGAACAAGTCTGATTACAAGGCGAGCGACGTTCAGAGTGTGATAAACGAATACCACCTTCCCCAACTTCGTGAGAAGTACCGGATCCCTCTTGACATCTACCTATATGCTCCGGAAAAGAACGAGCGAGCTGATGCACCTCCGACTGGGTTGACGGCCATCAATGTGCACACCCTCGAGGCCGGGCTCACACTGCCCTTGCACCCAATCATCGGCCAATTCTTACTAGACCACAACCTCGCCATTACACAGCTCACCCCCAACGCTTGGAGTAGTTTGTTGGCGACGTTGGCGGTCTTTGGACTGGAAGGGTATGAAAACCGGCTGACCACGATAGAGCTCAATGAACTGTTTACAGTAACCCGGCAAGTAAATGATGGCAAGGGGTATTACTACCTCAAAGCTCGCCCGGGAGGGAAGTTCTTGGGGATCCTGCTGAATAAGGTCCGGGACTGGAAGCAACAATTTGTCTTCATGGGCGGAGATTGGCGAGCTTCTACCAACTACTCCGGACGAGGAGGGCAAATTTTTTCTCCTGAGGAATATGGAGAGGCCAGCAGTAGGTCGCATTTTCGGTGTGTGGGTTGGATTAGATTTACTAATCTAATTTTCCTTTTTTTGCAGGTTTGAAGCACCACAAGTCCAGCCGAGGCAAGCCTGAGGTACCGATTGAATTTGACGTGGTGCTGGCTGTTTGTTACTTGAGGGGTCAAAAGGATCGGGAGATCGCCCACCTTTGCCAGCACCATTGCCTTAGACTTGCTGGGCTTCACACTTTGCCAAATCACCTCACGGTTCAAGGTCCTGAGCTTCCAGGTTTCTAACTCGCTGAAGCTCGCCAATTGGGTGGGTAGCTCGCCAAGATACTAACCACGTTCCTCTCGCTTTTGCAGGTGAAGCTTGGGTTTTATTTCCAACTGTTGAGATCCTGAAAGCTTACCACATGCTAGCTCGCCGGTTTGCTATGGGTCCTCTGCGCCCCAATAGATTGGCCTTGCCCTCGTCTCTCGCTTTAGAGGCGAGCAAGAAAGCGGAGCTCGCCTCCAAGAAAGGCGACGTTGGCGGCTCTGGGACCCAGAAGGGGCCAACTAAAGCTCCGGCGAAGACCAAGGCTGTGGAGGTCGCTCTGACCAATAGAGGAGGGGGGCGAGTTGGGGTCATGCCTGAGCGAGCTACCCACTAATCAAAGAGAGGCCTCCACCGTGGAGATGGGTCCCGAGTAGGGGAGGATGATGCGCAAGCTCGCAAGAGAGCTCAGACCCTTCTTCGCGATGAGGATGAACCCCGAACAGGTCAAGCGAGCCGATACAAGGTCGGCACAGGGTGAATCCGCTCACTCGACCGCTCCACTGGCTATTGCGCCTATACGAAGGTCGCCACCTTCCATATCCCCATTTGGGGTGCAAGTAGTGGACGATACAATCCTAGGCTGGGATCCTAAGTGAGTCCAGTAAGTAGCTCGCCAACTTGGTTTCATACCTCGTTATTTTTTGTATGTCACCTCTTTTTGACTCCAAGTGTTTTGACTTCGCAGCTATGCCTCCATTGCCCACCCTAATAGGCATGAGGCCCTCCACTCTTACGAGCGATCTCGCTCTCTCACCTCCATGCGCAACCTTCCTCCGGGCCTCGCTCGGGACACTGTGAGCGAGGTACCACGATATTGGTCAACCCCTCAGCTGGCGACCATGGAAAGCCAAAACCTGATTGAGAATGCCCGGCTTTCCATGTACCATGCGAGTGGGCTTCTTCTCGCCAATCAGAGGGTCATCGATTAGGCGACCCAACTGGAAGCAGTTCGCCAGGAGAAGAACGTGGCGTATCTGAAGCTGGCTGAGAATGCTGATAAGCTGAAGAAGGCCGTGGAGCTCACCGAGGAAAAAACTGCTGCTGCTTTGGCATCCGAGCAGAGTGCTCTCGAAAACCTCGGTGAACTTCAACTTAAGCTCGCCTCCATCCAGCGGAACGTGGATGCCCAAATAAAAGCCAAGGAGGAGGAGTTCGTCGAGAAACTCGCGCGTGAGGTGGGCTAGCATTCTGTGACCAGGAGGGAGCTGGAGCTGCAGCGGGGCTTGGTGAAGAGTGTCGATGGGGAGTGCGCTAAGCTCAGAGAGGAGCTCTCGACGAAGATCAACGAAGTAGCCGAGCTTCGCAATGATGCCACCTCCTCGGCGAGCTTGAATGCTGTGAGGGCTGAGGCCTCTGACAAGGGGTTCGTCCAGTGCTATGCCGAGGTCCTCAGGACCATGTGGTGGGCGCGGGCACACAAGGACGATGAGATCGCGGCTGTGGTGGGTGACTTCAAAGATTGCTTGGACAAGGCCCCCTTCCCCGATGAAACTGAGCTGGACATCGGCGACCTTCCAGAGCTCGGGATCCCTCTTGATTTCGTTCCGGTACGTTTCAAAATTATAAACATTGTGCCTGTGCCGGAATTGAACGTCACGGGAGAGAGGGTCACTGAAGAAGAAACGAGGACCCCTTCCACCATGGCCCAACTCCAGGAAGCTTGCGTGGACGCTATGTTGAACCTCGACGAGCTGGACACCAGTGGGTGCACCTGTAACATCACGATTTTGCCCAGGCTCTCTCCTCTAGCTGGCCAGACCGTGGGTGTAGAGGTCGCCCCCGAGGTCGCCAATCCTGAGGTTCCTGCCGAGATTCCCGTTGCTCCAACTGCCCCCGAAGCTCCGGAGACTTAGATGATTTTCTTTGTTTTCTTAGTTTAGCCTTTTTGTTATTTTCTTCTGTTAACGTAGTTGAAGCTCGCCGGGCTCGTATAGCTCGCCCAGAAGGAGCTCTTTTTGTACTTCAAAGATGGTCAGCTAGCCGACCTTTGTGGCTAGCACAGCTTCTTATACTTGGGAGATTTTCAAGTGTCTTTTTGGCTTGAAAGTTTCCCAAGTATTTTTGAATGAAACTCGATTCTTTTGCCCCAACTATGTTCGCTTATATTTTACGCACGTTATATCTTTAATTAGCTCATTTTTATATTTTCGGTACTTATTTGTTCGTCTTACTCTACTTTCGAGAAGTGAATCGTTAGTTTTACGCCGTTTAGGACCACGAATTGTACCTTCATTTAGTTAGTACATATTCTTCGTCTTACACCACTTAGGGCCGTGAATTGCTCGTCTTAAACCACTCGGGGTAGTGAGTCGTACTTTGTTTAATTCACTTTGGGCGATTGGGTTTCACGAACCTTGCCTCAGACGTTTTAACCTTTTTTTTTGTGAATTTTTCTAACTTATGGCAGTAGGCGCTTAGTGATCCTTTAAGAAGGATACCTTCGCTACCCTGGGGCACTTTGGCCTTTGCCTTTGAGCCTTTAGATTATAACATTCGGGACCTAGGCCGTTGCGTATTACGAAGCTTCGAACAGTTGGATACTTTTCAAGAAAAACTTCTAACTTCATACAGTAATGTAGTTTACGTTGGTTGTCATCAACACTTCTGATGCGAACCTACTGTTAATCTATTACAAAATCTCGGTCTATTGATAAAACTTCTTTAAGTGTGCCGCACTCCAGGTGTATGACGAGGCATTTCCTTCTACGTCTTCGAGGTCATATGTGCCGTTTGCTCCAGCTGCGGTAACCCGGAATGGTCCTTCCCAATTCGGTCCAAATACACCCAGTGGGGCCATCAGTTTCTTCTTTAGCACTAGATCCCCAACCTTGAACTTTCGATCTCGGACTTTGGGAATTATAGTACTTCTCCGCTCTGCGCTTGTAGGTGACATTTTTCATTTCTAACAAAGCTCTGGTTTCTTCAATCAAATCTTTTTCAACCGCCAAGGCTTCATCGTTCTTTTCTTCGTCAAACCCTGCCACCTTCCAAGTCTTATTCTGGACTTCCACCGGTACTATCGCTTCTGTTCCGATGGCTAAGGCAAATGATGTTTCTCCGGTACTTGCTCGGTATGATGTTCTGTAAGACCACAGAACCTCCGGAAGTTCGTCTACCCAGCTTCCTTTCTTGTCCTCGAGGCGAATCTTCAATATATGCTTCAAAATTTTGTTAACAGCCTTGACCTGACCGTTCGACTGCGGGTGGTACGGAGTTAAGTAATGCTTCTTGATATTCCACAAACTACAAAAATCTCTCAACTTCTGACCGTCGAACTGCCTTCCGTTGTCCGTTATGATCGATTGTGGAAGCCCGAACTGGTAGATCAGGTTCTTCCATATAAAACCGATCATCATTTCTTGCGTTATTGTTGTAAGTGTCTCGGCTTCAGCCCACTTAGTGTAATAATCTACTGCTACAACAGCAAACTTTACGCCGTCTCTGTCAGGTGGAAATGGGCCGATCAAGTCGATACCCCATTTTGCAAAAGGCCACGGGCTGAAAACTGACTTCAGTTGAGTAGCCGGGGAGTGGATGTTTGGTGCGAAAAGTTGACACTTTCGGCACTTCCGTGCGAAGCTAATGACATCTTTGTGAAGAGTGGGCCAGTAGTACCCCTGTCTGATTGTCTTGTATACCAAAGCTTGCCCCCAGCGTGGCTTCCGCAAATTCCTTCGTGGATTTCTTCTAACACCTCGAACCCTTGCTTTTTAGATAAGCATTTGAGTAGGGGTAGAGAGAATCCACGTTTGTAGAGTTGGTTATCCACCAACGTATATCTGGCCGCATGCTTCACTAGCCGACTAGCTTCCCATGTATCTTCAGGAGTCGTTCCGTCCTTCAAGTATTTTTGGATCAGAATACGCCAATCTTCACTATCTTTATTTCCTTCCTGCCCCTCACTTGAGGTCTGATTTACTTTGTAATCGGACGTCGAGGGGTTTTTCAGCTTGGTGACTACGACCTCGGTGACTTCTGCTTTGCCATTACTGGTAGCTAGCCGGGCTAGGGCATCTGCATGTGTATTTTCCAGCCTTGGTATCTGATTGATGTAAACCTGCATAAACATCGAGATCAGATGTGCCGCTATCTTCT
Source organism: Prunella vulgaris (assembly GCA_026898435.1). NCBI lineage: Eukaryota > Viridiplantae > Streptophyta > Magnoliopsida > Lamiales > Lamiaceae > Prunella > Prunella vulgaris. The sequence goes on along the minus strand of JAPKLY010000340.1, from coordinate 399,861 downwards.
GGTAGGTCATCATCTGTTGATCTTTTGCCTCGTACTCCCCCCGGACTTGGGATATTATTAGTTTGGAATCTGCGAAAACCTGAAGATTGGTTGCCCCCACAGCTAATGATAACCTAAGTCCGACTATCAAAACTTCATACTCCGCTTCGTTGTTGGTTGCTCTAAAGTCGAATCGGATTACGGAGGTGAAGACCTGTTTGTCTGGGCTGATCAAAACTACACCGGCTCCTGCTGTTGTGCTAGCTGATGATCCGTCAACATAGAGGTGCCACAGAGCTATACGTCCCCTCGTCGGATCTTATGGGAAAGTTAGCTCAACAATGAAGGCGGTGAGTGCTTGTCCCTTAATCGCTGTTCGGGGAGCGTAGGTTACACCGTATTGGCTGACCTCTAATGACCATTTCAACAAGCGCCCTGCTGTGTCCGACCGTTGCAGTATTTACCTTAGTGGGAATGTAGTCAACACTTCCACCGGGTGGTCGAAGAAGTAGGGCCTCAATTTCCTAACACTCATCACCAGTGCGTAGGCTAGCTTCTCCGTTGGGGTATACCGCAACTCAGCTTCGTGTAAGACTTGGCTTACATAGTACACTGGTAGGTGTGTTTTCCTCTTTTCTCAAACCAGGACGGAGCTAATTGTAACCTCCGATGTAGCAAGGTACAGGTACAACTTCTCACCAGGTACCGGTTTTGACAGGGTTTGAGCGTTTACCAGGTATGCTTTAACATCTTCGAAAGCTCGTTGGCATTCGCTTGTCCATTCGAAGTGATTTTTAAGCTGAAGCTTGTTGGCTTTAGCTGCTTCCTTATATCTGCGCGTGTTCGCCTTTATTGCCTAAAAAAATGGACGGTTCCGATCACCAGATCTAGAGATAAACCTATCCAGGGCTGCCATACACCCGGTCAATCTTTAAATTTTTTGTACAGAATTGGGTGCGCTCATCTCGATTATGCATTGGACCTGCGTCAGATTCATTTCGATTCCTTGCTGGCTCACCAGATGTCCCAGGAACTTCCCTGAATGCACACCGAAGCTACTCTTCTTGGGGTTTAACTTCATGTTGTAGTGGCGTAGTATGTCGAAGGTTTACTTTAGGTGGTCGAGGTGTGTTGATTCAATAATCTAATCCAGATGATTAAGGAAGTAATCAGTGGAATAACGGATGACGTGTCCCAAAACAACTAATCAGACATGATGATTATGGTCCAAGTTAAGGAAAATCAGTACGAGAAAAGAAGAATCGTCAAACAAGCAAGAAATGGCCGAGCAGCAGTTCAAAAGAGAAATGGGCGAGCAGCTCACCTGCTCGCCCAACCACCAACCTAGCTCACCTGCTCGCCTATTTGCACATAATAGGCGAGCAGGTATTGTAATTCTCTTAATAGACGAGCAGCCCACCTGCTCGCCCAAGGAGCTGGTCGCCAGAAATGAACCGCTGCTCGCCCATTTTGAAAAAGATCATCCAGATCCCATTTCATCATTTTTAGCCAATTTTTTTATGTAATTATCTTGTTTAAGCGGTTAGGGACGCGTGTAAGCTTCAGAAGAAGCGTGGCAAAATGTATGCCACCACCTGCTTATGTATTTGCCTATAAATAGGCCTCCACTTTCATATTAATACAAGTTTTCTCAGCCTCAACGAAGCTCTGCCGAAATCTTCATACGATCAAACACTTTGCAGATTCAATAATCTGATTTCGAACGGTTGTTAGTGAAATTGCACTCGTAAGCCACATAAACGCTTCAGTTACAGAGATTTCATTAACAATTTGGCGCTAGAAGGAGGGCGCCCGAACCTCCTGTTGCTGGAATTTGAAGGATTCTGAAATGAAAACTGCAAAATTTTGATTCTGGATGAAGATTTACCACCTGCTCGCCTGAAGATACACACCTGCTCGCTTAAATACTTGAAGATATACACCTGCTCTCTTGAAGGTTTGAAGGAGCATAAGTTGTTCGCTTGAAGGCTTGAAGAAAACCCACCTGGTCGCCTGTTTACCCACCTGGTCGCCTGTTTGCACACCTGGTAGCCAGTTTGCACACCTGGTCGCCTGTTTGTTCACCTGGTCACCTATTTGACTACCAGCTCACCTGGTCGCCTATTTTTCCCACCTGCACAGCTCAGCTGCTCGCCTGAACTGTTGCTCGCCCATTTTCACCTGTACAACAGCGTAATAACTTAACCTGCTTCGTGGAAAGGAGTTGACATTTCATAAAATGTCGAGGGAAGTTTCACAACCAAGGATGGCATCTCATGGGAGGAACAACGATCAACCCAATCAGAGAACCCCGGTACCGGAACATTCAACGGCAATTCAGGGTGTTACCGGAAATTGACAACAAGCTGAACCAACTGGAGTCCCAGCAGCCCAAGTGGGACAGAACTATATACAGGGGCTATCTGAACTGCTCCAATTCTCGCAGAACCCTGAGGACATCTCACGTGTGACGGCTCTTTGTAGAGTACTGAAAGAGCAGCAGCAAGGTGCAGCCGGTCCCTCTGGTACTCAACCTGATCAGAGGCTCATTCCTCAACGGGTCGATCAGTGTCCACCAGAGACCGAGGCTGACAGTGAACAAAGGAGAAGGTGTGAGGAGCGTGGAAAGCAAAAGGTAACTGATCGTTTGGGGCCAAAGATGGCGGATCGATTAGGCCCGCAAGGGGCAGGAGCACGAAGCATGATGGATGAGTCAAGTCATGGCACTCCGCAGAGCAGACCTGTTGAACGATGAGAGTACAGGTCGCATGGCCAGCCCGTGACGGCCTATCGACTCCCCAGTAGAGCTCCAGAAGCAGATCAAAGGAGACCTAACAGAGCACCAGAGGTAGACCAAGGAAGACCCAGTAGAGTACCTGAGGTAGATCAAGGAAGGCAGCAAACAGTCCGTGAAAGATTACGTTGGCCGGCGGCAGAGAGGCTCGGTCCTGAGGGCATACACAAGACAAGTATGATTCCAACGAGGTTGCACCCGAGTGACCGAGTGTCCAGCTCCCCCCGCCTAGAGCGAGAGGAACGGCCACCCCGTCGAGGTACAGAGGCTTCGGATGAAATCTTACGATCAATGAAGAAGGCCATCGAAGACCTTCAGGTCAAAGTCTCATTACGCCCAGAAGGCAGTCCGACGATACAGATCCCAGTTTCACCCCTGTCAGTAGCAATACTTTTGACGCCCGTTCAGCCGAAGATTCAGTTCCCAATCTCTAATCTGTATGAAGGAACATCAGACCCAAAGGTGCACGTGTCCAAGTTTACAGATTACATGATTTCTATGGGAGCGTCTGATGCGACCCAGTGTAGGAACTTTCCTCTTACACTTGGAGATCATGCACACCGATGGTTCACCGCGATGCCTCCTGCATCGATTACATCTTTCATGCAATTGAGCTGAGAGCTTTTATTACACTTTTCTGGAGCGGCGTCCTATTTCACCCAGAAGCACCGACTGGCGAATCTTGCCCAGGAACTGGAGGAATTTGACCAGCAATTTGTCGAATGGTTTGATAAGATTTTGTTAGAGGGAGAGCCAGTCAGCGAAGATACCAAGGTGATTACCGCGATGGCGAGATTGAAGAAAGGGTCAGACTTGTGGAAAAAAATGCAGCTTGCGTGTCTGACAACTTATACGGAGTTTCGGAGCAATGCCGGGATATATGTGGCTATGCAAGAAGCATTGAAAAAGTCTATGGGAGAAGTTAAGGAAGCACCGAAGGTGACAACCTCAGTCAAGGGAAGCGGGGGAAAGTATCGAACACCCAAGAATTTGAAATCATTCGAGGTAACCGAATCGGCGGACAGACTGAACCAAGGTATGACAGCATCCATTGACCAGCTTTTTAATGCGGTCAAGAGAACGGGAGAACTAAAACCGGCAAGAAAGCTCAAGGTAGATCCATGGAGAACGAACAGGAACAAATACTGCGCCTATCACCAGGCAACGGGGCATTTCACCAGTGAATGCCAGGATCTCTTGAGACAATTGTGGAGGTTTTACGAAGAAGGTAAATTGTCAGAGTTTGTAAAGCGAGCCCCTTGAAAGAGACCGCGTGTGCCCGATCGAAGGACGAATGGAGAAGACTGTGAAAATGAGAATGAGAACAAGGAAGGTGCCGGACCGAGACGCCGGCAGGAACAGCAAGCCTTACTTCCCCCGCCAGGTCCAGTGCGGGATATTTTTATTTTGGAACCTAAGGTTGGCCGAGCCGGAGGTTGTACAGATGGAAGGCCACCTCCGTCGAAGAGGCAGAAGAAAGTAGAATTGCGCGCTATTGACCAGATAAAGGAGACCGAGGCAGGACCTTCTACCAAGCCCACTGCAGAGCTGACTTTTTCACAAAAGGACTTGGAAGGAATCATGACCCCACACAATGATTCCTTGGTCATTAGCGCAAACATCATGAATGCACGAGTTCACAGATTGCTGGTCGACACTGGAGCATATACGAATATCTTGTTCAAGAATACTCTAGACCAGATAGGGGACTACGAATCCTACATTGAAAATTGTAATCACAGGATCATAGGATTCAGAGATGCTGTCACTATTCCCCTAGGAACTATAAGTCTATCTGTTGAACTTCTATCGGTCGACGATCCCGATAGGAGGATGACGAGGCAAGTAGATTTTCTCATTGTAGACCAGCCATCCTCCTATAATGGGTTCCTCACCCGACCTTTTTTACATGAATTTAAAGCTGCCTGTTCGACTTACTACTATTGTATCAAATTCCCAACACCAAACGGAACTGGCACAATAAAGGGTGATCAGAAGAAAGCTCGTGAATGTTTACATCAGAACGCGCCATCGGTCACCTATGTACATGTGATTGAAAATCCTCCCCCATACGCGGAACTGGAACCAGAGACATTGAGTGCTTCCCAAGCGGAAGCGGAACCAATGGAGGTAGATAATCCAGTTCCCGTACCAGAGAGCGCACCCAATCACGTTGTACGAGCTCTAGGGGAATCAGAGCCTGAGGGGCATCTCAGAGGCGTACACCCAGATGAATGCCAACTCAGCCAAGATTTCGAACCTAGGCTCGAGAGTGAACCGATGGAGATTGAAGATGAACTAAGCGTGGACGGACCAATCTTGGATCCAAGGTGGAAAGAGAAGAGAAAACGTGCCACACCGATGGAAGAATTGACATCTATCCGGGCTTATCCAGATAAAGAAGAGCTAGAACTCTTCATCGGATCTGAACTGCCGGAGCCGTTCAGAACAAGAATGATTACTTTCTTAAGAAACAACCTTGACATTTTCGCATGGTCTTTTTCAGATATGACAGGTATCCCGACCGAATATGCCTGTCATCGACTCAATATTGATCCAGCACGTAGGCCGGTTCGCTAAAAGAGACGTAAGTTTGGACCGGACAAGTACGAAGCATTGACGACAGAGGTCAAAAAGTTACTGGACAACAAGTTGATATACGAAGCCTTGTGCCCACAATGGGTTGCGAATCCAGTTCTTGTTCGTAAATCGAACGGCACATGGAGACTCTATATCGACTTCATTGATCTGAATGACGCTTGCCCAAAGGACAACTTTCCACTCCCCCACATTGATCATCTGTTCGATAACACGGCAGGACATGAACTCATAACTTTCATGGATGCCTTTGCGGGATATCACCAGATCGCGCTACATCCTGACGATCAGGAGCATACCACATTCTATACCAACAAGAATCTCTATTATTGGGATAGAATGCCATTCAGCTTGATCAACGCTGGAGCCACCTATCAACGATTGATGAACAAAATGTTTGACGAACATATCGGCCGCTCAATCGAAGTCTATGTGGATGATATTGTCGTGAAAAGCTTACACAAGGAAGACCATCTTGAACACCTCTCTTAAACATTCCAAATTCTCCGTGCTTACAACATGAAGCTTAACCCGAAGAAAAGCAGTTTCAGAATTCATTCGGGAAAGTTTCTAGGACATCTGGTTAGTCAGCGTGGAATTGAGGTGAATCCAACCAAGGTCAAAGCCATAATCGATATGAAGCCTCCTGATTCAGTTCAAAAAGTTCAACGTCTAACAGGGTGTTTAGCCGCGTTGAATCGATTTATCTCGCGTTCTGAAGATAAATATCGGCCATTCTTTGAAGCTATGAAGAGGAAGAAGAATAATTTTATGTGGACGAGAGATTGCCAAATAGCATTTGAAGAAATCAAAGAGTATCTAGGCAATGCACAGATTTTTTCAAAACCAATTCCAGGTGAAAAGCTCTATCTCTACCTCGCGGCGTCAGAGGTAGCAATAAGTTCGGTGCTTGTACGCACCGAAGGCAAGTTTCATTCCACAATTTACTACGCCAGTCAGGCTCTACATGAAGCCGAAGTCCGGTACTCTCCGACGGAGAAATTGGCATATGCATTGGTTATGAGCACGTGTAAATTGCGGCCGTACTTCTACGATCACCAGGTAGAAGTACTCACAACATTCCCACTACGACAAATTCTACATCGCCCTGATACCGCGGGAAGGTTGCTAAAGTGGTCATTGGAAATCGGCCAATTTAGCATCACGTACGCAATAAGAACGGCGATCAAGGGACAAGCTCTGGCCGACTTCATTGTAGAGCTGACATATCCATCTGAACTGACAAGGGATCTCGAACATCCGTGGCACCTGTATGTAGATGGTTCATCTACCAACTTGGCATCGGGGGCAGGAGTGGTTTTAATAAGCCCTGACCGACAAGTGTTCATGTCGGCAATAAGATTTGCTTTTCTGGCAACCAACAATTAAGCTAAGTACGAGGAACTGATTTTCGGAATCAGACTTGCATTGGCAATCGGGGTTAAGAGAGTATAGATTTTTGGCGATTCACAACTCATAGTTTCTCAAGTTCGAGGAGAATTTGAAGCCAAAGATGAAAACATGATTTTGTACCAGAAGATAGTGGCTCATCTGATATCAATGTTCCAGCAGGCATACATTGAACAGATACCTCGACTCGAGAATACTCAAGCAGACGCCTTAGCCCGATTAGCATCCAGCCAGGGGGCAACAGAGATAACAGAAGTCATCATCACTCGACTCGATAATCCTTCAACCTTTGATTATCAGATAAATCAAACGCTGAATGGGGGGCAGGAGACGGAGGAGGAAAATGACTACTGGAGGACAGGTTTAAGAAAGTATCTGACCACAGGAGAACGGCCCGAAGATCCTTGGGCGGTAGTTCGGTTAGTCAAGCAAGCAGCACGATACGTGATGATCGACGACCATTTGTACAAGAGAGGATTTTCAGCACCCCTGCTCAATTGTGTTTCACAAAAATAGGGATGGGAAATTCTCGACGAAATCCATGAGGGAATCTGCGGAAGTCATGTTGCAGGACGAGCATTGGCGCACAAAACCATGAGGTAAGGGTATTACTGGCCTACCCTAAAAGAAGACGCCATTTCATTTGTGAAAAAGTGTCGTAAATGCCAGGTGTTTGCCCCCAACATTCATATTCCTCCACAAGAGATGAAAGCAGTCTACGGTCCTTGGCCATTTGCCAAGTGGGGGATCGACATCATCGGACCATTCCCACCTGGGAAGGGTAGTGTGAGGTTCGCAGTGGTAGCCGTGGATTACTTCACCAAATGGGCCGAAGCCAAATCGCTGGTGACAATCACTCAAGAAAAAATGATCAACTTTATCTGGAAAAACCTGATTTGTAGATTCGGTTTACCTCGATCAATTGTAACTGATAATGGGCCACAGTTTGATGGGAAGAAAGTCCGAGAGTTCTGTAATACTTGGAGAATCAAGAAGTATTACTCGACCCCGTATCACCCACAGTCCAATGGCCAGGTCGAAGCTATCAACAAAATTATCAAGCGGACGTTGAAACTTCACCTGACAGAGAAAAAAGGAAGCTGGTCGGAAGAACTCCCGGAAGTGTTATGGTCATACCGCACGTCATTCAGAATAAGCACAGACGAGACTCCATTCGCAATGGCATACGGTATCGAAGCAATGGTACCCGTGGAATTGCAGAATCCAACGTGGCGGGTTTGTATGTACGATGAGAAAGAAAATGATGAAGTCGTTGCAATCGAAAAAGATTTCCTCGAAGAGAAGCGAACGGCTGCAGAAGTACGCAATGTAGCATACAAACAATGCGCTACCCGGTATTACAATTCGCGAGTCAAGGTCAGAAGTTTCCAAGAAGGAGATATAGTCTTGCAGAAGATTCTATCCACTCCATCCGGAACTTTTGGACCAGGCTGGGAAGGACCATTTCGTGTTTCGCGAAGTTGGTCAAATGGGACTTACGAGTTGGAAGACATGGATGGGGTACCTTCCTCGTACACGTGGAATGCTGCTCACTTGAAGAAATTTTATCAATAGAGGATGTAAATGTACATTTTGTTTCAGAACAGATTATGAATGCTATAGACGGTCTTTTGTTGAGAAGGTCACAGTCTAACTGAAATTGCCTAACTAATAAGTGGCTACAGAGGGTCAAAATGCGCTCCAGTTAAGGCCCCGGCTCTACTGGTCGAGCATGCTCTTCGTGCAGAGACAAAAGGGCATTGTACGATGCCTGTACGTCCAGCACTAGAGAGAGCACAAGCATGCCAACGCTCTTCTTTGGTTAAAAAGTTACAGCGTTAAAACGCCTAATTACTCCCGAATAAGAACCGAGCGTGAAGCCCCAAAAGACCACTCACAGAGGGACTTGAGTGTGCATCCGAGGTCACTCCAAAGGACGTCACGTGCGATCCGGAGGATAGCAGAGTGGATGTACCCGGTAATACCAGGACAACGCTTCATGTCCACTATAGGGAGGCGGTTACGCTCCCAGGACGAAGTGAACACTTCCTGATGACCCATTTCCGCGCGAGTGTCTTATTCGTCTCGTGCCCAGAAAGACGCGAAGCGAAGCGAATTAAAGACCCAACAGACGCGAAAGGCGATATATAACAGTTAGACAGAAATAGCATCTCATTAGAGTTCACTAAAACAAAACAAGTGCATTGGAAAAACATCTTTCATTGAAGAAAAGGCAAGTACAATAAAAATTTAAAAGCAAACACGCTGAATCAGAAAGACAGAAAATGAAAGTGCAACAAGAAGTAGAAAAGCGAGAAGCAAAACTTATGTCCAAAACAGGCAAGACATCAGACAAACAAAATAACAATCCTAATCAATAGCGGGGGTAGTAGTGTCAGCAGCAGCAGATGGCAGAACCTCGGGAGTCATCGTATCATCGCCAGGAGGAGTCTGGATGTAAGACATAGCGATCTCGTTCTCTCTCTCCTGACGGCCTTCTTCAGGAGAAGCTTCTGCAACATCAGCAGTCTCTTGGGCGGTGGAGGAAGTCACGACGACTGCAGCAGTTGAGGGAGCGTCGGGAACTGATTGTGATCGCAGTTGAGGCCGGACGATGGTATATCCTTCTCCTAGAAATCCCAAGTCAAGTCCTGACTCCACTAAATCAGCTAGGGGAAGGGGCTGCGACTTGGCCGGTGGATTGGCTCGGAGGAAGTCTGATAATTTCCTCATCATCATCCCAGATATCTCTGACCCCTCTTTCTCAACCGCACGGATTGCTCGAATACTTTCGGAATATGCACAGACATATCCGAAGTTAGCTGCTTCACCCGTCTGCTCCAAAAATTCCTTTTCAGGATACATGCACTCCACCGTGTTCTGAAGTGCATCATTCTCTTGTTCTAGCCCCAAGACCTGATCCAGAGCGTCATGATACTTCTGGTTCACATTAGCGTTCTCAGCCTTGAGACGAGCAATGCCTTCAGTAGCCTTAGTCAGTTGCTCGTCAAGATTCCGGTTGCTAGATTGAAGTCACTTGACAGACTCAAGAGCATTGTTCTCTGACTCCAGTGTGCTCTTGATCTTGAGATTTGCTCGGGCCAATTGATCATCCTTAGCCTTCAAAGCTTTCTCTTTTTCTTTGCACTCATCTTCAGCTTTGCGGTTCGCTCTTTTGAGATCAAGTACCTGATCTAGGGCCCGTTGGATTGTGATGGCAACGGAACTAGCAAACATCCCGCCCATGAGCAAGTTATCACTCACGTCTTGTTGACGGACCATGCGGTCGCTTGTTTTGCTCCAAGACTGAGCAACGAACTCAGTGGCCCTTTGAACGTCCTGATCAGGAATATCGCCCGTATACCCTGGCACCTTAGAGCAAGCAGCTTGATGAAGCGCGTCGCAGCGAAAAAGATGATCACCGGTATGATAACTGAAAAAAATAACGGTCACATGAGTAAAATGATAGTTCAAAATGCAAAGTGATGGGAAGGAACAAGGACTTACGAATCTCGAACATCACGATCCCATCCGAGATAGGAGTCATCTCGGTTAAAGCCTGGTTCGCGAGGAGAAGGTTGAGATGAACCACGAGTGTCTCTGGGTCGAGGATCGGTGGGAGGACGACTGGACCCAGTGGTTGCAGCAGTCTTGCTCTTCTTCTGCTACCGATTAGCATTCTCCTCATGACCAGCAGATGAACTGCCACCTTTCCTTGGCTGCTTGGAGGACTTTTTTGGTGGTGGACTCTTCCGAGCAGGTGGGTTAGCAACAAGAGGTGGCACAGCTGCCCGTTGCGTCGGAGGCTTGATCCCTCTCCTCTTCCGCAACTGAAGCAATGCTGCTGGAGGACCCATCGCGCGCATATTCAATCCGGAGTCAAGATCTCGAACTCGGCGACAGAAAGAGTGGAACTCTGGAGGAATCTTGACTGTAACTCCTTGATCTGTTACAAAAACTTACCGTCAAAAGAAGTGAATCAATCAAAGAAAGGATAGTAAATAGGCGATATCCACCTGCTGGAGGCGGAGCTTGGGCGGCTAGATGATGCAGACTGGTGATCAAGCCAGCTACTCGCCTACAGTGATCGCTCGACAAGTGCTTCACTGTCCGGTATGGCACACGGCGGTAGGAAGCATTGGAGAGTGCGTAGAGAAACAAATCAGGAACTCCCTTCGGTCCCCACTTCGGAAGCCTCGGACCTGCAAAGAAATAGAGTTTACATTAGTGAATTCCGGAACGAAAATACATGGAGAATGACACTTACGTCTCAATTCCCCATATTCTTCAGGGGTCCTAATCCTCTCTCTGGAACCAGTGTAAGATGTGGAGGCGCGCCAATCCCCACCGATGAAAAAGAACTGATCTTTCCACCGTTTCACTTTATTCAGAAGCAGCTCCACAACTTTCATCCCTACTCGGGCTTTCAAATAATAATATCCATACACTTCTTCGCTGCACACCGAGATCATCATAGCGGAATGAATCTCGGGGGCCGTCAATCGATTGGGATAACCCTCCAATCCCATCACCGTCAAGAAACCTAGCAGATTATTCCATCCATTTGGCGTAATCTGAGTAATCGCTAGGTTAATGTCCATCAGAAATTGGCCGATCACTGGATGCAGTGGGAGTGGAAATCCGGCATCGAGGATATCAATATTTAATGTGGTACACCCCGGTGGCGGCCGATCAGCACGTTCGCAGTCACGAGGGACATACATGTGAATATCAAGCGGGATTTTGTACTCATCCCGGATAGCAGTCAAATCATCCTCTGTCAACAGACTTCGATGCTTGGTAGCAGTATATCATTTTCTCATACGGAACGGGATGAATTTGAGGTTGAATGAACTGATCCCGATACGGATCCAGATATACCACCCAACTCATCTCCTTTGCAATCCCCTCTGGAATCGTCTGTTCACGCAATTGCTCAGGAGGTTGATAGATTCTGGCCAGGTCATCCCATATTTCTTGTTGACTCGGCCCGAGATCACGCTCAAAATCTTCTCCAAGATCAGAGCCTGCATCATCCTCACCAGGATTAATCTCTTCTGGAACCTCACCAGACTGATCCCGAGCCTCGGGAGTTTCACAAATGACTTCAGTATCAGGAGACTCGGTACTAGTCCCAAAGACGTCATGAATAGCCGAACGAACGTCCGGATCAGTTTCATCCTCAGTCTCTTCATCTGTTATTAATAATCTTCTCCTGACAGGTGGAGGAGAAGTCGATCGTCTATGTTGAGCAGTCTGTGCACGACGAGCCGCTCGCAAATCCCTATCCAAAGATTGGGAGCAACCAACTGCACCTGCTCGCCTGGGGCCAGCCCTTTGTTTAACCCAGCGAACAGCTCCACCTGCTCGCCTAGTTTGGCGAGCAGCACCTTCAGACACCAGGCGAGCAGCACTTTGAGTCTCCTGGCGAGCATCTGATCCTGCTCGCCTGTCCAGGCAAGCAAGTGCTTGTGCATCCTGGCGAAAAGCTGTTGAAGTTTCCAGGCGAGCAGCTGCACCTGCTCGTCCTGGTGGGCGAGCAGCTCCTTGAGCACCAAGATCCTGGCGAGCAGCTGGTTCACCACCAAGCTCAGCTGCTCGCCTTCGTTCTTGCACCGATCACTAAGCTTCCCGTGCCCCTACTTCATGCCAGATTCAAATAATCCCACAAGTCTTGAATAAGGGATTCTACCATAGGCCGTTTTTCCAGGTTGCGCGGCGGCGAGCCACTGGGAGACGGCGGCGACGCCATTTTTTCCTGCGCTAAGCTCCAAAAATCAGAAATTCAAGCACGCAATCTGTCAAAAACGACGGACAATAGCCAAACCTAAGAAACTAAATCCCAAAAACCCAAATTCGATGAAGAACAGTTGGGGGTTTAACGGTTTCCAGCAAAAGGTGATACCCGAATCGATTCACCGATCGAAAATGGTTGAAGAACGAAGAAAAATTAAGAAAAATGAAAAGGTACACACAAATACACTACCTTTTTACCGAATATCGAAGACGACGAGCACAAACGAAAATATTAAAGATGAGGGTTGCCAAAATTCGCTTGAGAAGTGAAGGAGACGAAAGAATTATGAAGGGTTTAAATTCGGGTATTTATACAAAATGAAGAAGCCCTTATTTGCAATTATTCAGGGACTAAATCGCAAATTTTTAAAAGTAAGGAAAGTGGCGTGCGATTTTAGGAAAAAAATGCTTCCCATTTCGCGCTCGGAAACCCGCTAAAACCGGCGAACAGCTCACCTGCTCGCCCTAAGTGCTGATCGCTACATTTAGGCGAGCAGCTTACCTGATCGCCTAGTAAGCTGCTCGCCCCATGTTCACCCACATCAATCCAAGCCGCTGATCGCCGATCTTGACAATATGAGCATACACTAACCCTATTTTTAGTGTTTTACACCATTTGGGCATGGATATGTGATGGTACACCCTGATATCTCTTTTTTCCTACGACCGGTTTATCCACAAGGGTGGTTTACGGCTAGGTTTTTAATGAGGCCACGGGGGTCTTTCACCATATCCATATTCCAAATATGTGCAGGTTGCGAAGAATCCTTGATTACTTCCGTACCACGAGGAAATTTCATGAATAACCCAGATAGCTCGATGATTGTTTTTCTCTTGAAGATTCAAACAAACACCAAGCTAGGGGCAACTGTTGATGCAATAATCTAATCCAGATGATTAAGGAAGTAATCAGTGGAATACCGGATGACGTGTCCCAAAACAACTAATCAGACATGATGATTATGGTCCAAGTTAAGGAAAATCAGTACAAGAAAAGAAGAATCGTCAAACAAGCAAGAAATGGCCGAGCAGCAGTTCAAAAGAAAAATGGGCGAGCAGCTCACCTGCTCGCCCAACCACCAACCTAGCTCACCTGCTCACCTATTTTCACATAATAGGCGAGCAGGTGTTGTAATTCTCCTAATAGACGAGCAGCCCACCTGCTCGGCCAAAGAGCTGGTCGCCAGAAATGAACTGCTGCTCGCCCATTTTGAAGAAGTTCATCCAGATCCCATTTTCATCATTTTTAGCCAATTTTCTTGTGTAATTATCTTGTTTAAGCGGTTAGGGACGCGTGTAAGCTTCAGAAGAAGCGTAGCAAAATGTATGCCACCACCTGCTTATGTATTTGCCTATAAATAGGCCTCCATTTTCATATTAATACAAGTTTTCTCAGCCTCAGCGAAGCTCTGCCGAAATCTTCATGCGATCAAACACTTTGCAGTTTTAATAATCTGAATTCGAATGGTTGTTAGTGAAATCGCACTCGTAAGCCACATAAACGCTTTCGTTGCGGAGATTTCATTAACAAGGTGGTCCTCCTTTCGAAAACTCTTGACAACTATGTCATCCACATATACCTCCATAGTTTCACCGATGTGTTGGTCGAACATCTTATTCACCAACCTTTGGTGGGTCGCTCCGGCGTTGATGAGTCCGAACGGCATCCTTTCCCAGCAATACATATTTTTGTTGGTGTAGAACGCCGTATGCTCCTGGTCATCTGGGTGCATTGCTATCTGGTGATAGCCCGCGAAAGCGTCCATGAACGTCATCATCTCATGGCCTGCGGTGCTATCTACAAGCTGATCGATGTGGGGTAGTGAGAAGTTGTCCTTAGGGCACGCCTTGTTTAGGTCCGTGAAGTCGATGCATAGTCTCCACGCTCCGTTGGACTTCTTGACCAGGATGGGGTTTGCGACCCACTGCGGACATAAGGCTTCCTTGATCAGCTTGTTATCCAACAGCTTCTCGACCTCGGTGGTCAGGGCTGCGTACTTGTCAGGTCCATACTTCCTTCGCTTTTGGCAGACAGGTCTCCTTGTCGGATCTATGTTGAGTCGGTGACAGACATACTCCAACGGGATTCCCGTCATATCTTCATGGGACCAGGCAAACACATCCAACTTGGACATCAGAAACAGCTCCATCCTCGACGGTACGGTTCTGGCAACTCGGAACCTATGAAGAGCTCCAAGTCCCTTTTTGGCTCCACCGGGATAGCTGTCAACTCCTCCATGGGAGTGGCCTTCCTCTTCTGACTTTTCCACCTTGGGTCGCTGATGAATTCATCCCACTCCTCTTGTGACATTTGCGTAGGTTCGTGACCTATGCGTGGTTCGGGATCATTAGCTTTGCTTTCAACTTGGACAAGATCACCAACTCTCAGTACCTCCGGTGATTCGTCAACCAGGGATGGTCCTGCCGCCTGGGGGACTTGATCAACCTCCGTTGGCTCCGGTTCTTGGTCTCCCGCAGGTTCTCCGCCTTGGGTACCCTCGACCACTTCCATGGGCGCAGGTTGTGAGCCTTGCCAAGGTTCCTGCACTTGGTTTGCTTGAGTCCCCTCCACTCCTTCCAAGGGTGTCGGGTGCTCCTCCTGCGCAGGTTCCAATACTTGGTCAGGTTCCGGAAGGTCTCCTACCTCCATCAACTCCGTTTCTGTTGAGATGATGTCTAGGATGTTTGGCTCGTCTGCCAAAATTTGTACATCCTCTTCGAGGATTTGAACCTGCGTTACAGATTTTTTGACCTGGCCGTCTTTGATCTGGAGCAAACACTCACGGGCCATTTTCTGGTCACCCTTTATCATCCCGGTACCTTTTGGAGTAGGGATCTTGAGACAATAGTAGTAGGTCAAACACGCCGCTTTGAATTCATTGATAAAAGGGCGGCCAAGGAACCCGTTGTAGGAGGACTGCTGGTCGACAACAAGGAAATCTATTAACCTAGTCAGTCTCCGCTCCGGATCCTCGGCCGATACAAGCTGGACGCTCAACCTAATAATACCTAGGGGGACGGTTACAGCTTCTCCGAACCCCACTATCCTAGCGTTGCTAGGTTCTATATACGACTCAAAATCACCTAAGGCATCTAAGGTGGATTTGAAGAGAATGTTGGTGAAGGCGCCGGTGTCCACAAGTAATCTATGAACTCGGACGTTCATGATGTTGGCGCTTATCACCAATGAGTCATTGTGGGGCGTCAGTACCCCTTCCAAGTCCGCCGAAGAGAATGTCAGCTCATCAGTGGGTTGCACGGCGGGCCTGGAACTGGAGCTGCCTTCCTGAACCTGGTTTACGTCCCGGATTTTGGCCTTCCTCTGTCTTTTGTAAATGGAGGATCTCCCATCCTGGAGACCTCCGGCAGCTCCGATCACTTTTCGAGAACCAGGAGTTCTCTAGTGGGCTCCAGGTTTTGCTGAGGTTGGGGAGGTGCCCTTCGCCTATGTTGAGGGCCACGTTGGCCTGCATCCTCCTCTTCATCGTCGGAGACCTCCCTTCTCTCTATCCTGGTTCTCTTTGCGGGTGCCTTCTTGACGAACTCGGCCAGCTTCCCATCCTCGTAGAATTTCCATAATTATTTGAGGAGGTCACGACACTCGCTGGTAAAGTGGTCGATCGACTGGTGGTAGGCACAATATTTGTTGGGGTTGAGCTTCGTGCGGTCCTGGCGGATTCTTCTCGGCTCGTCCAACATGGCTTTATCTTTGACCGCGGTAAAGACATGGTCAACAGAGATGGTGAGCACTTGGTTGAGCTTCTCCTTGAACTCGTCTCCGTCACCGAAAGCTTTCAAGTTCTGGGGAGCTTCGTACGTGCCCCCGGACTTTTTCCCGTATGGCCTCTTCTCCTCCGAGGTACCGATCTCTTTCTGGAGTTCCTCCTGCATAGCTACAAACACCCCAGCTTTGTGTCGAAACTCAGCGTAGGTGTTCGGGCATGCCAGGTGCATTTCCTTCCAGAGCTCGGTGCCTTTCCTGAGCCCAGCCATCACTGCGACGATTTTGGTATCCTCGCTCACCTGTTCACCTTCAAGCAAGATCTTATCGAACCTCTCCAAGTACTGCTGGTTGGTCTCATTCTCGCCTTGGTGGATGTTGGCGAGCCGGTGTTTCAGGGTGAGGTAGGATCCGAACCCGGAAAAGTGGGCTAAGAACTCCCGCGTGAGTTGGCCGAAGGACTGGATTGACCCCGGGATGAGTGATGAGAACCAGCGGTGAGCTCGGTCCCCGAGGGTCAGCGGGAAGTTCCAGCATTGGGTGGCACCTACTGAGATCGTATAGTCTGCGTACTTGGCCAGGTGGACCTTCGAGTCTGATTCGCCCTCGTATGCAGACATCACCGGGAACTGGATTTTCTTCTGGACCGGTACTTTGAGGATGGCAGGTGCATATGGAGATGCGGGGAGAGTGGTGGTGTCGGGTCCAACAGATTTGGTTGCTACTTGCTGTTGTAGCATCTCGACGGCTTTCTTCAGTGTGGTCAGCTCGTCATTGTGGGTCACTTCCTGTGGAGGCTGTTCGAAGGTCGTGGGTCTCATGGACGCACGTCATCGCAGTGCCTCGCTCTGGGGTGACCCCTCTGCGACCGGCCGAAATTGGCGCCCACCATTCGGGCCCAACCTATCAGCTTTGGGCCTTCTCAGTCGATCGTGGGCAGACCTGCGAGGCTGTAGGTCTGATTCTCCCCTATGCGATGAAGCAAGGGCCGCCGTTCGTTCATTCTCTCCGCACCTCGGCCCCAACATGCCTTGGAGGACCTCTCTTCTCTGCGATTGATGGGTGGCCGATGCTTCTGTATAGGCCGAAGCTCGCCCATCATGCGGACCTGGTCCCTCCGTCACCTTGGCTTTCCCGGCGCGTTCTTTGTGCCGGCGAGCTTGAGCGGAGCTCGCCTTCTGCTCAGTGGGAAACTCGTTGTATTGCCCACGAGTCTGGGTGCCTTGGGTTGACCTTATTTGCTCCCTGGCCTCATTGACTGGAGCTCGCCGGGGTACTAGGGCGAGCTCGTCATGTTGTCTTTGCTGCAACCTTTGTAGAGCAGCAATCGTGCGCTGGAGCTCGTCCGGGTTGTTGGCGAGGTCCCTCATGGATGAGTTCAGCTCTTCATGAGTCACTGAAACCCGCTGGGGAGCTCGCGGGACATTGCTCTTCTGGGGAGCTCGGCGCGAGGTTTCCCCCTCAGCCTGGCCCTGGTTGGCTGCCTTCCACCTCCTGGTAGTCACCGAGGTTTGTTCCTTAGATATTTTGAGGTTTCGTTGGGAAGGTCGCCGAGGTCGTTGTATTCCAGTCAAGGTAGGTTTGTTTAGGTTTTTGTCTAGCCTTACGTGCAACAAATTATCCAAAATCTGGTTTATTTGTGTACACGTATGCGTTTAAAAACCTTTTTGCAGAATATACGAGCCTGAAAATCTGGGTTTTTGCTCGGAAAACGAAAGTGTGTGTGTATCTTCAAGTGTTCTTGAGCTTTGGTCAAGAACACCTTCAAATCTTCAAACAAGCTTCACTCTTACTCTCAATTTTTTTTTTCCAGAATCGGAGGTTCGGGCACCCTTCTTCTAGCGCCAAATTGTTGATAGAATTTCTTAATGATGTTTTTATGTCGCTGTTATAACATATAATTCTACCAAACAATAATCTAAGAATATTTGTTCTTGGAGGATAATATAGAGAGAGAAAGTGAGAGTTTAGAGAGAGAAAGTAATTGTGTATTATGATTAACTTGGAGAGAGAATGATACAAGAGAGACCTATTTATAGGTGTGCAATTGTGAGGTGGCACCTTGTGAGCCTATTTGGCTTTGGGTGTTGACAAGGGTTCTTGACCCTTGTCTTGGTCCGTCACAATGCTACCTTTACAATGTTTGTCGTGCTACATGCCTATTTGCTCCCCTTTATACACGTATTATCTACCATTCCCAACTTCGGCGAGCTTCGGAGCCTTGTATCATTTCGGGAGTGATGTAGTGGTGGGCTCTTGCTGGGTCTCTGTGAATGTGGGCGAGCTTCCCTTCAAGTGGGAAAGCTCGCCAACAAGCTTCTCTCTCCTGGGCATAGATGGTGGTCGGACCTGGTCCGTCAGGAGCTCGGGCGAGCTTCTTTCATACCTCGCCGAGCTTCTCTGCGTCGACCTTGGTCCAAACCGGTGACGTAGCTTCTACCCAAGCTGGCAGCCTTCTCTGCCTTAATATAATCATCCTTGTGATTATCTCAGGATAGTTCGCCTATCAACATGTACATTACTCAATATCACAAATATTTTGATTAATAGTAATTCACATGAACTATTTTCTATAGAGTAGATCTTGTGTGATATGAATCGCTTTTTAATATGCTCACCAAAAATTTTATATTATAAAATAGTTCATATCGTTAAAATAATTTATACTATATTTTATCTTTTTTAAGTGTTATTATTTACATAATCACTATCACTGTTATGTAAATATATAAATTATTAGTATTGTTGTGAATTGATTTAAGTGATACTTTATGTACATAATAATGACACTCAATTTTTATTTTTTTTATATGAATTTTGATTCACGAAAGGCCTTACTTTTTCATTTTGTTAATCAATAAATGTAATTTACTATATAATTAAAATTGGTTAGTATAATTATGTATTACGCAGTACTTCCCATATTATACTATCTAAATATCGATTTCATTTATACTACACAATTACATAACAAAAATTTAATGTTTTATATGTAAATTGATCGGTTTTATAATTTAAATATAATATTTTGAATTAGGGTTGATAATGATCTTAACTAATTGAATTTGATTATGTGACTATAACTAATGATCAGATCACCAAACAAAAGAATTAATAGTATTATAATCAGTGTTTTCATAACCGGACCGGTGATCAAACCGGACAAGGCACCGGTTCACGGTTCAACCGGTCCAACCAGTTGGATCGGCGGGTTAAACCGTTAAAATAATTTATACTTATTTTTTAATATTTTCTATGTTAAATAAAATAAATATTCACTTATAAAATTAAATAATTACAATAAAGTCATAAAATAACACCACAAAATACAAAATAACTCAATCAAAATAGGTTTTCTTTAATTTCTTTTTAGTTCTGCAGTAGTTAAGAATATTTATTGTGGAAATTAAGATTTTGGCTTTTGGTTTGATTAGGATTAAGAAGACAAATAAAAATAAATTAAAAAAATAAAATATATTTTTAAAAATATAGCCGGTTCGACCGGTTCTGATAGTTTTTAGCGGTTTTGGCCGGTTTTGAGCGATTTTGACCGGTTCAATCGTAAAAACGGTTTTTTTGGTGTAACCGGACCGATTTCGTGACCGATTCCCGGTCAACCGGTTGAACCGGCCGGTTCAGTCCGGTTCTGAAAACAGTGATTATAATTAAGATTAGAAAGATAGGATATGGAGAAATATTTGTAGGTAATTTGTATTGATATTTTAACTGTGAAACCCTTCATTTGTACAAGACTTGGCATATTTGTAAGCCACAAATGTGCTAGGTTGCAGAATATCAGCCACTAACCTTAATTAGGTAATAACTCTAAATTACAAGTTGATATCTAACTAATCTTTTCCTACACTTTATGCTAGTTGTCTTTGTAGCCTCTTGATGGCTAGTGGTTAACTCTACATTTGATTTTCTCTAGGCTTGGTTAGACATATTTTTAAGTGGCGAACATCTTTCTATAATTATTAGTTCCATTTGTCTAATAAGCCATGAACTAGATTCGAATCATTCTCAACGAGTCCATAAGAAGTTATCCCAGATTTTTCATCGGGTCCGGGTAGAGACCAAAGATCTTGAGCAACCGATCCGGCATAACAACTCAAAAGATAAAGAAGTATCGTTAATTTCTTCATGCTCGTTCCAAGTTCGAAGTACCATTCAACTGGCGAACAACCTGAGGTGTTAAGACACCTAAGTAGTTCGCTCCACCTCTTGATTCCTTCATGAGCTCGTATTTTATTGTTAATTATCTTTGATGCACAATATAATCTCGCTCGTCTAATACCTAAAGTTGTTCGCCTAGTACACCATCTTAATCGCCCATTAACAAGGTTTTATGAATATGCATTAGTTTAGAATTTTGTTTCGAAAATAAGTGGAAATGCATCTTGGAGGCGCATATGAAGAATTGGTACTTTCTGGCATCATCGACACAGTTTCAATGTCCCCTATATGAAGGGGTAGGAGTACACATATTACCCTCGGATTATTTTTTTCACAATTAACTCAAAGTATCTATCAAAATACAGTCAATAAATTTTAATGAAATATTTACATATTGATTATAAAAAGTGACCATATTTATAAATTAGTTCACAATATTTGCACAGAAATTTAAAAAAAAAATTATAAATTTTTTTTTTTTTTTGCACAAAATCAATTTGTAATTAGTGTTAATTTTATGAACCATTTTATAATTTTTCATTTTTTTAATTTATGTGTCCAGCTCAGTGTTCAACTAAGCAAGGACAAAGGGGTTATAACTTTCAATTTTTAAAAATATATCACCATTATTTAGGAAACTATAACTTTTTTTTGCTTAAGAGTTAAGATGTTATAACTTTTTAAATAGTGACACTCCTTCCATTTCAAACTCAATTACTGTTGCCAAAAATATATATCTCATACTTAATTGCTATTTTTATTTTTGACTAATATTATAAATACAAAAGGCATCTACTTTATAAATAAAATACAAAAATATTTATTTTATTAGAAAAATAAAATTTTGTCACTTTAAAATACTATTTTTGCTTGAGTTACATTCAAACAGAAAAGAAAAACTTGAGTTTGACATGAAAAAATTATTTATTAATAAAAAAATAAAGTTATGTTTTCTTTTCAAGTTAAAAGTCGTACATATACAGAACATGATAATGTTTAAATGAAGACTGATAGAAGTTACAAGGTATATGTTTCTAAGAATGGTATTTATCTATTTATTTTTAGAGAAAGAATGATATTTATGAAATATGACAATCATTGTACATATATAAGTCATATTTGAAAGTAATTAGGATTATATTATTTCTATACTTAAAAACTTACACAAAATATTATTGAAAAGTCACACATTTTACTACTGAAATTTTTATTTTTAATGGTATAACTTTTCATTAATAAGACGTGTGACTATTCAATAATAAAGAGTATAACTTTTTAAAAATTAACTTGAGTTACGTAGTGCACCTGGCGCACAAGAGAATTACTTTTTTATACATATAATTTTTTTTTTCAAACAGAGCAATGAGTGGGTTTAACATGTGTGTGTACTACCAAGAAATGTAGTGAATTACATTCGGGCCATTTTAAAAGTAGAGGCCCAATTCAAAGATCGGTCCTATTAAATTTAAGGCCCATGTTATTGATACTAACTATTTTGGGAAATACACTACCATTAATATGTTCGATATTTGTTTTTCAAAATTTTTACAAATTCTTGGCAAAAAATTTCAAATTTTTTTTATTTCTACACTAGGTTCGAAAAAAATTGCCGAACAAAGAATGTATTTCCCAAAAAGATAGTGTATTTACCAAAAAGGCTGGTGCGAATAACCTGGGCCTATATGTAAAACCCAGCTTGTTAATGAGGCTTGCTGAGCTTAATTGGGCTCAACGCCTTAACTCCAATTATTTTAGTACATTTTGTATAGAATATTATGTTCCGTCAAAAAAAAAAAAAAATTATTATGTAATATATTGGAATTTGCATTATTTTAAGAGTTGTATTATTCATATCCCAAAAAAATCTCTAAAGATATTTTATTATTTTAGAGACAAAAATGGGCATTCATAAAAAACTAAATTATCCATATATAAATATAAGAGAAATTTATTTATTTTTTAAATTTATTGACTTTAATTTTAGTTTTTAAATTATTTAATTTTAAAATTAATTCTTTAAATTTGAAATCGGTTAATTTCTAAAATAAATAAATACATTACACAATTGAAAATCTAAAAAAATCAATTAACCTCTAATAAATTTTTAAAAAAATCAGTTAAATATTTAAATAATCAAATTAAAATACATTTAAAAAAACGAATAAATTTTAAAAAAATTTAAAATTAATCAATTAAATCTTAAAATAATCCATTTAAATGCCTAAAAATAGATAAAAAAAAATTCAACTAAAACTTTAAAAATAGTTAAAACTAAGAAATTAATTTTATAAAATTCAAATTTTACTTCAAGAGAAATTAAAATTAAAATATTATTAATTTTTAATTTAATTTTTTATAAATTTTGTTGATTTTAAAAATTCTAACTTTATTAAGCTTTAGCCTATTTATCTTTTGAAGATTTTGTTGATTTTTTTATGAGTAGGTCTCCTGTGAACTCGGGTTCACGGTGAACCCTAATGATCCACCTCAAATTTCAACCCAAATTGTCACTTTCAATTTTTCTCGAATTCTCTCTCTCTCACACATACTCGTTGCGATTTCTCTCTCTCACGTCGCGATTGCTCTCTCTCTTGCACACACGTCGTGATTTCTCTCTCTCTCTCTCTCTCTCTCTCTCTCTCTCTCTCTCTCTCTCT